>JAZEWT010000001.1:5412631-5428758 GCA_036362905.1 Mordacia mordax
AATGTTAAATAATAATATATATATAAATTACAATAGGGCGGCACGGTGGCCCAGTGGGTGGCGCTGTCGCCTCCTCACAGCAAGAAGGTCCCGGGTTCGAATCTCGGCTCGGGTGCCTTTCTGTGTGGAGTCTCCCTGCCTTACGCCCTGTGTCTGCTGGAATAGGCTCCGGCTCACCGCGACACTGTATAGGACTAAGCGGTTTATAGCAATGAGATGAGATGAGTGATATCATCAATGGCGTGCCCACCCGATAGATGTTTATTATTACAGCAGAAAGTACCCAGTGAGCTTGCAGGCTCTGGATGAGGGATTCCCGTGACAACAAACATCCGAGCTGACAAACGTAACAATGCATAATTACAAAGAGCAACTTAAGAAGTGGGGGCGCCTCGGTGGCCCAGTGATTAGCGCTGTCGCCTCACAGCAAGAAGGTCCCGGGTTCGAATCTGTCGGCTCGGGTGCCTTTCTGTGTGGAGTTTGCATGCTCTCCCCGTGTCCGCGTGGGTTTTCACCGGGCACTCCGGTTTCCTCCCACAGTCCAAAAAGCATGCTGCTACATAGGTTGATTGGCTCGCAGGCTAAATTGCCCCGCAGTGCCCGGCGATGGACTGGCGTCCCATCCTCGGTATATCCTTGCCTTGCGCCCTGTGTCTGCCGGGATAGGCTCCGGCTTCACCGTGACCCTGTATAGGACTATGCGGTTTCAGACAATGAGATGAGATGAGAAAGATGATAGTAACTTGCTTCAAGATCGTGGAAATATTGTGAATGGGTAACCTCATGGTTTTTAGACGAGAGCCTTGGCAACAGGCGCGAGAGAGAGGATCAGACGCAACAGCAAGGATGGGAAAGATAACCGCAGTACAGAATAAGCTCTTTAAACAATATACCCCTTTTTGTACTGATGTGTGGTCATTGCCAAAGTAGAATAAAGATCCCATATCAGACTCCCATATTACGAAAATTTCATTTGTACTAGCAACACAGGAGCAACATGTTTACTCAATATTGTTGCTGCGTGTATCCAGCAGAAAATTGCAGCCACACAAACCATTCCTCACGGAGTTTCTTAAACACGTATATTTGACCCAATATATGAACATATGGCTTTCTTTTTAAGATAAGGAATTGAATTCAGTTTACTTGCACCCTAGCATCTCCCTAAAGTCACATACACCTATATTTAATAGTGCACAGAATAAAATATAATTTTTGTGGAAATCCAAATCCACCCAATTGTTATGTGCAATTACATATTATTGTTTAACGTTACATTACCTTGTACAATGGGGCACAAAAAAGGGATCACACACCTCCATTTCCTGGTCTTAGGAAACATTTCCTAAGACATTTCCTAAGACTGTGTATATACACACAAGTATAATTACCTGTAAACATATGTACATATACAAATATATATTTACTTCCACAAAAGGATCATTGTTAAATTGTGTAAGCACATATTTCACCCTGAAAAAAAACATGTTTTTTTTTTCCGTTGGTCAATCCACAGGCACAGAATGTACACGGCTGGGAAACTTTGCTCCACACATTTTAAATCTCATTTCTATTCTCAGCACAATGTGGAAAAATGAAAGATTAAAATTTGCTGAAAAATATTTAGAGAATAGTTTTTTTTTATCCCAGAAGAGTAAACATATAATGCTTATCTTTATAATGGTTTCAACAAGGGAGTAGTTACATTTAAAAAAAATAATGCCAATATGTAAATTTTGCTAGTCTAAGTTTATTCATGATGAGAATAACTTACACTTAGGGATACATTTCTCGTCATTGAATAAACACACAGGACCTCATTACGTTAATAAAATGTCTCCATTGGCAATTGAAATTACTTGGGCAAATATGCCTTTAGCTGGCAAAGCGGTTTTGGCACAAAATAGGGTTCTATTATGCCAGGCGGAGCTAGTTTGCACTACCACTCATGAGCTTTTTTTAACAGCTTTTAAACATGTAAACAAAACGTATCAATAAATAATTCTTCTAAAAATCTGAGACCTTTTGTGCTGTAACACGTAATTTACATTTATAAAGCACCTTTCACCAAAAGGTCTCAAGGCACATCAATTATATCACGTATGTTAACTAACACTCACGTCTCTTGACAAATGTAAGTAGAAATTTGGTCAATAAGACCGCGTTGCATTTTTTAATTCTTTCAAGTGGCATAGTGCAGAATTGACCGAACAGAAAAGAAGTCGCGAGATTTGCAGTCAGATGCCAAGACCAGAGGCGAGTGGAAAAATACAACTACAGTATGCTGATTGATCTCACACAGTACAGCTGTGTCATTTTCAATTTCATTGTCTAATAGTCGGAACATGTAATTTCTGTAACAGGCAAACTGCATTTGTGTGTGACCTTTAATAATCTGGCTTCCACCTAGTGCTTGTGCGTGAGCATGTAAATGTGCTAATGTGCTTCAATGCTAATTGGGTATTTTTTTTCTGTAATAATAAACATCTATCAAATGCCCATGGGAGTGTGTTGCAGAATATAAATGCTTGCATTGCATTCGCATGCATTGTTTATTTAATGATTAAATTAAACACTGTATGGGAATCCCACTTAAGAAATTATACACCGATACGAAAGTGTGACATAAATTCTTAAAATAAAAGGAAGCATGAGATTTTAGTAATTCTTCGCTATGCATTATGGTTAAAGTGTTGTTAGCATAAAGTGTTAGATTTACGTTGCCAATACAGTATGATCAGGTTTAACAAAAATGTCGCTACTGAAAATTGCAAACATTAAAGTTTGCAGTTAAGTGTTCATATATTAAGATAAACAGGAAGCGAGTGTGTGTTTTGGTAGATTGCACTAAGCATACGTTTTTAACAAAATTTGCTTTTGTTAATCAAACGTAACAATTACTGCCTAAAAGCCGAAGGTAATCTCCTTAAGGAAAGCCGGCAAAAATAGAGGGGACACAATAGATGTAAAAGCTCCTTTTAGTAGTAAAAGTTGAGGATTAAAAATAAATTCGTGAAACCATTAAAATCGAGCAGGAGGTGTGTCAATATATTTTAATATTTTTGATAAGTCTTTGGAAAGAAACATACAATACATTGCTAAGGGTATTCATGTGTCCACACCTGTAATACCAGAGTACCAAGGGGAGCCAATGCTTTTGTGAAATTGTGTAGGGGTTGAGTGATGTGTTTTTTTACACTGCATTGATGGTCTCGGAAAAAAAAACGTTCACATATAAACATTTACATTTTTACGATCGGGCGGCGCGGTGGCCCAGTGGGTAGCGCTGTCGCCTCAGAGCAAGAACGTCAGGGTTCGAATCTCGGCTCGGGTGCCTTTCTGTGTGGAGTTTGCATGTTCTCTCCCTGTGTCCGCGTTGGTTTTCGCCGGGCACTCCGGTTTCCTCCCACAGTCCAAAAACATGCTGCTGCATAGACTAATTGGCTTGCAGACTAAATTGCCCGCAGTGCCCGGTGATGGACTGGCGTCCGATCGTTGGTATATCCCTGCCTTGCACCCTGTGTCTGCCGGGGTAGGCTCCGGCCCACCGCGACCTTGTACAGGACTAAGCGGTTTATGACAATGAGATGAGATGAGACATTTACGATTCCCACTCCCTGTACTCTAAGTGTTTTGTACTTTGGATAGGTTTAACAAATGTTTTCGAGTACTTGTAGTTTTCCTTTGGATAGTCTCATAGGATATTGGAATATCCACCACTTGCTTAAAGTTAGAAACAAGAGACGAACACCGCACTATTGACATTTGACAGAGAACTCCGCGTTGACTTATTTAAAGCCATGAGAGTGTGTACATTTTAGGCATTTACTTCCTCAATCCCAGACAAGTGGCCTAAACACAGGACATGTGTGCCAAGTTTGTCAGGCAACGATTTTGCACAGGCTCTAAAAATGCGTCTTGCAAAAAACCGACCATCTGTGTGCGTTCCATTGAGATTTATTGTAAATGTGGGCGCCTGTAATTGATCGCGTGGATCGACGTCATAGCTCTCACTAGACCAGCTAATCACCTATCAACAACCTCCTCTGTGCAGCGTGGCCATCCAAACGGTTTGTAACTGAGGTTGGCTTTACATTCATATGAGTGCATTGGACCATCAAAAATTATGCTTCGAAAAGCCACTCTCTCGCGACAGCCGTTACGATGGCTCCCTCTCCCTGAGGATGCCTCGAACGTGCGAGGCGAAACGTCGCGAGGTGGAGAGAGGGAGCGATCGACACGGCTGTCCCGAGAGAGCAGCTTTTCGAAGCAATCATCATGCATCGTCGAGCTGTGAAAACCTACATCATGACATTTATTATGTTAATTAACAATTCAATAAGCATGATTTTTTGGGCACACGATTAACGTTTTTGTTAGTAATTATTAAATATATGATAGCACTTTATCGTCATTATTTTATATGTCGTTCTCTTCACAGCTATGTGCAGCGCTTTGTGACCCTCGAGTAAAAAGCACTTTAGAAATGCAAGTATTATTATATTAAATTGTAAACCACATTCTAGGTGCACATCTGATTATCGGCCATCAGAGCTCTTTGCTTGGCTGAAGGAGCATCCCCGGCTGGTCACCAGGAAGTGGTCTCTCCAAAATGTTGCAGAGGTGTCTTCGGGGATCCACAGTGTGACTCGGTAAAGATGCTGTGCAAATCGAAACAACCTCGTTATTAAACGTGTATGGCAGCTGGTCGTTCCAGAAATCAGATCGGGCCGTGCTGAAGTCGATCAAAGAACGTTTTACATACGTAGAATTAAAATGTCCAAAAAATGAGATCGCGGATACAAGCGGCAGAAATGAGGTTTCTCCGCAGGATTGCTGGGCTCACTCTCCGTGACAAGGTGAGGAGCACAGAGATCCGGGAGAACCTCAGAGTAGAGTCGCTGCTCCTCCGCATTGAGAGGAGCAAGTTGAGGTGGTTCGAGCATCTGGTAAGGATGCCCCCTGGAAGGCTCCCCGGGAAGTCTACCAGGCACGGCCCCCACTGGGCGGAGACCGAGGGGCCGACCCAGGACACGCTGGAGGGATTACATCCTTGAGCTGGCCTGGGAACGCCTGGGAGTCCCCCAAGAAGAGCTGGAATCTATCGCTGAAGAAAGGGATGTCTGGTCCATTCTCCTTGCACTGCTGCCACCGCGACCCTCACCAGGACAAGCGGTTTAGAAAATGGATGCATATATATATCGAATTACAATTGGAAGCTCTTTTCGTTACCCCCGCCAACAACACGTGCCTCAAGCCATGCAAGATAAGTAGGGCTTCGCCGATCTTTCATCTCCACTATAAGTAAATACATACTTTATCGTGGGTTTTTTTGTAGTGATAACGTTATTTTATTACCCACATTGTATCACCCAAACGACCATGGAGTACTAGAAAACCCGAGTAATAAATCCACCGTAAATTTCTCTGGAAACGAAAATGCAGATTATCAGTCCTAGAACGCATCAATTTATCTCCTTGTTTTCATCTCTGGTAACTACATTTTTAACAATGCATCTACTTTGTTAACATGGGTCTTACTGTGTAGGGTATATAATGAACCGTGAAATAAATACGTGTGCACCGAACATGATCACACGGAGTCACGACTTGGCTCCTAAATACAACACACCTCCCGAATCCCTAGCAAAGAACAACCCGCCTTATTGTAAACTGTATGCTCTTTCACGTACTTTGAACATATTGATGTGCAGCCTCAGAACGTCTGAAGATGCCTCCATCGTAGGAGGTGAAACGTCGCGAAGGAGAGGCATCTTCGACACGAGATATCCCGAAGAATAACTTTGGAAAGCAATTCCCATTTTTACAAAATATCGCAAATCACAGTTTTTACTTTAGCATCTCCAAATTTATGGTATTTAGTCTAAATATACGGTTGTTTTACTCAAATTGTGGTTGGCTATAGTTTAAAATCTATGTGTTCAAGCTCCGGGCGGCGCGGTGGCCCAGTGGTTAGCGCTGACGCCTCACAGCAAGAATGTCCCGGGTTCGAATCTCTCGGCTCGGGTGCCTTTCTGTGTGGAGTTTGCATGCTCTCCCAGTGTCCGCGTGGGTTTTCGCCGGGCACTCCGGTTTCCTCCCACAGTCCAAAAAGCATGCTGCTACATAGGTTGATTGGCTCGCAGGCTAAATTGCCCCGCAGTGCCCGGCGATGGACTGGCGTCCCATCGTCGGTATATCCTTGCCTTGCGCCCTGTGTCTGCCGGGATAGGCTCCGGCTTCACCGTGACCCTGTATAGGACTAAGCGTTTTCAGACAATGAGATGAGATTTCTTACTGTGACCTACTGCAATTTCTCTGCCTCATAGTCCTCCGGCATTTCTACATCCATACATTTACATTTGGAGGCCCAGTATAACGGTTGCAAACCCAGAAACGAGGTCCAACCTCAAAACAAAAACACAAGTCTCAAAAAGACAAAGTTATGGTATGATTGCACCCGCACCGTGCTTCCCATTCCTCCAGCGGTTACTACATTAAATACATCTCATCTCATTATCAGAAACAGCTTAGCCCTGTACAGGGTCGCGGTGAGCCGGAGCCTATCTCTGTAGACACAGGGCGCAAGGCAGAAATATACCCACGATGGAACGCCAGTCCATCACCGGGCACTTCGGGCAATTTGGTCTGCAAGCCAATTAACCTATGCAGCAGTATGTTTTTTGGACTATAGGAAGAAACCGGAGTGCCCGGCGAAAACCCACGCGGACACGGGGAGAACATGCAAACTCCACACAGAAAGGCACCCGAGCCGAAATTCGAACCCGGAACCTTCTTGCTGTGAGGCCACCGTACCACCCACATTGAATAAAGACATACAAAAATTGCAGTTCTCTGAAAATCCACTGTTGGATGTCGGTCAGCCTTATTACAGCTGCGTCTATTATAAAGGTTAATTTGCTATACTTCACGTTTCCCGGTGCATACTTGGAAATACATTGGGACAGAAAAAGAAATACGTGGATTTCAAATGGATCAGTGGACTTTGGAGAAAGTTCATTCCTAAAAGGGATAATAGCCAGCGGTTAGGACAAATTAAAGACTGGCAGCAAAAGTTGGGAACACTCCATAGAGGATATCCAGTACAAAAACGGAGTGATAAAATCAACTGATGCACAGGTGCTAGATGGATTGCACTTTTCTCAGATTATTGTGACTAGATCATGGCCGATGATGTTGATTGAGCATCAATACAATTTTGCTCAAGGCAAGCCATTTTCAGCTTCTATGGATGATTTTAGTTGAAGGCACCTGTTTCACCATGTTGATGTGGATTCCCAACGCTGCATGTTGTTTAGGATAGGTACAGTGGGCATTATGGCACTCAGCAGGTTGCCAGACAGCAATAGGCATGACTAAGAGAGGTGTTAGGCAGGCATTGTGTTGATCCATTTCCCTGCCCCTTAGGCGATGGTCTCCTGTGGGCTTGAACACATTTTATCTTTAAGTGGGTGCAGCGATACAAAAGCCTTTTAAACAACACCGTAGCACGAGTAACTTTAATTTCCTTAAGCTCACAATTCTATTATCTAGATCCAGGGCAAGCTCAGACACTGGACTCACAATTAGAACTCTCTCGTGAACTCAGGGGCATGTCCAGGCAAGCTTAGTCACAGAACGCCTGAGGATGCCTCCAACGTGGGAGGTGAAACATCGTGAAAGAGGAACGCTCGACACGGCTATCCCGATGAACAGCTTTGGAGTTCAACTGCTTGTCGTTGTAATTTGTTGTTTACTTTAATATTTGGTATTTTAACACATAAACCCCACACACAATGGTATTATTATATAGTTATTATACATAAAAAAAAAGAATGCTCTGCCTACTCACGCAGGCTGGTTTTGGCTGCTTTTCGAATTTGTCGTCTGAAGTTTTCTTACCATAGAGTGGAAGATTGCAATATATTGTGGCACGTTGTGGCGTCTTGTGCTTTTATGTATTGACCGCTTTATTAAATGCTGAAAGTCTCTGACAAATATTACTTCAGACTTTAGGTAATTTCAATACCCACTTAATCCTGTACAGGTTCGCCGTGGGTCAGAGCCTATCCCGGCAAACAGAGGACCCAAAGCGGGACTACACCCAGAATGTGACGCCAGTATATCGCAGAGCACTGGAGGCAATTTGCTCATTCATCCATTATCAATACCCGCTATACAGGGTCGCGGTTGCCAGAGTATATCCCAGCCGACAGAGGGTGCAAGGCAGGGGA
The DNA here is from genome assembly GCA_036362905.1 of Mordacia mordax. Classification (NCBI taxonomy): domain Eukaryota; kingdom Metazoa; phylum Chordata; class Hyperoartia; order Petromyzontiformes; family Petromyzontidae; genus Mordacia; species Mordacia mordax. Next base: position 5,420,866 of record JAZEWT010000001.1, read on the forward strand.
ATACCCAGGATGTGACGCCAGTACATCGCAAGACACACTTGTTGTGGTAATTTACTCAGCAGGCCAATTAACCTATGCAGCAGCGTGTCTTTGGATGGTGGGAGGAAACCGGAGTACCCGACAAACACCCACGGGGGCACGGGGAGAGAGAACACACAAACTCCACACACAAAGGCAAACGAGCCGGGAATCTCATCTCATTGTCTGAAACCTCATCTCATCTCATTATCTGAAACCGCTTAATCCTATATAGGGTCACGGTGAGCCAGAGCCTATCCCGGCAGACACAGGGCGTAAGGCAGGAATACACCCGACGACGGGACGCCGGTCCATCGCCGGGCATTGCGGGACAATTTTAGTCTGCGAGCCAATCAACCTATCCAGGAGCATGCTTTTGGACTGTGGGAGGAAACCGGAGTACCCGGCGAAAACCCACGCGGACGCGGGGAGAGCATGCAAACTCCACACAGAAAGGCACCGGAGCCGAGAGATTCGAACCCGGGACCTTCTTGCTGTGAGGCGACAGCGCTAACCACTGGGCCACCGCGCCGAGCCGGGAATCGAACCAGGGATACTTCTTGCTGTGAAGCGACAGCGTTACTCACTGCCCCACCGTGCCGCTCTAAGGCGAGGATTAGTTTCCACAATGCTGCGGAAGTCTCTCTGCGAGGAGGGAAGTTGCAGAGATCTGAGATCTACTTTCGCATTCCCAGCCATGCTCAGAATTTATGGATTCGCGATGCACTACGGCACTGTACTTCATTGGTATTGTTAAAGATAGACTTAAATAAACAGAGCAGCTTTTTCATTTTCGACAGCTTTATTTACTGTAAAACATAGTGAGGAAATACAGAAAATAACAACAGCTTAGTCTAGGATAAGATCTTTTAAACAGTCACTGTGAACCCGCCCAACTGACATTAACAGACATGAACAGTACTGCAACGTGGTTCCAATTTACTAGCCAAGTTGATTACAATTTGAGCTGTATGAAAAGTGAAGCATGTGGTGCTCAATTGCATTTTAAAACGCTTATTTACAAATTCGTCACAGTACAAAGCCTGAATTGCAAAGGTTCCAGTTTAGTTATTTCTATTATCAACTCTAGGTTTTCTCCACATCACAATGTGTAGCAGCTTCTTACCGCTTTAAAATGAGAAACATGTTACCATCATTCAGTGAGTGTGGCACATTTGTATTTGTACAACATTCTTATATTAGTGGAACGTTTTCCCTCAGTATGTTTTAATAAAGGGTATACAATGTTGTTACTTATGTACTAGTTATTTTCTAAATGCCAAAAAAGTAAACATTTCTTTCTAACTTTCTAGAATACAGGATCTGGATATTATCAGACATTATCTACATTACACATAGAACGTAAATACTTTACTACATATGCTGAACACATTACAATTTGGAGTTAGTCATTGTGAAAAAAAGGAAAGTGATTTTCAATAATTTTACCACACCACCACCAATCCACATTCACATCACCAGAACAGACACAAAGGCAGTCCTTGTCAAGCTAGATTAATTATTGTATGGAGTTGGAAAATAACTAAAATAACGTATCCTATTGACATAAATACAAACCTCATATATACACCCACACCCATGCAGCGTATGGCCATTTGCGAATACTGTAGTGGGAAGATGTCCCTTATACTGAGTAATAAAAGTTTATGTAACAGGACATCGAGCTGATAGAAAGCAAAGGGCTAGGTAAGAGGGCACATGGCGAGACTCGAGGTGATCTGGAACAAACAAGATGAATGAAGTATGTGGCGAAGCAGCGAGCTTGACACCCGGCCACCGGACTGGTGATGCGCACAGGGCGAGGTGGGCAGGATGGGGGGGTGGACAAGAGAAGTGAATTTGGTATCGAGTGGGACACGCGGTCAGCGGGGTGGAATAACCGGGAGTCAGCGAGATGAGCGACAGCGGTCTTCAATACATTCGTGAGGTGAGACACGGGCAGGAAGATGCGGTATGGCAGAAATATTCCAAAGTCTTTAAAATTAAGTTTTAGAAAGCATTTGAAGTCCGATTTTGTATAATTGCTGTGGGCGTGATTAAATGAGGGTCACTTTATACAAACGTATTCTAAAGTCAAATACATTCAGTGAAATATAAAAGACAAAAAATGCACTAAGCACATGATTTCCATCCACCAAACATTCAGAGTAAAATAAATATTCACAGTATATAAAAATAACCTACAGACCAACTCTGACTACACTGTACACAATGTATATGATTCATAGATCTATTGTGAATATAATTCGGCCTACAACATTTCATTTTTATATAGTATGTGAACATTTCAGCTGCTACAAACAACATCCACACATTAACGTTTCAAAACTGTTTCATAACATGCCATTTTTAAATACTTTGAAAAGCATAACTTAAATCAACAAATCTCATCCATTGATGTATTTATGTGCCAGTTGTTAAGAAGATGTTTTGTCATTACATAACAATTAAGATGAAAAACCACTTCCAACAAACACATTTGTCCGTTTTTTCAAAGTACTCTTACATGTGCTTTTTAAGTGTCTCTAACAGTATTATGATCCTATTCCTCGCCACATGGCATGCCTTTAGTGACTTTTCTGAACGTTAACATGAAGTGTATATTATGACAGAAGTCAAGTTGTAAAGGAAAATAATCAGGGAATATAAGGGGGTCAACTTATTTATGCTAAAGCATTATTAAACATTGTTAAAATTAAACCACCGAAGCTGATTTTGAAAGCAAAATGCTTTCGAGATATATTCAGCACACGGTATATTTAAAAAAAAGAAGAAAAAAAAACACCTTTGTTGACCTTAAGAGACAACATTCCAAAATCACGGAAACTTGTTTGGCATATAGTTGATACAAAAAATTACACAATATCAAAACATGAAGCAGATTTAAAAGATCATCGCATTCATTAAAAATAAATACAATATTATTACTACTTTGATTTAAAAATAGGTTTTGTTTAAAACATATATTACTTTAGTTCCACCATTGTGTTCCTGCAGCATTTAAGCGGGTACACCTGTGACCAACCCGCTATTGACTTCATCAAAACGTGCCAATTCTTCACTATCTCAGCACACCGGCGTGTTGGAGAGCAAACTCACAGTGTTTATAAATGAAATACGACGTTTCGCTGATAATTGCAATCAGCATCATCAGGCAACCAGCACCTTCTTGAGACGGGTTTGGAAGGGAACTCGTCTGAATTAAATGCTGTGACTTTGCTCTCTAATACACCGGTGTGTTGAGATAATGAGGAATTGGCACGTTTTGTTCACGTTCACAAACTTTACTAATTGGCTGTTGTCGGGTGGTGGAGGGTTTACGACGAACATTTTTTAGGTGATTTAAACCAAACAATGGAATTCATGGATAACATTGTTCACAAAAGCCTTCGAATTAAAGTTGCCGTAGCATATGTTCAGAATTGAACAAAGTAGTTTATGTTGTTGACTAACTGGGGCTCAAAAACAAAGAACGTTTCATCCAAAAAACTAAAATTTCCCATAATTTACAATATACATCGTGAATCGTATATAGCTCATCATCAACATTAATAGCTGCTTAATCCTGTACAAGGCTGCGGGGGGCCATTGCCTATCCCGGCAGAGGGCACAAGGTGGGGCTATACCCAGGATGTGATGCCGGTACATCGCAAGGTATTGAGGGAAATGTACTCAAAAGGTCCATTTACATACGAAGCAAAGTGTCTTTGGACGGTGGGAGGCAACTGGAGTACCCAGAAAAAAACCCACGCGGACACGGGGAGAACCAGCAAACTCCACCCAGAAAGGCACCCGAGTTTGAAATCGAACCCGGGCCCTTCTTGCTGTGAGGCGACAGCGCTAATCACTGTGCCACTGTGTCGTCCCTGTAGATACCACACTGAAATAAATGGGATAATAATAATCGCATTTCGAGGGCGCTTTTCACCCGAGGGCCATAAATCGCTGCACAGAGCTGCGGAGAGAACGGCATGCCAACAATAGAAACGTTTAATTTCAAATCATCCACATCTCCCACCAATCTCACTGCACTTACAAAAATCTCTTAGCATTCTAATACACTGTCAAACAAAAACCGGTATGATTTGCTCATAACATTCAATGATGCGCAAGCTGAGGTCACTAATATCTTGCCGTTTCATCTCACACGCCTGTGAACTTTTCATTTAACCCCACAAGAAAAAAATGCAGTGGAGTGATAGGTGAACGTGCAAGTGAGGAATTGGTAAAATTATTCCACGTTGGCCAATCCAACCCAAACATTTCTCTTGAAACAGTCACATGTTAGCTCAATACCAGGGTGACACGAAATCAACAATATCTCTAAATGTATCACATTGTAGTCGGTAAATGTTTAATGTTAAGATTTGTGTTAATCGTAGTTAATAACAATTGCGATTTATAGCGCACTCAAAGTTCACACCTGGTCATGGATGAGACACGGATTCGGAAGCACGAGGAAATATCAGAGGGGGGGGGGGGGGGTGTCAGCCAGACGGTCAGCCGGCGCCAACCCGCCAGACTCTGCTTCCTATACATTATGTTATCAGCCAATTGATTAAGGTCTGTTTTTTAGATGTGGGAGGAAACTGGAGAACCCGAAGAAAACCCACGTAGAACAGGGGGAGAACACACATACTCCACACAGGAAGGTGCTCAAGGAGAGCATAGAATCATGGCTTGGCCTAGAGATGAGCAAATATTTTATTAATTTACACATTCATTGTTTATGGGTAGAGATCCAACATTTACTTTTTGGGACTATCCTATATGGTTACAGGTCGTGTATTATCATTAATGCCTCATTCATTTCAATCTATCCAGCAGTGGATTTATCAAGACTGATGACGATTGTGTAAACTGCTTATTTTTGAAGTTACTCATCTGTGCTTACTTATGAGGAGGTATCTCACTTTAATGAGAAAGCATTTTTGAACAATAACCAAATTATTTTTAAAAAATGATTTACGTAATGTCGACGGTTGTTGCTGATATCAATAGTAAACCAGCTGAAAAAAGATCAGCGACGAGATTCACTTTCAGATCAATATAATTGAGCGTAGGCTTATGACTATACAATATGAAACAATGTGTTTTTTATTGACGTCAATAAAAATGATGGCCCTGGGTTTTACTTGGTTTTAATCATAGGGTATGCAAAACCCACAGTTCTGCTGTGTTAAGTCTCAGACTAATTACCGTACTTTTGAAACAAATAATTCACCTCCAATGGAGTGTGTAATGCTAAGGCGGATAGAAGGTTAGTTGATGTTGGCTCGTGATTCATAGTATACATTATTAAATTTGAGAAATCAATAGCCACTGTCAAGTGGGCAAAAGCCTGCTCGGCGACGGGTTTTACTTTGCAATTAACTCGTCTCGATGCAGGCTGGTGAAGTGGGAGGGCTGGGACCGTTCCCGATGTCACTCGCAAATGATGTCACGCATGCAAAGGGTGACGGATGGCGGAATACGCGATGACGTCGACAAGATTGGAAGAGACGGTGGGAAGGAATGTAGCAGCATAATGGATCCCACGGGGGGATCTGCTATGAATTACTCTTGTCAATGGTGACCTTCATTATCTACACATTAGATGCCGGGGTTTATACGTTTCATATGTTATCGTAACACTCCTTTCATATGTGAATCTTGTTTTCTTGCTCACAGTGCAACACATCCTATGCTTTGCTCCTCCAGAGATACATGCATTAGTTCTCTTCTGCTCCTATACACCGTATGTTATTGTGGCTGTATTCATGCTGTATACATGCTTTACCTAGCTGTCAATGGAACTACACACGACCATGTGTTACGCATCACAGCCTGATTGCTGGAGCTTTGTTGTTTGTGGATTGGTAGTATCTTACGGATTGGTAGTGGCTTGTGAATTGGAAGTTTGTTGTCCGAGAAAAAAAAAATCAACGTCTGAAGGATCAACAGCTAATCAGATAATTTAAATCTTAACCAAACTGCACACATCACCAAAAAACCCCAAAAATAATTAGCGGCCACTTTTCATAGCATAAACTTTACACAATGGTGAATTTCTGCATATTACTTGGGCTCAAGATGAATTCCCTTTAAATAAAGAGCGTTACCTTAACGGTTTAAACATTTAAGGTTTTTTATGCATACAGGCACATGCTTTAATCCAGTGATGTATTATACCACATCATACAAAGGTAACATTAACACAACATCATGCAGAATAAATTACAATGAAAAGCAACTGCATTTAACATCGCGGCCTCCAATTACACAAGGCAAAGCTTTAATTTGCCAAGTGTAACTTACAATATAATATTACAGCATTGAGTTAAGTTGCATGCAACAGTGATGCATCATAGAACGTTAGTTTAAGCTGCAACAAGCATCTTAGAGCCATTCAGTAGTTACATGGATTTCATGCAGCTCAAAACCAACTAAAATGCTTAACAATCATTTTAAATACCACAATCATTGTATAAAAACACACATATCAATAACATATATTGTTTTAAGCAACATAACACGTTACTTTACATCCACTTTTGTGGCACAAGTCTTCTCTTCTTTGTTTAGTTCTGAGCAGCTTTGACAAAAGAAAAACATACACCATCAGAATGCCTGCGATACCACAGTTTCAATGGTGGGCGGTATTTCTTTAGGAAGCCTTTCTGACCATCATTCGCTACATTCAACACATCAGCATTGCTGTCACCTAAAAAAAACAGAAAGCATTAACAACTCAAGCCGTGCTATGGCAACAAAACAACAGTTTCATTAGGTTTACATACTACGGAACGATTTAGAGTCTGTATAAATATGACAGTGATATACAACGCATGCCGATGCAAGAAATTCTTGCGATTAGCATTTGAAAACAATTCCAGTTATTCACACCAGGGTGGTACAGTAACTTTGTACAACAGATGTTCAGCTGTGGCAATGAATAACTGATCTTTTGGCATCCAACCGAATAATAATAATATTCGTTCTACACATTCGTGTGGGGACAGACGATGTTTAAAGCCAATCATTGTGTTTAGAGCCTGATCAGGCAACACTTTCGAACTATTTATGGATAAAAGACAATAAATTGCACACTTGTGAAATTACTATCAAAGTTATGGTTTATCAGACTGCATTTTATTTGTAAAGACATTAGTGAGTAACATGAATTACAAACAACCCAAACTCCTCCAGGAATCATAGAAGCATATTTAAACAGTTATCATGAAAGATCACCTTCCATACAGAAACATGCACAAGTTTAACATTTTATTATCGGATATTCCCCTTCCCAACAGTGAGCTTTACAGGAAGAAAAATTAATTGTATTGCCAATTTTGTGATCTTAAAACTATATTATTTAAGTTACCTCGAAAAGGTAAATTACCATTTTTATATTACTTATTACGAAAAAGTAACCTCTCATCTCATTGTCAGAAACCGCTTAGTCCTGTACAGGGTCGTGGTGAGCTGGAGCCTATCCCGGCAGACACAGGGCGCAAGGCAGGGATATATCCACGATGGGACGCCAATCCATCACCCGGGCAATACGGGTAATTTAGTCTGCAAGCCAATTAACCTATGCAGCAGCATGTTTTTTGGACTGTGGGAGGAAACCGGAGTGCCCGGTGAAAACCCACGCGGACAACATGCACACTCCACACAGAAAGGCACCCAAGCCAAGATTCAAACCCAGGACCTTCTTGCTGTAAGATGACAGCGCTACCCACTGGGCTACGGTGCCACTCCATTTGAACATCAGAAATGAAAATTACTTATAAAACAAGAAGTGACTTTTAACTAATTCATTTGGACCTCACCTGCATGCTAGTCGACTAAGTCGTCGGGTGTTTCCAAACA
>JAZEWT010000001.1:5457128-5475343 GCA_036362905.1 Mordacia mordax
TGAAAAATGTCGCATTGTATCGAGTTTCTTCAAAAGTTTTTTCAATTTGAAAGGCGTTTTCTAAAAAAAACGTGTTTTGTGGTACAAACGAGCAAATATGTGAAAGACATTGTATTATATCTTAGACGTGCCCATTCAATGATGCCTGCATTCATAGGGTAAATGTGTAATTGATAACCCAAAAGAACAGCTCTAAAGAGAAAGTCTCATTATACCAAGCTGTGAAAACATTAACCAATGAATGTGGAATAACTATAATTTTTCACGTGAAAACACACGTTTTTCTCATCGTGATCTTTCTGACGCATGTGTTGTTAAAAGTGTGTGTTTTATTTATTAATTACAGTCCACAAATATACTCGGAGCAAGTAAAACACATTGAATTTTAAACATTCTCTAGACGTAATGGTATGCCGCTTTTCATGACGAAGGTCAGCTTTCAAAAAGTACTTCAACCTGCTCTCAAGAGAATTGAATGCGCTCACCAAGACATCCATCACAGAGATGGAGCGATTAAATTAGCTCATTTGTGGATGGCGACGACTTTCGGAGGCTCAAATCCTGCTGTGGATTTATCGTGGCCAGTGGTGATATGCATTCACTCTCCTAATAGACCATAACATCATTTTAAACCAACCTGTAGCCTGATCGGTGGCCCAGTTATATGGGTAATGCGATTTTTGCTTTGAGGGCCAGGGAACAATTTCGAAGTGATGCAAAAATGCATTACTCGAGTTTTACTGTCACAGCGGCATAAAAACATCATCATTATCACTTCTCGCTTAATCCTGTACAGGGTCGCGAGGGAGCTGCACCTATCCTGGCATGCAGAGGGTGCAAGACGGGGCTTTAACCAGGATGTGACGCCAGTACATCCCAGATCTTTTATTTGCGGCAATTTACTCAGCAGGCCAATTTAACCCAGGCAGCAGCGTGTTTGTACGATGGGAGGAAACCTGAGTAGTCGGCAAAAACCCACGCGGACACGGGGAGAGAACACGCAAACTCCACACAGAAAGGCACCCAAGCCAAGAAAGGCACCTGGCACTTTCTTGCCGTGAGACGACAGCGCTACCCGCCTTGTCGCCCGAAATGTATTTGGTAAAATATAAACAGTGTTTTGCCAACAAGCCTGCCAAATTGGAAGACAGAGATTGGTAATTATCAGCATGCAACGATACAGAATAGTGGGATTTTAGTGTGAATGTTATGGATTGCCATTGCAAGTTTCGTTTTGGAGTACTGTAGTGATTGTGGTGAAGTCATTATAATTTTGTACTAATAACACACAACACACACGGCATTTGCATTGCTATCACTACAAGATGTAATTATTACAGTTGTTACAGTTAGCTCGTAGACACGATTTATATTGTGACTGCCAAGACAAAGTACTCATTGTGCACCATTACTTGAAAAACACAGCACTGCTTGTTTAGCTCACAAGCTTTCAATCACCTATCCCTTATACACACAACTCAACCACAGAGCACCCTTTCTTGCTCGCCTGGTGGGAACCAACTAATAGCAAGGGAGGCAAATGCGGCTTGCTAATTAGCTGCTCGTTTGGCTTTCCAGGAAGAGTGACAGTTCCGACCTACGTGACCCCGGGAGAATTAGCCAGTCACATTTAAAGCCACCACAATGTGCACTTAAAGGTTTATTGCCACGGGCCTGATGTAACAGGAACTCAAAACACATGGCAACGTTAATGTTATGTGATACGTCCTGTCCACGTGTTTTTGTCAATAACAGGAGATTATTGTTATATTTAATGGCAAGGTAAGTGTACTTAGTACTCTATCATCATTTCCCTCATGTGGCGTAAGATACAAACATGTTACTATGGTAACATTAGATTAGTATGACTTGTTTTTCCAAATATGCATTGTGTATAATAATGTTCCATAGGTGAATGAAACAAATGTATTCTTGTCGCTTTGGCTTATAATATATCTGAACATATGAGCAGATATTTATTCAAAGCCACAACCAACTGATTAATCTTTCCAAGCAGTGTAAATGCTACCGCACATGTTAAATTACATAGAGCTCTCTTCACACAGTGGGGAACGAACACGGGTGGCAGGGTGGTGCAGAAGTTACAACTGCACCTCACAGAAGAAAGAATGTCCTGACTGAGGTGGTTCGATGCCTGCCTCGATGCCGTTCTGTGTGCAGTTTTGTGTTTTCTCCTCTTGTTCTGCATGGCGTTTCCTCATACTCATTAAGTAATTTTGGCTGATGACCTAACACACAGGATGCAGTATCGGGTGGTTTGGTGCCTTTTGTTAAACGCGTGGCTGGCTGCCTCTGCAGTTTCCTGCAGCACTTTGGGACCTCTGGGTGCAAGCCGTCATATAATTGAACTGTGTCGTTACACTGTATTTTACTCTCATGTAAGACATCACTGCTGTTTCGACATTGCAGGATTACATTTCTTGACCTGTTATTATTATGTTTGTATTCGCATCACAATTCAAAACACGGGGTGTCGAAAATTGGCACAAAATTGGTGCATGTGGTTAAACAACAGATTCAGTGATGTATTCGTACACCTTCTATTCTGTAACTGTGTGCAATCCATCCTTATTTGAAACTTAGCTAAACCGTATCCGAGCTCAGCTCTTCATCATTAACTAACCTTTGCTCACGGAGGTAGGGATTGTACAGTGGCAGATATCATTTAAAAAAAAAACCCATTGCATTAAAATGTCAATGTGAGAAATGCATTACCTTTATTATTAGAGTGACCTTGGCCTGCGGTGGTCATGGATCAGTTCCAAAATGATGGTTGAGCTCCAGGTTGAGCTCCACGCCCATAATCTTGAAACCCCACCATGGAAAAGATTGAGGCTCCAGAACGGTTCTAAACCATAGTAACAACAAGCCTCGCCACAGGGCTCCAAAGGGCAGCATTGTTCAGTCTGTTTATTTTCAGTTGAAAGCTTGTGTGCTGGTTTTAGGTGATGTTTTTAAAAGACCCATTAAGGCAATGTTTTTTTCTCTCTTTTAAAAACATTTCAAGCGAATTGTGATTTTGTAATTTGATTTATATGTTCTGCAAAAGGTTTGTTCAATTGAAAAGGTGCGCAAACTTATTTTAGCAAAGCTTAAAATTATACTTAACGAAATAAACATAATTGAGAATTGCAACCCTAGCTATTCTTTTGGCATCATCAGGTGTCCAGAACACATCCAAAACGCCTGATGAGGTCTCCAACGTGGAGGATGAAATGTCGAAAAGGAAAGAGGAGTGCTCGATACGGCTTTCATGACCGATATGAGTCACAAAATCCATTTTTGGGTTGGATCACGCAAAATAATATGTCGTAAACCCTCCACCACCCGACACAGCCAATTCGAAAGGTTTTGTCACGTGAACAGAGCGTGCCGATTCTTCACTATCTCAGCACACCGGTGCGATGGAGAGTAATTCTACAGCATTTGCAATTAAATACGACGTTTCGCTTAGAATTACGATTAGCATCATCAGGAACTTGCATAAGTTTGGGATGAGCAGCTTCCTTCTATCTGATAGAATGCATTCAAATATTTTATAAGCTTTTCTCTCTGGAGCTGCAAGTTTGACGAGATCTAATATAAAGATTCACTTAATTGCAGTGCGGCACGGTGGCCCAGTGGTTAGCGCTGTCGCCTCACAGCAAGAAGGTCCCGGGTTCGAATCTCTCGGTTCAGGTGCCTTTCTGTGTGGAGTTTGCATGCTCTTCCCGTGTCCGCGTGGGTTCTCGCCGGGCACTCCGGTTTCCTCCCACAGTCCAAAAGCATGCTGCTGCATAGGTTAATTGGCTCGCAGGCTAAATTGCCCCGCAGTGCCCGGCGATGGACTGGCGTCCCATCGTCGGTATATCCTTGCCTTGCGCCCTGTGTCTGCCGGGATAGGCTCCGGCTTCACCGCGACCCTGTATAGGACTAAGCGGTTTCAGACAATGAGATGAGATGAGACTTAACTGCAGTGAAATAGTTTTACATGATGTCAAGCTGGTGTTGAAGTGTTCTAATGCCCTGGACTCCAGGAGGCCCATACAGGAGGTAGAAGGGGGTGCAATTGTGTGGGCGAGGCCCATGTTGGCCCCCCATGGAGCCGGACCTGCTGGCCCAGAACAAGCCCAGACACGACACCGCAATGTTGTCTGATGCACCTTCGAGTCGAGATCGAGATGCCGTGCTGTGGCTGACCAACCACTTGTGCCATCACTCCCTGCAACCGTTAACCAATTAAAACACTTCAGCAAATTAAATAGTCAACAAAAGAGCTATTTGTCACTGTCACTGCGCACACACGCGTGCATCAGGCAAAAGCAATACTGTCACAACTGTGACGTGTGTTTATATAACTGGGACATGTTATTTGAAAAACAAATTTTTTTACGTTACGTTTACTAAAAACATGTGTTTTTGTGATGTTATTTTACGAGTCAAATGTTTTTCTAGTTTCTAATATATAACACGGCGATGGACTGGCGTCCCATCGTCGGTATATCCTTGCCTTGCGCCCTGTGTCTGCCGGGATAGGCTCCGGCTCACCGCGACCCTGTATAGGACTAAGCGGTTTCAGATAATGAGATGAGATGAATATATAACATAATTACTGTTTATATTAATTGGACGATGTGTGCCCTGATATACGTACTCATCCTATTGCGAAATGCAACACAGTTATGTAAAACTCAAACGCGTGGCTATTACGCGGTGTTCACTAAAGTGTAAAGTCAGTCCAGCTGCATCAGTTTTTTTGGGGGCTCTTTAAACAAAAGACGCATCTGCATGATTTATAGATTTCTTCTCAATCAGCCGCTCAGACTCAGCTTAACCATTTAGACAAAGATATGAGTGATTTATTAGCTCAGTCTCTTGTGAAGTGACTCATCAAACGTGCCGATGATGGAGTGCTGTAAAGATGTAAGTGCGCAAACCCATGAATAATAAACTTCAATTGTAACTACCGTGGAGTGTTTTCTGCCACATGACTATTGTTTCCAGTAGCCCAAGGCGATTGACCTCTCACGGAGTGCAGTAATCGTCCGCGTGTGTCTTTTGTATGTTATAGTTGCTGTCCGTGTGAGTGCACACAGTTTGTGAAACTCTTCACTGGAGTATGACTCCATGAACATTGTGTTAATTTCATAAAGGGTGCATTGTGAGACTTGCTATGTGACTGCGGTACAGTAAGTATTTTGTGAGTTTAAACCAAAATTAAGGTTTGATTCAGATCATCATCCCTCCAGGGTCTATTACGCGAGTATCACATCGTGGAGAAGTGAAAACTGGTTGTCCTGTGGATGGACTCGCCCCCGCCATAGAGGACTCCAGCATTTCCATCAGTGACTCAGGACTCTAAACAAGCTAGTACCACTGGCTCAATGCTCATCTGGCAAGAGATCACATGTGCTCAATGGAAAGTAAGTTTGTAAAGCTAGAAACAAATTGTAATGATTTTTAAACCTGCTGGATCAGATTTATTTGACCATACTTCAATTCCCCAGGTGGGAAGTGGGGCAAGACTGGTTCAGACATTACTGGCCCCTGATGTTAGCCATGACCAGGAATCGAACCCAGGTTACTAGGTTCATCGTGCAGTATGACCAGAAACACAATGGGAACCTTGAATAAATAATAAGAACAACATACACATCACTATATTGTCCAAACTAAACATGTGGTTAAACCTCACATGACAACACAATGAGGTTTGGGACCCACATTTTTTATGCATTGCTCTGCCAAAACATCTGGCGACTGAGCTGTAGTTGTTTAACCGGTTGCTGATTGAAACCGATTAAACACACCAGCATAGTAATAATAATAATAATTGCACTACTAGAGCGTCTTGCACCCGAGGGTCACAAAGCGCTGCACAGAGCTGTGGAGAGAACGGCACGTCAGCAGCAACAACGAAGCTAATAGCAGTGTCAGTACAGAACATACAACTTATAGAATTGGATCTGTGTAGTCGATGCTAAAACGTCAACGTAAACAGATTACACCATTAATACGTATCTTTACAACCCTAAATCCAATAAGAGCGCGCCTTGACAAATCCTACAGCTTGCTTTAACTGATGCGGAAGACATTAAAATGGATATGTCAAGAGCATTAACAACCCCTAAATAGTAATAAACAACTGATAATGACGTGTGACATTCACGGCGATGGCTGAATTATTGATTTTGTCCCCACCAAATGGGCTATATTCCTCCAACCTAATGGTAAAGTCAGTCCGTTCATATTTAACAAAAAATCACCGGATTTTTTGTTGATTATCTTGATCTACTACTCACCGCGCCATAGTTCCACCCGTGCTTAACAAGGTTTAAAGTCGGGAGTTTTTTGGAAAATAATCGTGAAATAATGTTAAAGTTTAAGAAGAGCAATGAATAAGTGGAAAGTATAGCTGACCTAACATATAAAAGCGTTGGTGTTGTGAAAATAAAATGTACGCTTTTGAAGAATTCAAACCCGATACACTCAGACACACATACATAGGTACGTATATACAAACACTGGCTCTATTATATAGCGAATCCGCTGGACAATATTTGTCTGGAAGACCAGTAGTTTTACGACCTAAAATACATTTTGCAGAGTTGCAATGAACAAACACAATTTTGCCGATAAAAGATGTATATGTAATTACTAACAAGTAAGAATAAGCATGGAAAAACAAGGTTGTATATTTCAAATGAAATTTTGCTGTGTTTTTTTTTTACAAGAATAACATTTTGGAACAATAGTTAAAGGAACCTTAGCAATAATCGATGCGTGCGATTACGTCGCTTTTGTGAGATTACAGTTTGTGCTTCCTATTGATGCGAATCGTGTCAATTACAGCACCGCACGACACTTAACTCTCAATGCGACACTCGTCAGCATCATGAATAGTGTCTCGTGACGCTTGCTGCTGAGCGAGTTTCACTTCCATGCCGAGCACGTGCCATTAGCAGGAGATGCAGGAACGTTCAGCGCAACGCTGGAGATCAAGCAATGAGGGGCACACGGCGCTTCTGGTGGCAAGGCATGCCTGGGCTTGTTTTACGGGGGCAATTCAGAACCACGCAGTCATTTTCTCGGCAATACCATGTCACTGCTTCCTGTTATATCTGTTCTATGAAGTCTGAGAGCCTAATTAATGTTGTTGTCTTTCTGCTACGCGTTCCAACAAGTTAACTATTTGGCACAATAATGTGGTGTTTCGTTGTGGCATCAACATGTAGATGGCCTCGCCGGGCTTGCGGTGTGTGTGTGTTATTTTTTATTTTGCCAGACCAGGTGGAGAGGTGAAAGGATGGGAGGACAGGCTGCTCAGTGGCGGGTAGGAATGGGAAAATGTTTTATTCAATGGACACGGCCGCGGGGGGGGATGATTTGACTCCGGCCGACTGCGTGGCTGATTTCCTCCCTGCGGTCTCTCCTCGCGTCTCGGAATCGTTTTCTCTTCGAACGAATTCCTTCAAGCATCATGTGTTTATCGTGTACCGCATGTTATTACACTAGCAGCCGGTGTAGTCACCACCAGACAAGCAACCTTTTACTGTTTATACCTTTACATTGACTTTTTAAAAAGTTGTGGATGGGCCGTTCATATGCCGTTGTTGCTGACATGACGTTCTCTCCACAGCTCTGTGCAGCGATTTGTGACCCTCGGGTGAAAGACGCTCGCGAAGTGCAATTATTGTTATTCATACGAAGACGCGGGACCTTGGTACAAATACAAATTCATTTCAACGAGACTACAGTTATATTTTTGAAACCATTTCAAGAATTTTACTCTTTATTTTTATAGTTTTGGATTAATCGTCGCTATTTACGAATCTGCAAAAGAGACAACCCCAGATTTCTACTCTTATAATTAGCTGCCATTTTTAAATGTTAGTATTATCACTTGCCAAAGAATTTGTATTAAACCGCAAAACATCAATATTACATTTTTCAACTATTTTCCGACTTTCAAATGTTTGGGTTACGTATGACTCTGCAAATGCCTTGAAGGAATGTTTACACATACTTCAAAAAATATATTCAGAGTAATTTGTTTTCTATAAACATAGGAAAACTCTTAACTCAAAAGATTTTCTCCATTCCCGCGTACTTTAGAAGGGTTTTGTTAACAAACAACTATGAACTAATGTGCTGGCCTATTATGGCAATGTCGTGTATTGATGTGATTTCATGCATTCCGTAGACCATTTCAGTCATAATGCGTCATTATACTGTTGGTGTCTGAAAATAGCTCTTTGATCGGATGTGGTATCTCACTGCTGTTAATCTTTATGAAGGTTGCCTCTCATCTCATCTCATTGTCAGAAACCGCTTCGTCCTGTACAGGGTCGCGGTGAGCCGGAGACTATCCCGGCAGACACAGGGCGCAAGGCAAGGATATACCCACGATGGGACGCCAGTCCATCACCGGGCACTTCGGGCAATTTAGTCTGCAAGTCAATTAACCTATGCAGCAGCATGTTTTTTGGACTGTGGGAGGAAACCGGAGTGCCCGGCGAAAACCCACGCGGACACGGGGAGAACATGCAAACTCCACACAGAAAGGCACCCGAGCCGAGATTCGAACCCGGGACCTTATTGCTGTGAGGTGACAGCGCTACCCACTGGGCCATCGTGCCGCCCTATGGAGGTTGTCGCAAGACAAAAACTGGCATAAAATAAGGCCTTACATATCTATTGCCAAGACACACTTCCAAACCCATTCCACCTTGCAGAGAAGCTGTTCAATGTCTGAAATAAATGTATGTAATGGTGGAAGATAGATGTAATTGAAATTGTGGAATCTCGTTGTTGCAGCACTATGCTCTAATTTAACAGAAATGTAAAATACAAACTCAGTATAGAAACGTCTGGAACAGAGATGACATGATTTGCAGTGGCTGTTGCTCTGAGCATTTTTCAATTGCTTATGCAACGTAATTGTATAAATTGGGAAGCTATTAAATATTTATTTAAATCAACCACATTGCGCTACTCTGTCAAATGTGTAATAGTAATAATAATTGCATTTATAGAGCACGTTTCACCCGAGGGTCACAAAGCGCTGCACAGAGCTGAACCCCCCCCCCCCCCCATGTCCGCGTGGGTTTTTGCCGGGCACTCCGGTTTCCTCCCACAGTCCAAAAAAACATGTTGCTGCATAGGTTAATTGGCTTGCAGACTAAATTGCCCGCAGTGCCTGGTGATGGACTGGCGTCCCATCGTGGGTGTATCCCTGCCTTGCGCCTTGTGTCTGCCGGGATAGGCTCCAGCTCACCGCGACCCTGTACAGGACTAAGTGGCATCTGACAATGAGATAAGATGAGATTTTCTGTTCATGAAGGAGATTTAATAACAACAGTTGCACCTCTAGAGCACTTTTCATCCGAGGGTCACAAAGCGCTGCACAGCATGTCAACAACAACAATATGTGAACAGCATAACAACATGTTGATGGTTACACCATTGTCTTTGAGGAGGAGGCAATTTAAAGCGAGGAGATTCGACGTTTGTGTCTCAAATGAGGTGCTTCTTGTGTTCCATTGTTCACCAGAATTCTTCCGGATCTGGGTGAGATTTTACGACAGCAATTGGACCATCTCAAAAGAGGAAAGAGAAATTGAGCCGGCGGCAAAGAACATTGCTTAAGTCTTGATTGACGGGCAGGCTGTTTTTGCAAAAAAACATGTTAACGCCTTTGCAGCTTACGTGTCTGTGGATATTTCGTGAAAAACGTTTGTCAGTACAGATAGCCAGGGAAATTGTATTAATTTGAATGTTCTCACAATGAAGTATAATAAAAAATTTGCATCCAGCAGTTTGGCATATTAGTTCTTGGACCAACGTTTAGCAGTGACTGCCACTGACACAATCAGTGAAAGTGCAGCAGCTTGCCACACATCCTCTAAAGAGCTCCAGGTTATTCCTACAAGTTTCTGTAGCAGCACGATTCTTTAATTTGCTCTCTTCAAAGATGTGTTTTATGTGGCGCTTGAAAGTCCGGCGTCTGTCCATGATAACCCCTAGATATCTTGGAGTGGGGTCATAGTGCACTTGGCTACTAAAGAAAGTCACAGCAAAGGGTGGCATTTACTTCACGATTGTTCAAGTGGAAACCACGCCTGGAAGAGAAACATGTCTCCAGTCGAGTTAGATCCTCCGTTGTTAAAGTATTGGTACTACTCTAAACGTGGTTTGCCACGAGCAGCGAGGGCCATTTCATCTGCAAGCTTAAATGTATGAGATGATGCACATGGCAGGTACATGACTGATGCTGCTCAAGCATTACTGCACCAGTGGACGAATTAAGTATATGGGTCACACAACATAAACAGCACACGTGGTCTATCCATATCCAATCGATTATCTACCTCTATTCATTCTAAAGTTGAAGATAAGCTTTACCACAAGGAGCAGATCAAAACTACTCCAACGACTTAATGTAATCTCGCTTGTCAATATTCAATGTTGAGTTTCACGAGGTGAGCGATTCTTCCTTCATTATTAAACTGTGTGGCTTGGGAAATCTGCGATACATTAGTTATGATTAAACAATTTTGTCCAACTTTAAATTTTTAATCATTGTGTGAGCAGAGCAGCGTGTTCTGAAAATTTCTCACATGGTAATAAAACAAACGCCTTAATTAGGGTATAACGTTTTACCACCTGGCTAATTGTTGTCAATCACCCCGCGATTTAATTCAAGAAAAGGTTCGTCGTTGGTCCACATATATTTACATTTTGTCTTGCTTGTATAGTTTCGTCAACAGAATTGGCATAATCTTCAAATTAGCGTATACAATTACATGCCATATGTATATATTGAGAAGCGTGAACTCTATGTATTGCGAGCCCTAAGAACCGACAGTAATCGATCCTCGTCGGTACGTCCTTACAATGCGCCAAGGAAATTCAACACAAAAATCGTTGAGCGGCTGTAATCCAGTAACCTTGTACAGGCCGCATCACGGGACCGTGTTAAGTTATGAACTGTCTGGTTGCCAAAATATATGCTCGTAAAATGACATCGTGGGAGTAAACGCCTGGTTGTATAAAGTTTCATATTGTATTCAAAGCCATTGCTTTATTTGCTCTATCAGAGTTTGCCTGCGAATTTGTTGTAACACTCATCACACAGCGCCCACGCGTTGTCAGAGCCGAACATTTCACGTGGCTGGAAATGCAGGGCCGTGAGCTGGGCAAGTGAAAGATAGGAATGAAATACAATGAGCAGTGATGAATGATACTTCTCAGCCCAAAGCACTGAGCGCTATTGATTCTGTACGTTTTTAAAGACCCGTGACAGTCATTAATGGTATTTCACGAGGTCGGGAGCTCCTTTAAATGTGGTTAATCTTTCACTGACAGCTAATCTTTTACCACCAACGCATAAGGCTCAAACAACAATGTGTTGTTAAAAGCACACAGCCTTTGTGAATATGTAAAATGAACACACCAACATTTCCCAAGAAAGTCCATTGTGGTCCTAACGCTCAGTTATTGTTCATTGTAAAAATAAGCACGGGTCAAGTTTTACTTTTAAAAATTCCAACAATATTCATAAAAGAGTTTACATCCCTAGTCGGCTTGTATTCTATGTGATGTTATTGTATAATACGTTGGGATAATGACAAATAACAAAGGAAAACGCACTCGAAAGGCTCACCACTAAAGAGATGGAATGATCTCATCTCATTATCTGAAACCGCTTAATCCTATACAGGGTCACGGTGAGCCGGAGCCTATCCCGGAAACACAGGGCGTAAGGCAGGAATACACCCGACGACGGGACGCCAGTCCATCGCCGGGCATTGCGGGACAATTTTAGTCTGCGAGCCAATCAACCTATCCAGGAGCATGCTTTTGGACTGTGGGAGGAAACCGGAGTACCCGGCGAAAACCCACGCGGACACGGGGACAGCATGCAAACTCCACACAGAAAGGCACCCGAGCCGAGAGATTCGAACCCGGGACCTTCTTGCTGTGAGGCGTCAGCGCTAACCACTGGGCCACCGCGCCACCCGAGATGGAATGATGACAATCTTAGTCCGTGAGTAGGAGCTGAACGGATTGTATCCCGAAGCCATTCGGAATCGTGATTATGTGAGAGTTGAGGCGTGCATCTACCAGTGAATAGATCTTGACTGTGGGTGATGTTAAAGTGACGATGCAGCGTGTGTAGAAGGCACGCAATCAGTATAAACAACAACAACAACGGCGAAACAGAAAACGCGCCAATTCCTTTACTATCTCAGCACACCGTTGTGTTGAAAAGCGACCCCACAATATTTTACAAACAATGTATTGTACGACGGGGCGGCTCGGTGGCCCAGTGGTTAGCGCCGTCGCCTCACAGCAAGAATGTCCCGGGTTCGAATCTCTCGGCTCGGGTGCCTTTCTGTGTGGAGTTTGCATGCTCTCCCCGTGTCCGCGTGGGTTTTCGCCGGGCACTCCGGTTTCCTCCCACAGTCCAAAAGCATGCTGCTACATAGGTTGATTGGCTCGCAGGCTAAATTGCCCCGCAGTGCCCGGCGATGGACTGGCGTCCCATCGTCGGTATATCCTTGCCTTGCGCCCTGTGTCTGCCGGGATAGGCTCCGGCTTCACCGTGACCCTGTATAGGACTAAGCGGTTTCAGACAATGAGATGAGATTGTACGACGTTTCGCTGACAACTGCGTTCAGCATCATCAGGCACCCGCTCCAAAAACTGGTCGGGCAGAGCGGGTGGCCCGCGTACCGCTTTTTCTGTTCAACGTGACAACCCCTTGCTGATTGGCCGTGTCGGGTGGTGGAGGGTTAAACGACACTATTTTATAATTTATAATTTTTTTACGTGACCCGACCCAAAACTGGATTTCATTGATAATATAGGTCACGAAAGCCTTCGAATTAAAGTAACGGTGAAACGCGAGCAGCAATTTAAGCAGAAGTCGCGGCAATCCACCGCTGAAGCGTTGTGTGGATATTGTTTTATATCTCGTGGGCGGCTGTGTAGCGCAGTGGTAACGTCTCCTCCTCACAAACAGCAACACACAATGTCCTGCGGTGAGATCCCCGCCTCGGGCGACAGTGTGGAGTTTGTGTCTTCGCTCTCTCCCCCTGTTCTGCGTGGGTTTCCTCCAGGTTCACCCATTTCCTCCCACAATAAATTAAAAAAACACCACTCATTAAATGAATTGCCCAATTGCACCATGAGATATAGTAATGTCTGGCGGGTTGGCGTCGGCTGACCGCCTGGACAACTCCCCACACCCCCCCCTCCCCTGCGGTTTCCTCGCTTCTCCGTGCGTGTCTCGTTCATGACCAGACGTGAATTTTCTTTTTGCCGAACGTTACAAAATCTATTATTTGTATTCTTAAAACTCAGTGCTTTACTTCCTATAGCATGCCGGAATCTGTTAGGTAATATAATCCTTCCGCTGTCTTCATCCTTCTGCCTTACACCCAGACATGTATCTCATCTCACAGCTCGTAAAAATGTGCTATTTGATTTATTCTTCTTCTTATTATATTCAGTACTGTACTCACATTTCATCATATTCTCATTCGGAAAGGTTATTTGACTTTGTACGCTTTATAGCTTCAGTGCTTTCTGGCACCAATACCTTAGTGTTTTCTGTCATCACTCTTTTATCCTATTTCTTATTTATTCCTCACTGTGTCAGTTTCACTGTGCAACGTCTCCTATTCTCTCTCCGCGTGTTATTGTCCCTCAAACCGCTGTTGGGTAGCAGGCAATTACTTTAAGCGCCTTATATCCAATTTTTATATCCATCCTGTTTGATGTTTTCCAGTGACAAATCAGATCCCCTCCATGAACATTCCTCAGTGGAGATTCATACACGCTCCATTTGTTTGAGCGTTAATTTAGATAACTAGATTATTGTTTAGTAAACTAAATTAGCACCAACATGTTTGCGAACTTAGTGATATTTTAAAAAAGTTTGTTTTGTAAACAATGACCATAAGTGGATGAAAAAGATTAAGCGTGACAATTACTATAACTGTCACCAGTACCCAAAGCGTGACTGGTGAGATCAAGTTAACCAGTGTAAACGAAGATGTCTAAGATAATTTAGTAATGTTGATGAAGACCATGATAACTGACTATATGTACATAACAAGAGATGTACTAAGCTCTCTAATAATGGTAGGAGAGGGAGGGAGGATTTGTGCACTCCGTGCTCAACAACATTTAATACCAAAGCGTGAAATAAAATCTTTACTGCATTCATCGGCCAGTCTTAACCGGCGAGTCACGACCCATCGGTCGGTGAGTCGCGATGTCTGCGAGCGCCATCTAGTGGTCCATGGAGACCATGTTCAAGTGGGCCTTGAGGTACAACAGGAGTTGAGAACCCCTTCACTAGACATGAAATGCAGAGATTGAAATGTAGCTGAAAGTTCACAGATTGGCACGTACCAGAAAATGTACTCAAGGATCAACTTGTTTCACTGTCCATTGATTAATCTGGCCATGCCTGAGAATCACAATACGTGGCCTCTGTAATACGATTAAGTCTGAGACATTCCTACATTTGTAATATAAGAAATGTTGGTTCCTAAATGTGCTGTACTGTTTAGAGTGCGAGAACGCATCCTACTGTTGATGTGTTTTGTCCGAGTTACCCACCTGTCTGTTGATTGGAAGGAATTGAGATGCTATGATTATATTTCTGCACACTCCACTTGCCTCCGTTGTGTAAAAACGACTCAATAAGAAAGTTTCCCAATGTCCCAAGCAGAACCTTGCTGAACACCTTACCTGAAAAAACAAGTAAAGTGATTTTAAACGGTTTTTGATAAATATTTCCTTATTTTCATATATGATATTCTGACACAAATGTTATGCATGTGTCTAAGCAACCATGGATTACATTTTGTAACACATGCAAGTCAAGTCATATATTTTTTTTAAAACCCAAAAATGTTATTTTTGATGATTTTTCCCTTCTCATGTTGTTGGCGTGCCGTTCTCTCCGCAGTTTTATGCAACGCTTTGTGACCCTCGGGTGAAAGGCGCTCTATAAATGCAGTTATTATTATTACTATGTCAAAGTGTATGTCGGCTGAAATGTGCCAATCGTAGAAATGCCACATTCTTATTGCATGGCAAGTCTTTCTATTGAACAACACATAATATTTTCACAAAGTGGTACCTCTTTTATCAACTGTGGAACTATTGCTGAGTTAACGCTGGACTAGTATTTGAACCCACCATTTTCCGATTGTACTGATATAGGTTTTCATCGCTCGATTAATGAGATTTTCTCTCTGGCGCATCTTTCTGGGTAGCTGTGTCGAGTGCTCCTTCTCACTCCTCTGCTACGTTTCGCATCCCAACGTGGGAAATCTGGACATGGCCATCTCGACAGCGCAACTACGGAGGCAACATTATGATTGCTTCGAAAAGCTGCTCTCTCGGGACAGCCGCGTCGATGGCTCTCTCTCTCCTCTCCTCGCGCCTGAGGATGCCTCCAACGTGTGAGGCGAAACGTCGCGAGGAGAGGAGAGAGAGCCATCGACGCGGCTGTCCCGAGAGAGCAGCTTTTCGAAGCAATCATCATGCATCGAGCCGTGAAAACCTACATCATTACGGAGGCAACATTATCATCCTTCCCATTGTTTACGAGTAAAGAGGAAAGGAGTGCCCACAGCCCTCAAAATTAAAAGCAGTTTAGCTTTGCGCTAATCACCATGATTCCTAAACATTGTAAATTGGCAACATTTGCCAGCAAATCGGTTTTTTAAAGTTCAAAGAAAGTACTTACGTCTATAGACAGACAATTTCACACTTTTTCTATAAATCCACAAACAAGAAAATCAACTTAAGGGACATATAACCACTATTTGTATATAATTTTCTTTAAAATAAGTACAAAGAAAATAAGGAGCTCAAAAGAAATGGAAAAAAGACACACCTACCTAAGCTACATTCTTTCACACAGACTTTTGTAATGTGTATGTCACCTTATAGAACTAAACTTTTTTTTATTTTCGAATGCTTTTGAAGTGTGCGAACAGGTGTGACCTCTGGTGACCCATAAAACGCCATTTTAACATTTTTCCCAGTGACCAACAAAGACACTCGATGGCTTTGGAAGTTTATTGCCAGCGACAACATCAGTTCAACCGCAAAATAATCACGGTGCAGCGCTCACCTCAACCCCTCATTAAGGCTTTGGTTTCTGCCTTCATGTGAAAAGGAGGAATGTCCATTGCCAGGCTTGGGGTTCAGCTTTAGTTGGGGCTAAACAAACAAAGGTATTTTGCAGCAATGCGCGTAAGCAGAGTTAATATCAGGCTGGCTCCAAAGAACACACTGAGGAGCGCACACCGACTACTCAGCGGCTCGGCCAGCGGGAGGGGAAGAAGTGGGGTAGAGCATTGGGAATGATTGGCAGTGGACAATTCGAATGCTGTGGAGCCAGGGCATAGCCAACCTAACGTGGAGGGTTAAAGGTTGAAATGTGGCACACCTAGAGCCTGCTTTCGTGCCAGCTCTGTAAAGCACGTAGTCTCATGGTTGGAGTGCCTTCTGCAATGAATTCCCGTGACATTAACGGTCAATTTCCCTCTTCAGCCGATTAATTTACAAACACAATTACGAAGGCTTGGCAGCTGCTGCAAAACGGATATTAACATTCCAGAGACATTGGCACAATGCGCCTTGCTGTCAGGTGGACAACGTCCGCTGTTATCAGTGAAACGTTTGCCAAATTAAAAATGAACCTGTAATAATTTGTGAAGTTTAAAAAAAATATCCAATTCGAAATAAAATACTCACGGGACTTTGTCGATCCACCTCTAGATAATGGCCTGTCTACAATAGGTCATGGGAGTTTTTGTCCACAATTTGCCTGTTCAGCGAGGGTAGGTAAAAGAAGGCCCAAGACCAGTTTATCTCACAGTCATGTTTTTGTTTAAGCTGGCAGGAACCGTTAAACTATGTAACTATTTTAACAGTTGTCCATCGGGCAAGTAAGCAAGTTACAACGTCCCAGGGCACCGAGGACAATTTAGTCAGAACAATTAACCTGGGCAGCATGTCTTCGAACTGTGCGAGGAAACCGGAGTACCCGGCAAAGACCCACGCGGACACCACACAGAAAGGTACCCGACCTGGGAATTGAACTCAGGGCCTTCTTGCTGTGAGGCCGCGGCGCTACTCACCGCGCCACTGTGTCGTCCACGATATAATTAACAAGAGTGGTATTAAACCGTTTGACTACAACAACATATTCTGATGCAATATTAATAAGACGACTGTAAATCCATGACCATAAATTCGTGATGTTAGTTAACTTTGATTTCTCGAGGCTATGGAGCCAAGCTAGAGCACTGTTGAACTCCATCGGATTTAGTGTTAATGCCCGAGGTTCAGAGAACGCTTTTAGGATTCTTATTGTTGTCTCAAGCTCAGAGAGACACTTTTAAGAGACAGTTCGCTAGTTGCATGTGTATATGTGGGCATTTAAATTTGCCTCGTCCCTGTAAGCGGTGCCTGCTGTGAAAACTAAAACAGTAAGACCATTCCTGCTGAATACCAAATATAATAATCTACAGCTCATATTGGAGTTTGGATTAAGGGCTTGAGACATACATGCTGTTGATTTTAGGCTGACAAAGAGCCAACTCTCCATGGTTTCTCACGGTTTTGCGTGTTTTCAGAATAATCCTTAGCATAAATTACCTTTTGAACACATTTTGAGACAGGCCACAAATGCCCAAAGATTACAAGTATGAATTATTTTTCATGATACATAGGTATAGTACTTGCATACGATTTGCAATTCTGCATGTGCACGGCACAATTTATTGTGTATGGACATTACCGGATAATCGAGAACTTAATGCATACGGGAATTTGGTGCGTGCACGGTACAAACAACGCATGCTCATACAAATATGTCCACTGTTTGATCTGTACGTGAATGCATTTATGCAAAATTGGCCGTAAAGTTATGCTTCAGCATGTGCATTCATGAGCGTGCATATCTTAGAATGTACGTTGATGTTGAGCGTGAATGTACGTACGTGTGAGAATGCAGTGATGGTGCCGTGATTAGCGTATTGCACTTTCAATCTGGGGCGGCGCGGTGACCCAGTGGTTAGCGCTGTCGCCTCACAGCAAGAAGCGCCCGGGTTCGAATCTCGGCTCGGGTGCCTTTCTGTGTGGAGTTTGCATGCTCTCCCCGTGTCCGCGTGGGTTTT
>JAZEWT010000001.1:5480731-5498350 GCA_036362905.1 Mordacia mordax
TCTTGCTGTGAGGCGTCAGCGCTAACCACTGCGCCACCGCGCCGCCCACGAATAATGTGCCTTCGCTTTTTCATAGTTACACCTTAAGAACCTGGCTTATTTTCAGCAAGATCAATGTATCATCGTGGCTAAATCCGTCGTTAAGGCCACACTACTCCTAACACTTGTTTTCAGTCGACGCTTAGAATTTGAACAGAGCCATTTAGATGGACTGGCTCAGTGTTCTGACAAAGCCATTACGCTCAAGGCACCCTGCCATTCCAAACAATAACTCCGAAAGTACAGCACGACTTATCGTGGTGGAGGAAATCATATCAGCGCGAGCTTTCTTCACACGAGACATGTTTCGTCAACAGCAAACTGTTTGTGCTCGGCTGGACAATGGCGAATAACTGCTGAGTTCCTGAGCTTTGTAAGAGTATCAAATGACAGCTCCCCTTCCATCACCTGCACGCCAAACACACTTTTAGCCTCACTTTACTGCATTCCTTAAGCACAGGAGCTCTACAATAGCACTGCATTGTTGGGAATACAGCTGTGTCTGTGTACATATGTATATGTGCATGCTACGAATTCGGCCACCAGAGTTCGATTCCCGCTCAGGGCCAACGCCAGTAGTCAGTACCGAACCGGTACTGGGCCTCGACTAGGTCGACTCAGCCTGGTGCGATATATAAATACAACCGCTGGGGAAAAAAACGGCGGCTTGGCATGGTGCTGGCCACCCACCCCCTTCTGTGCCATGCGAGACCTTAGAGGTGCTCGCTAATAGTAGTTGACCCGAAAGTCTGTAAAGGCAATGCGTGGGGTTTTGTCTTTGCATGATGCATTTACTGTCAGATTATCATTATTCACGCTGTTATATTGCTGTATTATGGACTATGAGTACATTATTATAATTATCCAGTGCTGTGTTCTCAGTAATTGTACGAATTTATTTTTAAATACAGTTACGTAGCACAGTGATGTGTGTCAACAAGTGCTGCGCATGTGTGTAAAACATTAAATCATGAATAGGAGCTACAGAACATTGTCTTGTGTGCAGGGTTTAAATATGAGTCTGTCACTGTAATGATGACATTAAACAAGAATTGGGGCGCAATTCACGTGTCTTCGCAAAGGCAGTTTGGCAATTTTTTGCTTCATGGCATAGTTGTAATGGAAGTTCCAAGCCATGAAATACATCTCGCACAAAGTTTACTTGTAATTGGTATAAAATAACATTCATGTTTGCCCTATTATGCACAGAAATGGGGAAGTGCTATGGCAAGTATTGGAAAGTATCACATTCATTTTTTTTTGCTGGTCCCAAATCACTTTACACCTTAACAGGAGTGTCCTGCAGAGGTTGCTTAGTAAATCTATGGGAAACATTTGACTGGTTAGCATTATGCACACTTCACCTTGTTTGCTCGTATCTCTGCATTCGTTTTGTAGATGCCTGGAGGACCTGACAACTGACATGATGCTCGGCAAATTGTCATGTCGCTGAGTTAAATAGTAATAATATTTGCATTTATAAAGCGCCTTTCACCCGAGGGTCACAAAGCGCTGCACATAGCTGTGGAGATAATGGCATGTCAACAACACCAGAACAGATTAATGAAAAATGATGACTATATGAAGGATGTAATTAAACAAATATAAGTATTGTGAGAACAAATAAAGGAAGAAATGTTCCTGAGCAGCCAAAGGTCAACAGCGTGCCATCACCCAAGCACACAGCAACGAGCAGCATCAACAATCCTAGCTGGAGAACGTCAAGGCCTTACGGAATAATTGAGTCTTGACACGGGATTTAAATATGCCTTGGGACGAAGCTGACCGAATTTCTAATGGAAGGGAGTTCCAGAGTCTGGGAGCAGCGTGCAAAAAGGCTCTGTCACGCATGGAACAGAGGTGCTCCTGGGCAGATGCAGTCAGCCTGTATTGAATAATCAAAGTTGTCGTATTAAGGAAGGTGCCTGAAGTAGGTCACGGATATATGTCGGAGCAGCGCCAGTGAGAGCCTTGTACATGAGAAGGAAGATTTTGAATTCAATCCTGTATTTAACCGGTAACCAGTGGAGAGACAGCACTGGGGATATGTGATCGTGGATGGGAGTACGGGTGATGACTCTAACAGCCGCATTTTCGACAGGTTGGAGACAATTGAGAAGGTAGGCAGGGATGTCAGGCAGTAGTGCATTGCAATACTCCATTCCTGAAAAGATGAAGATGTGTATTAGCTTCTCAGCATCGGAGGGGATAAGATGTTGCGCAATCTACCTATATTTCTGAGATGGAAATAGGCTACCTTCGTCACCTTGTTGATGTGTGTCTCGAAGGTGAGTGAAGAATCAAGAGTCACTCCTAAACACCGGACTGCCTTTAGTAATTTCGAAGGTCTGGTCGTAAAGCATCAATTGGATGGGTTCAGCCTTGAAGAATTGGTGCGGGGTTCCGACAAGCAAAACTTTTGTTTTGTCAAGGATTAGTTGAAGGAAATTTAAATTTAAGCCAGGCCTTCACAGTTGACAGTGAGGACCAGACGCACTGGTGGATGGCTTTGCATGGACAGAGATTTGGATGTCATTAGGATAGCAATTGTAGCTGAGATTGAGGATATGCAGGATATGGCCAAGTGGTTTTATGTAGATGCTGAAGAATAATGGACCGAGGACTGAACCCTGAGGAACTCCAGACAAAAAAGATGGATATTTGGTGAGTTACGTCCTCCGAAGCTGAAGAACTGCTTCCGGTCGGAGAGGTAGGAACTCAGCCAGTGCAGGGCACAGTCAGAGACCCCTATACCCTTCCAGTCGCTCCAGTAAGGTAGGGTGATCAATGGTATGACAGGCTGCACTCAGGTCCAAGAGGACAAGAATATTTGGCAAGCTATCATCAGCAGTGACAAGTCGGTCAATAACTACTTTTACTAGAGCAGTTTCAGTTCTATGGTCGAATCTGAACCCAGATTGTAAAGGATCAAGGAGGTCGTTGTTGAGAGCGTGTTTCTGGAGTTTCGCGGCTACTGCACGTTCAAGGACCTTAGACAGGAATGGTAGATTTGACATGGGGCGCTATTATTATCAGGGATGTTGCAAACAAGGCCATTTTTTTTGCAGAGGGGTAACTGCGGCACAATTGAATAGTGGCAGAACGATGCCGGAGCGATGTTATTTTTTGACAGAGGTGGCAAGGGATTTGAAATTTGCCCGGGTGAGTTTGGATGGGAAGGGGTCCATGGATCCGTATGTAGGTCGAGATCTGGTAACTAATGAAGTGACATCAGATTCCGTTAACTCGCAACATTCCAGTAACTTTGAGATCCGAGTAGAAGAAACAATTGAAAGATTGGTTGGTGGTTGAGACTGGGTAGAAATGCGGTGGGCTTTGGTTGTAATAACTAACCTAATCCGTTTATTGATCCACGTTGCATTAAAATGTGAGATGACATGGATGTACAAAGGTGACAAACATTTGGATGATTTTTCTCGGAGGTACAATTAGCTGTGTCCACGTAAGTAGCTGGCTATATAATATATACACGGAATTGATTAATTTAAAACATATAAAACCTATTACCTTGACAATCACCTGCTTCATATCTGTAGTATTGCCATTATTGTATATTTTACTTAGCACACAGTAAAAGCCATTAATGCAGTACAAGGATATAAATGGATGCAAAATACTGGCTAAGCTTTCATAACAAAAACTAGGTTAATGTAATGATGTGGGTTTTCACGGCTCGATGCATGATGATTGCTTCGAAAAGCTGCTCTCTCGGGACAGCCGCGTCGATCGCTCCCTCTCTCCAGCGCGACGTTTCGCATCACACGTTAGAGGCATCCTCACGCCTGATGATGCCGATCGACGCGGCTGTCCCGAGAGCAGCTTTTCGAAGCAATCATTAAACTAGGTTAAAGTAATTTCTTTTTCATGCCACAATTACAACCTGCCTTAATGGAAAGTAACTTTTTGATCAAGAGGACTCAAATATCATGTAGATTCTCATGAGAAATGGGTTATTGGGGGACATTAGCCGATGCTTTGTGTGAACGTGGCAATAAAGTCATATGACACAGCGATATGGTTTAAAAAATATGTTAAGAGAACGGGGCGGCACGGTGGCCCGGTGGGTAGCGCTGTCGCCTCACAGCAAGAAGGTCTTGGGTTCGAATCTCGGCTCGGGTGCCTTTTTGTGTGGAGTTTGCATGTTCTCTCCCCGTGTCCGCGTGGGTTTTTGCTGGGCACTCCGGTTTCCTCCCACAGTCCAAAAACATGCTACTGAAGAGGTTAATTGGCTTGCAGACTAAACTACCCGCAGTGCCCGGTGATGAACTGGCGTCCCATAGTGGGCATATCCCTGCCTTGCGCCCTGTCTGCCGGGATAGGCTACGGCTCACCGCGACCCTGTACAGGACTAAGCGGTTTCTGACAATGAGATGAGACGTTAGAGAATGTATTGTATGTTTTCTCTAACAATTATAAAACTATAATAAAATACCAAATATATCACACCTGCATAAATCAGCCATCGTGCCACTGAGTACAGTATTGCAATTAGGTAAACACTGTACAAAATATATGTAAAAGTAGCTCGATTGCTTTTCATTCCAAAAATGTATTTTATTGGAACCAAGGTAATGTATTACACGGCAAATAATCTGTGAAAGAAGAGAGGCACTTAACAAATATTATTTCACTATTCAACAGACTACACTGCTATAGCACGTGACAAATATTAGTGGCAAGTTTTAGACGTTTAATTGTACGGAAAAATCTGAAACCAACGCCAGTGGTTGAGTAACCAAGTATCCATACTTGCACTGCTCCACATCAATATTCAGGATTGAGTGGGAGTTAAATGACCAGCACTTGTACTACCTGGCCAGCAGGAACCTACTTGGTTACTCATAAATGGAAACTACTAATGCCCCTTCTTCCACAAGTCTACACAGGATCGTCAATGGGGACCTTGAAGGAAACTATGCATTATCACTATACATGGGAGGTACACTATCATACATATGTACTATAGAATGTTATTAAAGCTGTTAAATGTAGACTTTAATGTAATACAAACATTAATTTCACGTTAGCTCAACTGAATATAGTTTCATGTGTAAACAATTTCAGGTATGTTGAAAATATTGGACAAACTATTGTGATTAAGATAGTGGTGTGTGCAAAACATGTTTTCATTTGGTATTTTTCTTTATTTTTGCCTGAGTTATGCATCTTCAGTCAGATTAATGCTAAGAAATGTTGATTTGCTGAAGATGTGAGATGAAGAGTCTTTGAACTTTCAGTCACACGGAGAAAAGTCCAAACATCACGGGGGTAATTGCAGAGCACCATCCAGCAATATTAGTCAAAACTAAACTTACCATTAAATGATTCATATAATTCACCATCAACCATATACACTTTCCATTAGTGGGATGTTTATGCACAATCTGTGATCACTGCAATTTTTGGCATTTTTTTACCAGCTGACACGTTTTCCCAAGCTCTGCTAAGACATTGGTGATGCTCATCTTAACTCAGGCTGTTGAGCCACATGCTGGAAAAGTGATGTTTGCGTGTCCGGGCAAAGTATTCGTTTCTCTCCAAATGTAACTGAATGTGTACTAATTTTATTGAACTTAATGATACTACGTTGTCTTGGCTAGACTTGAGTTCACAAACTATGTTCTGTCTTAACAAGATACATACATAGTCTACGTATCAGATTAATGAATTTAAGCCCAGAAAATGTAATTGATAGTTGCACATTAAAAATAACCCTGACTTTGTAGAAATGTATAGAAAAAAAATGTCAGTGTTGAATTTCATTCTTCATTATCATTATCCATACCAGATTCATCCTGTACAAGGTCGCGGGGGAGTGGAACCTATCCTGGCAGACAGAGGGCGTAGATGTCATACTATTGGTGTACATCAACATGGCATTAGCGTTAATTTCGTATAAAATATAACATTTAACAAATCATTGGATGTCCAACAGCTCACATATTTGCACAGGGCTGTTGTAATGAATGAATTCTGCACATTGTCTTCAAATGTTGGTTTAAGGAATATCCTTGAAACTCTGTTTTGAGCTATAGGCCTTAAACGACGGATATGCTCTATTGATTTTATTATCCCTGCTTTATATAGTATTTACTATAGTATTTACCTTGTGTTAAGTCACTATATATTCTGAAGCATGTAATTGTTTCATGTTACATTATAACTAGAGAGGAATGCGCATGATTAGAAAATGCTTCTAATCGATCATTTCACAAAGCTTACCAAAAAAATTACTTGGTATGTGAGAAATTTTAAGTGAAAAGAGAAAAAAATTACATAAATACCAAACAAACATATTTAGAACAGACAGTGAAGTGGTTTATGTCATATACCATTTTTCATTTTTACAGAATATAAAACATGGGATGTTTTTGTACATGACGTAACTTAGCAGGTAAACAGCCTCAGAAATTATCAACGTATTTACAAATAACCACAAGCAATTACAGTATCCCATTGCACAATGCAATGGTTCTGAAGTGATTTCAGTACCAAAACACACGCTGGCTCACACGTCCCATCAATAATAATACAACTTTTTTTAAAAATTGATGTCCTTTGTTAATTTATAGTTATTTTACTTAATTGATCTATTCTGATGTTGTTGACATGCCGTTCTCCACGTAACTCTGTGCAGCACTGTGTGGCCCTCAGGTGAAAGGCGCTTTAGAAATGCAAATATTATTATTATTGCTGTAATACCAACATTACGATTTCATATTGTCTGTACAAAACATTAATTTTAAATGGGAAATAATGTGAACACCAGTAATCATTCTAACAGAGATGCTATCTACAATTACCCTCATAAAAGGAAAAAAAACTTTTCCATGAAACATCTCTACACTAATCGGTGCAATGTAACACAACATTTGATCTAGAGTTTACACATGTTATCTATTATTTCCACAGCCCCTTAAGGAATTACTCTTCTGTGGATTTATCCGTTTATATTTTTTATGTAGATTTCTTACAAACAAGTGCATCTTACGAGTGCAAACCAACAAGCCTATCATCGCTAGTTGTAATTGAGTTCATACAGTAACTAAAAATATTTGATTATTTTCTAGACCTCAAGCATATTGCCACAGTGGTATATGCTGGGAAGTGTATAATTACAGCATCTAAAAATAAGATTAAATCTTTTTAGCAGATTTTTCATTCATTTTGTAAAAAATACAAACATGTCCATCAACAAACGCAGTCAATGATATTGACGTTAGTCATTCCTTAACATATGCATATGTTAAATGAGATGTAGAATAAACATGGCAAGCTAATATAAAACGCAGAGATGGGTATAATATAAGGCTGTAACTATATGCATATAACTTGTATAACATCAATATCATTGTCAGGCAACCAGTGTTTCTATAGGTAAGTCTGTTGGCTACAGTCCAAGAGGGAAAGGTGATCCAAACTCTGGACCAGTTCAGCAACTGTATCACCCTCTGCGTTTGGACACTCTGCATCTGCGAACGGGTACACATAAGGACAAATTATATCACGCGTTTCAACATTACTGCAAATATATAGTTCACGCATTGTTTCATTCATGAAATGCTTATTTTAATAACATTAATTTAATTACACAAGCGTAACTATATTACCTGAACATATTATCAACAGCAACATCCAACATCACAGGCAATGATATGTGCCTCTGTTCTGAAGATTTTTTGCCGAAGAAATGAGCTGAACTCATGCAATCGGACCCAACATATTTATTCGAAATCATATTGGTGCCAAAGGAAAATTAACGCAGACATTGGAAACAGCACTTCAAATAAAGTGCTGGTAAAGTGATTTCAGCCTAATACATTCCAAGTAGTTCCCTCTAATATTTACATGTTTTAAAAAATGGTGCAAAAGCATAACCCCATTTAGTATCAAGAAGATTCTATCTTACTATCATTTGCTTTTACATAAGCCGACAAATGTGCAGCAGTGTTCTTACCTCTGCAGTACATTTCATCCTGCACCCCCAATGCTTGTACAAAATCACAATCAACTGCTGATATGTCTGCAGCACCAGCTTCAAGCTGTGTGTGTTTCATTTGGTTAAGATCCACAGATGTGCTTGGTTCATCGACTTTATCTGTTGGCCGTACACCTGCTGGTTCTGTGGCGTCTATGTTTTCATTTTGACTCGTAAAATCGTTTACGTCAGATCCCTTATCTTCAATCACCAGCATTTCTGAAGCTTCTGAGGACTGTTCATTCCTGTCAACCTGGTCTGCTTGAATAGTTTCAAAGTCAGACATACTTTCATTTCTCTCTTCAGTGTACATAATGGTGTCTTCTGTAACTGAGCCATGCATGACATTAGGCGTTGGTTTTCCAGATATATTAATTTCAGCTATTGTTGTAGCCTGACAATGTGCTGCTACAGAAGTAGATTGACAAGGCTCAAAATCCTGAAGAAGTTCTGTCTCAAGACTGAGCAGACTGTAATCTGCTGTGTGTGGCTCCAGCTCTTCTTTAGCTACATTTATTTGCCCTTCCTCTTCATTTAGCTGATGACAATTCTGATCACTTGAATGTGACCCTTTATCACTTTTTTCTGAATTTCTCTTTTTTAAAAAGCCATCTGGGCGGAATGTGCTTCTGGTCACTTGCTGTTGTTTTCCTGAAGTCTCACTTTCAAATTCAAATACCTCTGCCGAAAGAACCTCACCTTTAATATCTTCTGTTACCTCTGCACATGACATCTGATTATATTCAAATTCCGCCGTATATTCTGCACAGATATCTGCAGAATCTCCACATTCATTTTCTGCAGTCATCTCCCTTATGTGTCTCCCTAAATGTGGCAATCCTTCTGTAATTAAAATATCTGGAACTAAGTTATTTTCATTGTCATTCTCGAGTTCTGACTTCAGTTGCCCAGACTCATCGTCTCTGTCCCCTTCCAAAATAATGTCTTTCGTATCATTTTCAATAAACTCCTCTTGCAATGGGTCTGTTTGCAGTTTTTCAGTTGATTCCAAACGTTTCCTGTTCAGTGCTGCGATTTCCATCTCAAACGTGTTTTTCACATCTTCATCCACATCTAACATTTGCTCTCGTACGAGTTCTACTTTACAGGGATCTTTACTCACTTCCGACCGATTCTCATTCTGACACGTGTCCGCCGTATCATCTTCCACATCGACGTACTCTCGCTTTTCTTCACTTTCTTCAACATTCAATATCACAGCAGAAATGTCACCCTCTTTATCAGGCCCTTTGCCATCATCCATATTACTCTCTGCATCTTCATCTTTTGAAAACACCTTAAGATTATACTGGCTAATGGCAAGTTGAATCAGATCTTGTTGCCAACTGCTACTGTCATTATTAAGGGCCGTGTTTTCCAGAAACCTTATAACCTTCAAGGAAGGGTCCTCTTTTAATTTAGCTATTTCCTGCTCCAACAGAGTACGTTCATTCCTAATACATTCCTTTTCTATAGTAAACAATATCCTTTGCTCCTGCAGTTCTATAGCGAATTTGTCAACTTTGGCCTCTTCCAACTTAAATCTCTCTAACTCTTTTGCCAATTTTACTTTCTCTTCTTCAAGTTTTTCTTTTTCTTCTTCAAGTTTTTCTTTCTCTTCGTGAAGTTTATTTTGTTCTCTTTGTAGTTTAGTCCAGTGTTCTTTTAACAATTCTTCAGACATATCAAATCCACTATCTGGCTTTGTGTCTTCAGAATCGGAAGTTTGGGAGCTCTGATTCACTGACATGTATAATGATGTATGGTTATCAGACCCAGAGTTACTTGGCACCTCTGCGACTTTGGCGTCCACTGCTGACCCTGCAGCTGTGTCTTGATCTTCCTGGGCTTTTCGTTCCCACGATTCATCGTTACCAGTGAGAAGGCGTTGGTTCTTCTTGGTTTTGTTTGAAAGCTCCTCCATTGACTCCACCAAGAGAACATTTGAATCATCACTTGGTCCACTGATGTCTTGGTCAGTCAGCTCCGCATCCTAAAGACAGCACCAGCAGGCAGTAGCGATCAAGGTCAAGTCCAAAGATACATTCTTTCAAGGGCAACATAGAGTGTTTGCTTTGAACTAAAGTGCACAGTGGAAGAATAAGCACTTTTTTTACACAAAGTGATGTTCAATTGCTTTACAGCAAGCAATTTTTGTTTTTACGTATTGTCAAATAAATCTGTAACGTTACCTCTTCATATATCGCTCGCCTAAGATTTTCCATGGCATTAGACAGGTTTGTGTTGTTCTCAATAGGCACTGAATCTAGAATGAAAAAAACACTCGTTACAATACTGTTTTATAGGACACACATTATAAATATAGTTTATATTAATACATCAAACTGCGCTTCCCATAACTTGGCAGTCTAACCAAAACCTATTATGCATTTACATGAATATACTGTACAGTATACACATTATGCCTCTCATTCAAAATTACCTCAACTCTGAGATGCGTTAAATTAGATTAAAAGTCGAAATTAAAATACAAGATTATCAGCGGCACCAACACTTTATTTTGCCAACGCTATTGCAGCAGTGATGAAGTAGTTTCTATGACAGTAAAATTTGTACTTTCAAGCGTAATATTTATTCAGTTCATAATATATTAGTGACAGAAATTCCTGGCACATCAAGATGTAACACAATCTACATCATGCCATATAACATGTGACCGTGCAGGCCATCTCTGTGATAAAAATGAATGTATGATGTCACGGAAGCGCAGTGGCTCATCAAGATCTATTCTCTTCCAGACGTATGTGGGTGAACAACACAATATGTTTTCAGGTCGGTAACACTGTGGACTGGAGGAAGCCCAGTAGTTCTGAATATGTTGACACCGTGTAATATGGCACATTACATTCAGCGTATTAAAAATGCACTAGCGGAATAAGATGAATCGGCAGATTGAAGGTGTTATGTATAGATACATGCAGTATAAAGTACAAAAAAACATCTCTGTAACAAAAAAAAATTGGCAACAA
This sequence comes from Mordacia mordax, assembly GCA_036362905.1. Taxonomy (NCBI): domain Eukaryota; kingdom Metazoa; phylum Chordata; class Hyperoartia; order Petromyzontiformes; family Petromyzontidae; genus Mordacia; species Mordacia mordax. Next base: position 5,491,760 of record JAZEWT010000001.1, read on the forward strand.
AAAAAACGTTGCTGTTGCCGATTGCCCATCCTGTGTCGTTTGTGTCGGCGTATCGTTCTTCCGCAGCTCTTTGTGACCCTCGGGTGAGAAGTGCGCTATAAATACAATTACTGTATTATTATTATTAATGTTAACATTTGCCACTCCCTGCTGTTCAACATAACAGCCCAGGGCAGATGTCATTATCCAAGCACTCACCCTTGAGCCTCAGATGGTCAAATAACAAGGTTAGGATGATTAAAGTTACATGATTTGTGTACACACAACCACACTGTGCATTGCTGCTTCATTATTAATGCAATCATGTCTGTGGAATGAGTTTTCAGAGCATGAGACCAATTTATCTGCTGAGCCACAGTTGCCAGGACAATCAACTGTAAGGATCTAATAGGCGAATAGAAGTTTGCTCTTCAACAAACGAAGGCACCTACACTTCTGATGTTTTTGTATTGTGCATACAACGTAGTTAAGCAATTCATGCTTTGTTAAACACGTATGTGAAACTCTCAAACTCTTACAACAGCGGCATGTATATGCTAACACACAGGAAAAGTGCTACCTAGAAATGATGCTCGTGCAATATTGAGGAGCAGAGCCCCTGTACCTGGATCGCTCCCCATCTCCACCACTGCCTCTGTGTCGGACAGCCTCACACGGTTCGGACTCATGTCCTCAGTTGGCGATGACACCTTCGCCCAGGACTGTGGCCTTTCATCTGACACACGCGCTTGCAACGCAAAGTGCTCCATGCTCTCTGGAATAAAAATATATAAATGTAACACAGAGCAGACGAGGTGAAGAGAAACATATATGTTTTTGTTCCTGTGAGATCTTTTGTTCCTTCATTTATTATCAATACCCCCTTAATCCTGTACAGCGTCGTGGGGAACTGGAGCCTACTCCAGCCGACAGAGGGTGCAAGGCGGGGGCATACCCAGGATGTGACGCCAGTACATTGCAGGGCATTATTTGAGAAAATGTACTCAGCAGGCCAATTAACCTAGGTAGCAGTGTATCTTTGGATAGTGGGATAAAACTAGAGTACCTGGCGAAAACCCACGTGGGCACAGGGAGAATACATAAACTCCACACAAAGCCACACGAGTCGGGAAACTAATTCCAGACCTTATTGCTGTGAAGCGACAATACTACTCACTGTACCACCGTGTCTCCTTTTATATTTTGGTCAATTTGACTTCTTCAGAGGTATTACAAAGGGTGTTCAAAAAAGTTATCAGCCATCAATAATTATATTTAGACAGCATTTTAAGTTAGGTCAATAAAACCGTTCACACACACATACGTTTGGTAGCATGATAATTTCATATTTAGTATAATACTAAAATACACATGTCTACCATGATGTTGACAATACAGATCACAAAGGTATCCCTGTTATAAGGGATGTATTCCTGGGAAATGTTACTTCACTAGAAATTACATTAAGTGAACTCTAATTTCCAACAGACCCAATGTTAAAATCAGGCATTGCATCCCTAGCTGACATTTTTGGAAAAAATATGACAAAAAGTCATTAAGTGTATAAAAATTCGTATTATAAGTTAACATACATTTTAACTAATAATAAATATATATAATTACATAAAATAACCTGACATGTTTTGAATTGCTTACTGATCCAACCTTTTTTCTAGGTGATAAATGTACTATTTCACACACTATGCTGATTTTGATCTTATATCCAAACACTTAAAAGTATTTCCATATTTACGAGAATTCTACATCTGCAATTTTTTTGGGAATTTAAAGACACCACAAAGAGATGGAAACACAAAGACAATTGGACCCAGACATGGTGACACACAGACACACTAGAGACAGACACACACAGAAACCAAGACACACAAATATACACGTGAAAACAAAAACTATGAAAAAAAGATACATTAACACTTGTAATGTAACCACTACATTAATATCGTTCCTTTGCCTTTTCTATCCAGGGGCACTATCACCATTCACTGGCCCTACTGGTCATTTACGACTCATCTCTTAAAAGTACTTTGTACCAAACGCTGGACTCTACCTCACAAATGCGTGCCAATGGGAACAAAATGGCACCCTAACAAAAATCGTATTTGCAAAACATGGTTAAACGAAATCTGTTCCTAATTAGTTGGCAACGTATATGTTAAAAAAACGCAACTGGAGGTAAATTTTTGCAGGGGATTACTAAATTGAGATGTGACAGTTCCAGGTGTGTAACATTTTTCAATGCTTTTGTTGTGTTGCATAAGATTATGCAAACTTTCACGGTTTAATAATACTTTTAGAACACCTTTTAGATTAAGGTGAGAGGTGTAAATATGCTGGACAGGATAGCAAACGCTCAACAGAAAATGGAGTGATGCGCATGAAATGTAATAAAGATATCTTTTAGGGAAATGGCCACTATCTGAACTGGAAGAATGTATATATTTCAGTTGCTCTGATATGTTCATTGATGTGGACGAGGAACTACATTTTCATTCAAGGGGAAGAAAAAAGTGTTGTTTATCCTCTAAATCTTAACATATATATTCATTTATTATCAATACCCGCTTAATCCTGTATAGGGTCGCGGGCGGCCAGAGCCTATCCCGGCCGACAAAGGGCGCAAGGTGGGGGGGGGATACCCAGGATGTGACACCAGTACATCGCAGGGCACACTTAATTTGGGGGGCAATGTACCCAGCAGGCCAATTAACCTAGGCAGTGGCGTGTCTTTAGACTGTGGGAGGAAACCGGAGTACCCCAAGAAAACCTGCATGGGCACGGAGACAACACGCAAACTCCACACAGGAAGGCACCCGAGCCGGGAATCGAACCCGGGATCTTCTTGCTGTGAGGCGATAGCGCTACCCTAAGATGTATAATGTGCATTATAATTTCACTACATCAGGTAGCACAGTGAGTAACGCTGACACAACACAGGAAGAATGACCTGGGTTTGATTCCCAGCTCGGGTTCTCAATTAGTCCCCATAGGTTTTCGCTGGGTATTCCGGTTTCCTCCCACAGTCTAAAGACACGTGGCCTAAGTTAATTAGCCGGATTCATTTGTCGCTGGTGCCTTTTGATGACTCGCGTTTGATCCTAGGTATAGCCCTGCCCTGCACCCTGTCTGCCAGCCTATGGCTCACTGCAACCCTCTTCAGGATTAAGCAGGCACTGAGAACGAATGAATGAGATTGATCCTACAAGTTACCTTGCATTATTGCCGTGTTCACATTTTCATTCTCCTTTGTATACCTGAAAAACAGCAATTATAATGTGTTACGTTCCAAATAAAGTCTGCAATTGCTCAAGCCACTATTTGTGGAAGGGCCTCCACTGGAGGACATTTGGCCTTTTCTTCCATGACAATCAGTTATCTTGTAAGAGATGCAAGTCAAATGACTGACCAGTCGATCAACTGTGATGAACCCATTTGTCCTGCTGGGTCAACATAGGTGGAGACTTTAAAAACATGTTTGTTGTTTCAGTTGCTGTACCAGGAGATGAATTGGTGATTTATGGATTGCAAGTGGTGTGTGAAATCCATGACTTGATTGTAACACCATCGCATTAATTTCTGGTTCGACTACACATTTCTCGTTAGCTTTTGAAAAACATAAAAACACATCCTGCATCACCAAAGACATATTTTATAATGATGTAGGTTTTCACGGCTCGATGCATGATAATTGCTTCGAAAAGCTGCTCTCTCGGGACAGCCGCATCGATCGCTCCCTCTCTCCTCTCCTCGCGACGTTTCGCCTCATGTTAGAGGCATCCTCAGGCGCAGTGTGCGTGTGCCGTGTTTGTGACTCCGATTTATATGTGGGTACTATGTCTAAGTTGAGTACCCTCCAGAGAGTTGCTGCATTCCAGGATCAATGGACAACTATCCATTGCAGCAACTCCGTGGAGGTGACTCAACGCGTACATAGTACCTACATATAAATAGGGGTCACACGCACGACACACGCACACTGCGCCTGAGGATGCCTCCAACGTGTGAGGCGAAACGTTGCGAGGTGGAGAGAGGAAGCGATCGACGCGGCTATCCCGTGACAGCAATTTTTCGAAGCAATCATCAAAGACATTTTTTCACCACTCCCCTTTCCACCCGGACGCCTCTACATAAGTATTCGTAGTTTTTTTTCTGGTCATGCATTCGACGCCTTTCTCACCTCTCGATAGCCTGCAGTAGCAGAGTAAACCAAACATTCCTCACTTCCCGCTTGGTGGAAAAAACTTGACACATCTGAGGTTGTGAAGGTGTTGCGTTGATGAGGAAGAGCCCACAGCTGTGGTTTGCCATTGGCCGCACCAGCAGCCTTTGGAGGCTAACGGCCGCTGGCATTTGGTCCTGTGCGGTTAACGGCAAGTATATCAGCAAGTTCACAGCGATATGCCAACATCAGTGCTGTTGACATGCATGTATTAGTAACTATGACTGCTTCTTAAAGCTCCTCTTTCGGGATAGCCGCGTCGATCGCTCCTCCGCTCTCCTTCGCAACGTTTCGCCTGCCACGTTGGAGGCACCTTCAGGCGGGAAGCGAAACGTCGCGAAGGAGGAGGAGCGATCGATGCGGCTGTCCCGAAAGAGCAGCTTTTATAAGCAATCATCATGCATCGAGCCGTGAACTCCTCCATCAGTACATCAGTAACTCTGTATAGTCACACACTAAGTACATTTTGATATCATGCAGCACAATTATCTTGGGCAACTTCCATGAATGTGGACAATTAAAATGCATCGTGCCAATTATATATACAGAATATAAATGTTACATCTTCTTGTTCAACAAAACAAGCTTCATTATATTTAAATTACAAATATCAGACCCAAAATACGGATGTGTGGGATGGTTGGTTATATATGAGAGGATGGTGGGTCCAGCACCATTCCACTAGTTTGCTTCCAGATTCTGATTGAGAACCACCACACCTCTCCCTCTAAACAGGTCAAGCACCTAGTGGAGGTCCAGAGAAGATAGTCCAAAAAACTAAATCACATTGATATGGTATGGATAGACTCAACAAGACCCAAAGAGGTTTCATAAACCAAGTTTGATTACAAACCAATATAACCAAGAATACAATATTGATTTCTCGAGTTTAAAAAAACCACTGCTCTTCAGTAACACCTTCAAGTACAAAGGTAAAGATATCCTGCATAGCGTTAACATAAATTTGGGACCAGTGCTGTTAGCAAGCACCTATAAATGCTAGCACGGCACACAAGGGGTGGGTGACCAGCACCACGCCCAGTTGCCTACATTTCCCCAGGTAATATTTACACACCGCACAAGATATTAATTTGAAACTAAGTCGACCACTGATACACAGAGAAAATCACATCATCATAAAAGTATATACCAGTGAAGCAAAGACATATTTTTGGTCTTTCTCTTGCAAGAAGATCAAGCAATCCTTCAGCAACACAACATGGATATCTGCAATAATAAGACATTGATTAGCCAAGTGACCAATGAAAAACACATCTTTACAGTGGAGGTCAGAAAAATAGGGTTTAATTAACAAAACTAATAAAACAAAGCATTAAACGATATTCAGAACAAGAGTTCTAAAAGTCTCTATAAAGATGCAAAGCATTTAAAGCCATACAATTCAATACACACTTAAATTAAACCATTGCAAATATAACATTTAACAACTGGAAAAGAAAGCAATTATTGCAGTAAATACTATTAATTATTATAGCAGTAATTCAGTTAAAAGTAGCCAATATAACTGCCTACACATAAAAAACAAAAAAACAAACGGCACTCAATAGATTTCCCTTGGAGAAAAAAAAATATAATTTCAAAAGAGAAACTGATATATACAGTAATGTTATTTTAAGCAATGTAAGCATTGGACACAATCTTAAGAGCCGTTCATGTGATGAATTCTAATCACAATTAAGCTGATTACGCCCTCTAAGGCAAATGTATCCTCTGAGTAGTCTATCTATTGAGAGTCGAGAGATGTCATGAGTTGCTCCTTTAACTGCAAAAGTTTAAGTGTTCAGATTTTTTATATATTAAATAGACATACAGGGTTAAATTACACACCCGGTTAAACTAATGCTCATGATTTGCACAAAAAAAACTTAATATATTTGATCAAATTTTAAATGCCTAAAATAATATCTTACATTTTTTAAATATCTAAATCTGTTCACATACTAAAAACCACTGTGTTGTGAGTTTTTATGGATCAGCTGAAGTGAGAACACAAGTTCCCCTGTTTCATACACAACTGGTTTGAAGTATAGTAGCTTGAAACCAATCAAAAATGCACAGAACTTACATTAATCAAACTCAGGTTGGTGTTAAAGCAGAAGTCAAATGTAGCGACTTGCTTGCTTTGCAAGTCAATAAATGTGATTTGGGGTGAATTCGATTAAGAATTCCAACATATTTTCTCTTGTAATGAATGAAATCAGTTCAGTGGCAATAGGGTTTTTACATCACACTATTAGTCATATGAATAACAATAATGTCTCATCTCATCGCATTGTCTGAAACCGCTTAGTCCTGTATAGGGTCGCGGTGAGCCGGAGCCTATCCCAGCAGACATAGGGCGCAAGGCAAAGATA
>JAZEWT010000001.1:5509097-5521593 GCA_036362905.1 Mordacia mordax
AAAACATGCTCCATGATGAGGCAGTCAAATTGTTTCGTCAGTGAGGTTTGGTGAATGGACCAAATCACTCTCTGGTTGGTGTTCACTGCAGCTGAGACCAAAAATCAGAAACTCAATCAACCACTTTGCCACTGCTTCCCTATATACTCTGATTTGAAATACTCATAGTTTAAATTGCATACTTACGTATTTGATCTAACGTGACACATAGAAAACATGACACTAACTTTATCCAAACTTCACATAATTGCACATGAGTATGTATGAATAGTGCCTTCCTCCAGTAGACAGTAGCATGCTTCCCCAGCTGTCAAAATGGAGTTAAAGGTGTGGTAGCAACGGCCACATGTGAAGAGGTACAAAATGTCTGATGCTGGGCATTAACTGTTTTTACAATGGTGGGGGGAAAAAACAACTTTTTGTTTTTACAAAGGTAGTATTTTTTCTCAATCCGTTAACACATGAACAAGGACTATTATCTTTAATGTCGTGAAAAATAAAACATGCTTAACTTATCCATGCTTATCCATGCTCCTAAAATGTATCCATGCTCCTAAAATGTATTGTCAAAAAGGGATATTTTCTTGGATTAGTGGTTTGAGATTGTTACAATGTTACGGCCAGACTGAGTATTAAGGCAACGTTTTACCCAGAAAGCACGAGGACACTGGTCCTTTGAATTAATAAACCCTACACAATATGTATAATAAACAATGTGTAGTGGTCAGTCTTTTGTGCATTTTCGTTTAAAATCGCATGCTATTCCAATTCTGTTGTAAAAATTCACCATATTTTATCAGCTACAAATTAAACATAGACATTTTTAAAAAATATAAACGCTTCACATTTCTTCATTAATGGAGAACTGGTAATGCCACGTGATCAAGTAACAGAATGCATTGTTAGGTTTCAAGCATCCATTTCTAAATGGTGGCCCAAGATTCAACTTAAAACGTTTTCCACAATGATATCTGCAACTGTCATGAAATGACATGCATGTTAAATCCATATTATACAGTATGTATGCTTATCGCCAACACAAACATTATTAATGCCTGATATTAACAATGTAATTATGGCAATGTTTATAAATGCTCAAATTAATCTTTATAGCCAATAAAAGGTACAAACCCGAGAGAGTAATAGGAGTGGGTTTTCCTGTATCTGGAAGTTGATTCGGGATTGGCATTTCCTGCAAAAACAACAGAAATTAATTGAAGGAAAATGGATTGAACTCCCTTCGTGAAAATATAATGCAATTCAAGCTGCAATTGTAGATGTGAGCCCCGCACGTAATAATCTTGTATAAAATTTAGACACTGGCAAAGTTAAGAAGATGTAGACTGAACAGGTAATAAGTTAAACAAAAACTTAATGTTGACAACAGTTATCAGATGGCAGGGAGGTGGCCTGACAGTTAAAGGTGAAGAGAACTTATGTTTGGAAACAAGTGTTGTTATGACTTATCTGTTACTAGGGATGCCTCCCTGAACTATGGTCCTGGCCAAATGGGTATGGCACGAAATAATATATTCTCGACTAATGCCAACATTAACCCTTATAATACACACTGTTCATACTGCATTGTGACATTGTGACATGGCATTTATGCCATATCAGTATGAGGTACAATCAAGACAATGATTGACCAAACCCATTAGATAGGGTTAAGCTTTCATCTGAAGTAATTAGCATTGCAAGGACATCAATGCAAGACAAGAACAATTCTGACAACATTTTTGTGCTTGTCAACCATTTAAAAACCTGAAATTTAGGACATATCATGGGGAAAAAATACGCAGTAAACATGGTAAATGGTGATACTGCTTCTTGAACACCCCTTTTACCTGAAATTTACTATTTTAGTAGCCTAATATTCGCAGAAGAAGGTTTCCCAAATAGTGTAAATGTTTCTATAAATTTATTATCGTTATTGAACAAAATTAAAAAGTTAACAAGTGCCAAGAGTAGAGCTTTACTAAGCAATCATCACTGACACTAAAATACATTGATGTAAATGTATTATCATATGTAATAAGCAGAACAGGTTTTTACCATTTCTGGCAATTATGCAGGTGTTAAGATCTTAAAACAACATTATCATACTAACCTGAACTTAAATTGTATAATTAGATATTCATGTCATTAATTTATATAAAGGGTGGCACGGTGGCCCAGTGGGTATCGCTGTCGCCTTATAGTAAGAAGGTCCCGGGTTTGAATCTTGGCTCGGGTGCCTTTCTATGTGGAATTTGCATGTTCTTCCCGTATCTGTGTGGGTTTTCGCCGGGCACTCCAGTTTCCTCCCAGAGTCCAAAAAACATGCTGCCGCATAGGTTAATTGGCTCGCAGACTAAATTGCCCGCAGTGCCCGGTGATGGACTGGCGTCCCATCGTGGATGTATCCCTGCCTTGCGCCCTGTGTTTGCCGGGATAGGCTCCAGCTCACCGTGACCCTGTACAGGACTAAGTGGTTTCTGACAATGAGATGAGATGAATTTATATAAAGAAAACAAGCATATTATGCTCTACTAGCAAAAATGTCATGTTAACTTACGAAGCACATACAAACATGAAAGGTATATATATTCTTACCCTGAGCTTGGTCATAGGACAGGGTGGTACTTTGTCTTTGCATGCTTTATGGGCCATCACACTGCAATCTGAGCAAGCAATACAACAGCTGTAAGTTATAATAGGTTGCTTGCTTGCTTCTTTCATTTAGTGTGTTGGTACATTAAATTGGTTTAAAAACACAACACAAATATTAACATATGGTTAAAAAAATCTGAAAATAACATTTCTTTATAAAGTCGTCACACCCACGACAATATTGTGTAATATGCCAAAAAATAAACTTAAACTATCACTTCTCTGATGGGAACACAAAAAAGCATTGAGAAATTTCGAGCCGGGCAGTTCATTCAGAAACTGTATTAAAAATGCATAGTCAATGAATGTGCACACAAGGTATTTACTAGAGAACACCTACATACATGTAAGCATTCTGCAATACAGATGAGATACAAAAACAATTGGGATACGATATTTAAAGGTGGGGGGAAGATGAGATTTGGTAATTCTAAAATGCAATGGCCCCGTCGTCGGGTGTATTCCTGCCTTACGCCCTGTGTTTCCGGGATAGGCTCTGGCTCACCGTGACCCTATATAGGATTAAGCGGTTTCAGATAATGAGATGAGATGAAATGCAATGGCAATGTGAAATATCGTTACTGCAATAACCATTGAGCACATGGAATGCAAAGAAGCAGCATCTCATCAACAATAAATTGTGTAGTTTGAAAACAAATCCAATGAAGAACATGAAGGGTTGTGATACCGCATTACTAAAGTCCAAATTTAAATTAATGATACCCATTTCGCCTGGATGACGGTGTTAGGTTTTTTTTGTAACATATAAACACATAACAGGCGGGCCACTGGAAGGCTAGTCTCCCACGCTAATCGACACAAACTGTTTCCCGAGGCCTTCTCGTGGCAAGCTGACATCGACATGAAGCTCCTGCATATTGCCCAATGCAACAATGGACGTCAAACTCTGAACTCAATAAAACTTTTAAGCGCTTCACAGCTGTTAATTAGAAAATACCGTAATCCTCAGCACAATTCAAAAATACCTGCTTCAACACAGCATCTATAAAAACATAGTACTGCCTCCAACTTGGGAGAAAAGTCGTGAAGGAGAAGGTAGGCTCAACACCGTTAACCTAAAGGCGCTGCTCTTAAGAGTAATTACAATGGAAGTATATTTCCAAAGGAAACCTAAAAGACAACTGTTGAAGCAATAATTCTTTTGTAAATGTGGAAGACCTGATGTAAATTATAGAAAAACCAAGCTACTGATCGTTTACACATTACGACAGCATCATATGTTCCAGTAATTGACCTAAAAGTGGTGACTATTAGCAGAGTTGTCAGTGTTGAAAAATGTATCCATTATACAGCAAAGGATGGATATACATGTAAACGTTATCTCACAGCAGAGAAAATAAATGTATCCACCAGATAATGGCACTTTTTTAAGCACTGGTATGATACTATTTTAACAATTGTTTTTTGTCTGCAACAAAAAAACAAATTTGGCTCAAATTCCCTGTACAAATCAGATATGTGAGAAAATGTCACTGGTTTTCGATCGTTGTTATAAATTAAATTAGATGCCATCACAAAAACATAATGCATATGGAATTTAGATAGTCACTAGATATTTATTTGATAAGTATTGGACAAAATAATTTGGAGAATCCTTTAGCCAAAGGCCAAAATATGTGATATTATCAGGATCAGAATATATCCTAACATTTTATTTTAAAAACTACCTCTTTGGTTAAGGTTTGTCCATTGCAGATGGACATATAAAGAGCTAAAGTAACTAAAGTGTTATTTTATAGAGGCATTCAATGTCATCTATGAAAAAAAAGAACTTCAAATTACTTGGTTCATAACTCCAAAAATATACTTCTTCAAACGAAGACAAATAAACGTTTCAATTATTGCATATTAACGTAATATAAATCAAATACAACACTGAAAATGTAACACATCTAGGAAGTGTGTAAGGGGTGAGATGCACGTTTAAAGTTACACCAATCAAAGAATAAGTTAAAATCTAAATAATCATATAATGCTTCCGAAGGTTAAGTCATCTTTAGCAGGAAACATCACCATGAGGTCAGATGATGAAATGAAAACCACATGAAAAAATACGTAGCCCAGGGTACAGCTAGCGAGATTAGTCCCAAGTACAGGTATAAAATGGATTATGGCATCATAGGACAGTGAGGAAGTGATGGTGTATGGGGGGGGGGGCTTCATTCAGCAGTAAATAAATATGGGCTCATGTCACTAAGAATGTAGCGATGTTTTGAAAGTAACTGCTGATTCCAATAAATAGGAATGGATAATTATTGGCATACTTACTTTGGCAACGCATGGCATCTTTGTGCTTTAGAATGGCAGCACAGTAACGGCAATGCGTCGACGTAGGTGGTGGGCTGACGACCTCGAATTGGTGGCCAGAACCCACTGGTGACCCCCTTTCCTTGTCGCGTTCTTTCAGTCGCTCCTTATCTTTTTGTTTCCCCTGCAAGTGGTTTAATTCGCACACACACACACAAACACTTCCCTTTAACGCACATTGATCAAGTCTATTCTGTTACCAAGCACGTACGTTGGCCACCATGGCGATAACATATATGTACACTAGAAAGTCTAACATAGCAACAATTGTCCGTCTTTGTGTTGCTGATGTGTACACACCGTACAAGGTATTCCCGATCTGGTGGAGTTAAACAAAAGCAGATACGCACTATAGCACAGCATACAATAACGTCTCACAACAGCACTCTTTCCACACACACTAATCATACGTTATCCAAAAACACATCGACAGTGAAAGAAATAAGTAAACATTTGTTAAAAGACATTTTGCTTTAGAAGTTACTTACTTTAAGAGGTTTTAATTAAAATAACTTTAGACATTAATGTCAGTTAACACTTGTATGAAAACACATGTAAACTTTTAATACCACATTGGACGGTTTACCTTCGGCAAATTAAACATTGTAGCAGTCTGAGACGAGTCAGTAATAGGACACCAGTCTATACTTCCTGCTGTCACTAACTCTCATCAGAGAACGTCGCTCAAATGAAGATACACACATACAATGTTAACTTCCCCTTAGGCGACTGAAAAAGACCAAATGGTTCTGACGGTATACAAATCCTATTACATTAACATACTTATGGAGAGGCTAAGATTTTGTTCAGCTGTAGCCAAATCTACACTGAAGGCACTGCACACTGAAACAGTCTCCTGGCTTGTACATTAACCTCTGTCGATAAGACCTGAACTCTCTGCAGTGAATCACGTTACTCCAATGCCACTAAAACCCCACCCTTTCCACACAGTGCTGAATAATAAAGGCAAACATGACAACAAGCCAGCTAGTTCGGCAACTTATTACATGTTTGAACGTCACGCAAAAGAGTCTACATCCACCGCTAGATAAAATAAGATCATGCTTTACACTGGCATTGTATAGCGCATTGTACAGCCACAGCGGGCTGTAAATATTGAATACAAGCTTGAAACATGGCACTAAAATTTGGAGTAATAGTTGCATCTGCCACACAACATAATTTCTTTTCAGTTAAATAAACACCAATTGATCTCATCCAAAATAATGCTGTGTTGCAAATTTCGTTATGAAATTTCAAAATTAAATATTTGATACGGGCACGTTTAAATAAACACCAATGCTTTGGTAATAACTGTACCTTACTTTCATAATGGTATTTACATGCATGCACCCTTGAATTTAGGAGGGTACCATTGTAAAACATAACATTAAAAACGTTTTCTAAAAACTGGACATCTTTTATGCGCCTTAAATTCCAATTTAATATTAACCCATATTGACTGACTGAGCGCGTAAATAAAATACGAGCACACATGCATTAATTTGTCGTTACAACACTAAGTAAAATACTTATTGGCGACCAATATAGGTCAACAAGACCACGTTATCCACTCTCCCCCGGGGAAGAAAATCGAGATAGGGGTTTCCTTTTCAAACACGAATTCCTGGTTAAACGTGCTATGACATTACCGTAACATATTACATCACAATTAAGACAACACTGTACAATGAACAAATCTTAGAAGAATAAAAAGAGTCAAAAGAACACAAAACGTATATTTTATAAAATTTAATATTACTCTGAAATATGGCAAGCACACCACTTTCAATCAGCATATATGTTGAGCAATTCATCAGATTATTTTCTAAGACCAATTTTTTTTTTTAGAAACATGTTACAAAGCCTTCTTAGACCTTACCAGCCCATTTAGTAGTTTACAATAATGTGATTGGCTGCCCGTAAAATCAGTCTATTGCAAACAATGCAAAGGCCATCTCCCAGACAACAACAGTGATGAACATTGAGGAGTCTTGACTTTTTACTATGCTTTTGCAAATAATTTTCTGATATATGTGTGCTTTGGCCAGAAAGTACATTATTTCAGCGACAAAACAAATTATGAACTGGATTTCACAGATTCACTCTGTGGCCCTTACACTTGTCCTTTGCATTTAGTTCTCTTCCTTATGCTCTGTATCAGTACCCGAAGCTTCCCAGCAACACCACAGATTAAGCTCTGCTCAGTGGGTAGTTATTACTCTTCTGGTAGAACTCTGTTGGTGCTCACATTACTGTCTCTATTACACTCTCATCTACCTCATGGCTTCTCAACCTTTTGCACCTCAAGACTCACTTGGGAATGGTACTCCAAGGACCAGCGGGCACTTGCGGCCCACTGGTGGGTCACGATCCAAAAGTTGAGAATGGAATATCTACTCAATCTTCTGCAATTGTTTCTCATTTATACGAAAGATATGTTGATAATATTCTCCGACTATGCTCGAGTCTGGGTCATAACATCGTCTAATGCATGTGCACCACCCTCTTCCATACCCTTCTATTATGGATACAACTTCCTACCAGCTCTGAGCTGGTATAACTTTGTACGTGCATGGAGTGTTAACAGGCATGCAAAATGCTCACTGGCACGCTCCAAGATGACTAGCCATGTCACATGTATACGTTCACAGCAAATATGATAAATTATTAGTTTATTTTGGGTGATATCGTGCAATGTATTGTAGTTGTATCGTATTGACATTATTACTGATATGGTGCCTTTCACCCAGAGGTCTTAAAGCACTACAGGAACACTGCAGTGATGAAGGGGAGGCAGACATGCAATCGTCCAGCAACAACCCACCAGCCACTGTGTGTGTATATTATACGATGTTATCGGGCAGAACCTATTTCGGAGATGAGGATGTTACAACTGTAACCAGTATCATAAGGTGTTCGCAAGAGCTCGGATCACAGGTGGATCTTAATATCTGATGCTGGAATCTCCTGCAAAACTTATGAAATTCTCAAAACATTTCTTTCCTTTTAAACATATTAGTTTGCTAAACAAAGACAATAAATTGGAATGTATGTCCACCTGCTAACTTTATTTCTTTGGCCTATTGGGTTGTCAAGGGTTATATCTATAATTTACTTAATACGTACACGATTTTGCTCATTAAAGAACAATCAATTTGGCTTATTTACCCAGGAAGACTTGAGACTCATCTTATCTCATCTCATTGTCTGAAACCGCTTCGTCCTATACAGGGTCACGGTGAAGTCGGAGCCTATCCCGGCAGACACAGGGCGCAAGGCAAGGATATACCGACGATGGGACGCCAGTCCATCGCCGAAGACTTGAGACTATTTTTCAGAAAGGACCTGCAAAGTGTTCGCAGTCGGGAGTGATGTTGCTGCTATGCCAGCTGTGTATTTTTTGATTGGCAAATTGAATAGCAGATAATTGCTTAAATCCCATG
The DNA here is from genome assembly GCA_036362905.1 of Mordacia mordax. Classification (NCBI taxonomy): domain Eukaryota; kingdom Metazoa; phylum Chordata; class Hyperoartia; order Petromyzontiformes; family Petromyzontidae; genus Mordacia; species Mordacia mordax. Next base: position 5,517,524 of record JAZEWT010000001.1, read on the forward strand.
TGGCATGGTGATAAGTCTGAGCAGCATATATATTCATCATCATTATCAAAGCCGGCTTAAATCTGTACAGGGTTACGAGGAGCCAGAGCCAATCCCTGGAGACAGATGGCGCAGGGTGGGGCTATACCCAGGATGTGACGCCAGTACATCGCAGGGCACTGGGGGCAATTTAGTCAGCAGGCCAATAAACCTAGGCATCAGCATGTGTTTGGACGGTGGGAGAAAACCAGAGTACCTGGCTAAAACCCACGGGCATAGGGGGAGAACACGCAAAATCCACACTGGCACCCATATTTAATTCATGCAAATGCATCCATTTTATATTTCAAGTGATATTGCCCTGGTATTCCTTTAACAAGGATTTATTAATAAAACAATTCTGTACGCACAAGAACGTCCATTCATTCACACTCACACACTTAAGTGACTTGCAGTTCAGGTCAAAGTCTGTTCCTCAGCTAACAACTAACAATAAAACTATTTTAGTGCACCTTCCATAACTAGGTTGGTATCAATAAAACATATGTGTGACTTTGACCCTGCCTTAAAATCTTTAAGAGGCAGTCACAGTATAGAAAGGTGTTTAGACAGTGTGCTGAGGCCGTTTACCAGTTGTTTTCAAAAATCAGAATATGAAAACCAGCATCTTCCAGCCACGTCAAATTCATCAATGACAAAATGATCTGTTACCTTAGATGATACAACACAGAAACCATCTTCACAGACCACCATAAGATACAGGACATGATCAAATCACATAAAGACCGACTGCCACTACAAACAGAATGTGTCTGTCATATCCCATGAAGCTATTACCATCGTATAGATGGAAAAACAATCAAATGTAAAAAAGAAAACGAGGCTGCAGTATGTTACACACATAGAAAACAGTAACAGCGGCTCACACCAAAGATAAACAACAATCAACTGAGACAAAATGTGTGTATCAGCTGCCATAAAGGCCTAAGGCTTGCACGTGAAGCATTGAAAGTCACAAGACCAGAACAGGAAGATCTAAAAACGTAACAAAACATCCACGTAAGTTGTGCAGTTAATCATAACACAATAGCAGAAATGTACATGGAATACACAAAGGAACGCAAAAGATGCAGACAGCGGATTGGCAAACACAGAAATGTAGGAAATACATAACAAACATTAACATCATGAACACTCCAGAGGAAAACAATATAGCTTTTAAAAGTGTAAAACTAGTTCAACATCACAAAAACCTGTGTTCCATAGATAAATTTAACAAGACATGAGTCATCTAAACCAGTCAAAAGGCATGATGATGACTGCAACGCCATGGGCGATATGTTGGAAAAAGCAACGAAAAACACTCGACTTACTTGTCCTGAAATAAGTACCTCTTAAGAGCGATTCTCAGACATCGAGCCATGAAAACCACCACCAATACATATCTACAATGCTTACATTAAGTTGAAATTAGTTTAGTATCGCCTTAGAACAATTATCATAACATATGCGAGACAGTTACAAATAGAAAGTGACTTTTTATATTATTAGTACTGTATTACTTGCAAAAAACCTTTGAGCTAGCATTAAGTCCAAATTCCTCATTACAGACTAGGACAATGAGCCCAAACCTAATTTCACAGTGATTACTCTACACTTGCAAACACTGCTCACAGCATAATTCAATATATAAAGGTATTCTACCCATGGTGTGTAAATATTAAAACTTGCAACATGCAAAACTGTAGATACAGGAACCAATAATGATGCAATGTAAGACCACAAAGAGTTGGCACTGGAGCAACATTGCACAATGAAGCTGCATCTGTTAGTGTATACGATTTGCTAAGGCAGTGGGTTCTTATTCTGTATTTATAGCAGATGTATGCGTACCCCTGCAAGCGTGAGGAGTTTTACACTTTAACAAGCCAGATTTACCCCTACATTCAAATCTGAATTCACAATAACATTTTAAAACATCCTAAAGCCAAACAAATTACTTACCATCAAAATGAAGCAGAGGCGAACATGTGAAGATTCGTGGATGCAGAAGGTTGAAAATGTTTAATGATGGGCCTTAAGAGCTTATTTGGTGTACTTGTAAATGTCTCATCTCATCTCATTATCTGAAACCGGGTCACGGTAAGCCGGAGCCTATCCCGGAAACACAGGGCGTAAGGCAGGAATACACCCGACGACGGGACGCCAGTCCATCGCCGGGAATTGCGGGACAATTTTAGTCTGCGAGCCAATCAACCTATCCAGGAGCATGCTTTTGGACTGTGGGAGGAAACCGGAGTACCCAGCGAAAACCCACGCCGACACGGGGAGAGCATGCAAACTCCACACAGAAAGGCACCCGAGCCGAGAGATTCGAACCCGGGACCTTCTTGCTGTGAGGCGTCAGCGCTAACCACTGGGCCACCGCGCCACCCTACTTGTAAATGTTAAAAACAAAATAAAGAAAGCACAAGTGGGGCACGTGGTTATTCGTGGAATCCAAACTCATCTGACTGCTGATTTTCATATAAAAGATAAGAATGTAACTTTAGGATTGTTGTGTCGAAATACACGCTCAATTCCATACTACAGATTGATATATCTGTGGAATTGCTAGCACAGAGAAGCTAAGCAGCACTCCTGTACAACACAATGTATGCCACACGCTATTATATGTAATGTCTCGTGCCTCCCCTTACCAAATCGCAGGGGGCCTGTACCACAGGTTGGGAATCACTGGCCTAAGGATTAGTTAGTATTTATGTTTCTCTTACTCTCACACACTATGCACTTAGAACATTACAAGCTAGCCACCTGGCTCTCATGGCACAGACATCATGTAAAAGACAACAGAGATGAGGTCTGTCATAAGTGAATTGAGCAATACCACTCCTGGTGTTTTATAAACCAACCTGTTCGTCAAACAGTGCAACAGATGACAAGAAGGGGAAAAAAATGTGCGAAAGTAAATTTGAGATATAAACTCCTGTATATCAATATTCGGTAGGTTTCCATGGACTACAGAATGCAAAACGAGATGTTTAACACCGTACAATAAATGGTTGTAAATAGCAATGGGAACATGCCCAGGCAATGTAACATTTTTAAAAAAGGCGATATCGTAATGATGTAGGTTTTCACGGCTCGATGCATGATGATCGCTTTGAAAAGCTGCTCTCTCGGGACAGCCGCGTCGATGGCTCTCTCTCGCCACCTCGTGACGTTTCACCTCACACGTTAGAGGCGCCTTTGATGCCTCTAACGTGAGGGAAAAAACGTTGCGAGGTGGAGAGAGGGAGCGATCGACGCGGCTGCCCCGAGAGAGCAGCTTTTCGAAACAATCATCAAAAGGTGATAACCATTGTCAATTTACAATACCAGAAATACTAAACCTGAAAAATGTTACCTGACGTAAACTAAAACCTTACTGAACTATTAAAAACGCTTTATAAGAATTTAAAATGGGTATTCATGATTTTTTCTACTACGACTATATGTTTTAGGAATTATTCAATACAGTAAATGTGCAGAACTAGTGTATTTTGGCAAACATAGTACTAGAAACACTAGCAATTATAGCATGTTCACATTTGGTGATAATTGACAATTTAACGAAATTAAAATTAATATTAACACATATTTGGTAGCAAATTTACTCAATTAAATATATATTTACCGCCCAATTTTAAATAACATAATTGTCTTATAAGACTTGCAAAATGTTCTGGACTTATTAGCATTAGCAAGACCAATTAAAAGTACGTTTTTGGGGATTGAGAAATACATTAATAATTATCGACACTGGAGATTTGACAGGTTTAAATGGATTTCCCTAATAAATTGTGTTCTTCTGAAGCTATACCCCAAAGAACATCATTCCAAAGATATTGATAATCGATAGTTTTGTAGCTTGTTTTATATAAATTTATAGTATGTTATATGAAGAGGAGATGACTTTCTAACTGTAGTGATTTGCTACTAGAGGGTCGCCAAAGGGGGCGGCGCGGTGGCCCAGTGGTTAGCGCTGACGCCTCACAGCAAGAAGGTCCCGGGTTCGAATCTCTCGGCTCGGGTGCCTTTCTGTGTGGAGT
>JAZEWT010000001.1:5521828-5534286 GCA_036362905.1 Mordacia mordax
ACTGCCATGCACTATTGGCTGCGTGCAAAATAAACTTTCCATTGTGTGCTTGAGTCTGTCAAAACCTTCACGTAAAAAAATAAAATGTACTGGTTTCACTGCTGAAAGAGTTTTGTTAAGAAACCAAACACTATGTTTGATGCTGCAAAACTGAAATCACATTTCTTTTTGCTCTCCAACGCCCTCGTATTGTGATTAAATTTACACAGGAATTCATGAACTTCCCATGAGATACATACAAAGTCCTCAAATGCCCTCTAGTAATATATATATATCTCAATACAATAATAATGCGGTCTATTGAACATCTGAGCAAAATCAATTCTACTGCAACTTGGAATGTTACCAAGAATACTCTGTCAATATTAAGGCTCAAGCTGTCATCAGCCTTTGTTACAATCATCTTTATCTCAGGCAGCATTTAGTTACTGCGGCACCAGAAGAAGTCAGAACAATGTTTATGATCACATGATTTCGTTCAAAAATGTAAACGCAAGCATCACAGCCTGGACACGTTTTTCATTATTACAGTAACACCTCGGCGAGTTGTAGTCATAGGGGGGCCACACTGGTCAGGCTAGCTGAAAAGCCTAGCTAGCTGTAAAATATAATTTTAATACATTGTAAAATCTCATCTCATCTCATTGTCTGAAACCGCTTAGTCCTATACAGGGTCACGGTGAAGCCGGAGCCTATCCCGGCAGACACAGGCCGCAAGGCAAGGATATACCGACGATGGGACGCCAGTCCATCGCCGGGCACTGCGGGGCAATTTAGCCTGCGAGCCAATTAACCTATGTAGCAGCATGCTTTTTGGACTGTGGGAGGAAACCGCAGTGCCTGGCGAAAACCCACGCGGACACGGGGAGAGCATGCAACCTCCACACAGAAAGGCACCCGAGCCGAGAGATTCGAACCCGGGACCTTCTTGCTGTGAGGCGACAGCGCTAACCACTGGGCCACCGCGCCGCCCACATTGTACAATGTAAATAAGCAATTGCATTATAATTGAAAGGTTAAAACAATTAAATATTGTGAGAGACTGTCATTCTTGGGCAGTGTGGTGCAGTGGTAACATCTGTGCCTCACAGAAAATCCTGCCTAAGGCAATTCGATTCCCATCTCGGGTGTCTTTTGGTGTGGCATGTGTTCCACTCCTGTTTTGCATGCGTTTCCCTCCGGGTGCTCTGTTTTCCTCCCACAACCATATACCACACATTAACTGGCTGATAACATCATAATGTATAGGAAAGCAACGTCTGGCGGGCTGGTGCCGACTGACCAACTGGCTAATGCCCCGCCACCACAGGGGTAGATGGTGGTGGTGCATACTTGTGATTCAACATGGCCTGGTCGAATCCAAAAACTACCTTCACGTTTAACATCAAAGTGTCATATCCTGACTTTTCAGAATGCAGTAACACAAAAATGTGGAGTCCACCTGTTCCATCGATATCGGATAGTGTTGCAACCCTCACACGCATGGCCATGGTCTGGGATGCTACAGTGTCCTCCCACAAGTAAACATTCATTATGAGACGCACAGAGCTGACCACAATGTATTTGGGATCAGATTCTCCTGGCTTGGTCTGCTGTTCTGTCGTCTATGCCAGCTATATGCCTCGACAGATTATGGACCTGGTTCGCCTCTGCCTACGACGTGAGCAGAAACAACCCTTGCATTATTAGTCCATTGAATCTGGGGGACCCTTGATTCTTCAACACTGTCACCACGGTCATATCGTGGGACTTGACAAATGCATCCTTGCAAACCACGACCCTTCTTGAGCACGACCATTCTCTCCCCATAGATTTGTGCAGTGCTTTGTTACCCTCGGGTGAAAGGCACTTCAGAAATGCAAATATAAATAACTAGCTCTGCCAGGGTTACATTCGATCGTAAGTTGATGTTCTGGCATCTCTCTACCTACCACGAGTCTTTAAGAGTTCATCTTTCACAACAAGCTCCCAACCCAATGAAGTTGGTGTATGTTTCTAGAACTCTCTGGTCCTTGAACAACACCACTGGGCTCACTCTGACGCGTTGGAAAAGGTTGTGCAACCACTTTAGGTCGCCCACTGCTGACATGTGGCAACTCTAAAAGTGAGCTGGAGCCATGCTCGAGCTGGAGCCAGGTCCATCTTAATAATGTACTATTAAAAAAAAACAAATAGTAGGAGTTTTCTGAGTGTCAAGCACACCATTCTGTTCTTACGTTCTTGGTTTGGAGATGATCAATGACTCCCTTAGGAATAAATCAGAGGTTATAAACAACTGTAAGAGACCAACACAGAGGAACTCAAAGAAAAACTACACGCGGATATGAAACGTGCACCACCCACTAAGCATGTTGTGTACACGCAAGCAAGCGCAATCGTTGGCAATAAAGATTGTGCATGATTAGTGTATTATTTAGTCAGCATTACTGCAGATTAATGTTACATTTGGCTATTGAGAACGTGGCACGGAGTGCTTCATGGTCAAGTGTAGATTCCAGATACTGTAATTCTTCTCAATGAATGGTTGAGTCATCATCAACAATTCCTGCTTAATTCTGTACAGGATCGCAGGGAGCTGGAGCCTATCCCGACAGACATATGGCACAAAGCAGGGCTATACCAAGGATGTGACGCCAGTAGATTGCAGGACACTGGGGCCTATTTACTCAGAAGGCCAATTAACCTGGTCAGCAGCGTGTCTTTGAACGGTGTTAGGAAAACGGAGTACCCGGCGAAAACCAAAGTGGATATGGGGAGAGAGAACACACAAACTCCACACAGAAAGGCACCCGAGCCAGGAACTAAACTCCAGTGCTTGTTGCTGTGAGGCAACAATGCTACTCACTGCGCCACCACCGCGCATCCCCATGGCTGGGTGAAAACTATATATATGTATTTACACGAGTAAAGGTACAGCCCTTTAGTGGAGCTACTGCTGGATGATGGCCTCCACACACTGTGTGGTTTGAGGTGGTAATCTGATCATACTTTACCATGTTGGTCAGTGCACGGTGAGGAAGGTGGGAAGCACAGAAGTGCAAGTGTATAGATACAGAAAAGCAATACACTTTACTGCACTGCCCCCTGCTGCCCACAACTGAGAAAACCCTATGACAACCGATTTGCGGATGATGGTGACCTATCCAAAGCACTCTCCAGGTTAAACCGTAATTATTTTCAGAGATCTGCAAAGATCAAACATCTTTCTGGTGTTTTGGTCACACGTACTTACTGAAGTGTGTCTGTACATATTTAGATACATTGTGGGAGAGGGACACTTAGAGCGTGGCAGAATTTACTGAAGCATTATACAACACTTGATTGCTTTTAGTCTATTGTTTAAAACACTTTCAATAAAACGCAACTTGGCAGATGATTGGCAACATTATCATGTCCATAAAAGTGTCAATCCATACATCTTCAATCGTGTTAGTTTTTCATGTCAACATTTCTCTCCTGGCACACTCAAATAAACTGTAGATTTCTGTTTACAGTGTGAAGACGAGCTTTTTTTACTCCAAATTTGTAAAAAAAGATGTGTTTAAAAAGCATTATAGCTGATGTTCTGCAGAATAATACAGGGATATCAGAGATATTAATGCTATTTTGGAGATGAAGATACTATACTGAATTATATAAGCGTGAATCAACACACAGCCATTAGTAACATCTGAAACATAAAAGCAATCGAAATAAGAATTTCCGTACAAGCCTGCAACTGAATTTCAAAGACTTGAGTATAAATCACAGAATAGTAAAATGTAAGGCTACAACATTCATTCCGCCTGAATGAGTTTTATCCCTCTGGCACTTTTTAAAATCTCCAACGAATTTAATATTGGAAGAAGTACTTTGTCATATTGTAAAGGAGACTAATGAGGGCCTGCTTTGGCAGTCATAAGCAAGTTGAAATAAAACGTTCCATATTCCTCACAATTGTCATCTCACAACATAAAAACGTACACTCTCGTAGTCTCAGTATGCCTGAGGATGCCTCCAAGGATAAAGGGGGAGTACTCGTCTCGTCACGGCTATTCCAAAAGAACAGCTTCAGAAAAATGAAGCATCAACCAAGGAGATGTGAAAACCTATATCAATATACTCTAATAGGCAAAGTTGGCACATCAGAAGATAAGCGGCCCTCAATTAAGGCCATGATCATAATTATCTCACCTCATTGTCAGAAACCGCTAAGTCCTGTACAGGGTTGGGGTGGACCGGACCCTATCCCGGCAGATGCAGGGCGCAAGGTAAGAATATACCAACAATGAGACGCCAGTACATCACTGGGCATTGCGGGCAATTTAGTCTGCAAGCTAATTAACCTATGCAGCAGCACGTTTTTGGACTGTGGGAGGAAACCGGAGTGCCCGGCAAAACTCACACGGACACGAGGAGAGCATGCAAACTCCACACAGAAAGGCATCCGAGCAGTGATTCGAACCCGGGACCTTCTTGCTGTGAGGCAACAGCGCTACCCACTGGGCCACCGTGCCGCCCATGATTATAATTATTCATTATTCTAATAATGAACGCCACTTTCATAGTTGCAGCGCTTTGTGACCCTCCGGTGAAAGGCACTCTAGAAGTGCAATAATTATTATTAAAGTTGACACTTCATTAAAATTTTATTACGTAGGCTTCTCATTGTTCACAGTCAATCAAAGCTATATTGAAACTTCGACAAGGCACAAGTAAACAGGGAACTGCAGCTCAATTTGTAAATGCAATTATTATTATGATTTGTACATTTGATACTTATATTTGAGAGTGACAAAACCAATGTAATGATTGTATGTTTTCACAGCTCGATGCATGATGATTGCTTCGAAAAGCTGCTCTCTCGGGACAGCCGCGTCGATCGCTTCCTCTCTGCACCTCGCGACGTTTCACCTCACATTAGAGGCCTCTAACGTGTAAGGCATCCTGAGGATGCAGCTTTTTGAAGCAATCATCAGTGACATAACCGCTTTTAGACAATTTTGGGGTGAAATGGTGCTTTTTTTGTTTTGTTACATTTGCAACAGTTTTATACTATTTATAGTCTCTTCAACACTGAAGCAAATCCAGAACTAAAATAATCAAAGTCACCAAATCAATGGAAACTGGCCCATCACCAACAGCATTTGATTCTCAGCCACAGACCACTGCATATAATTGTCACCAAGGTAGCCAATTAGTGAGGCTTATTAGCAAGCTGTGTTCCATTTAATGATGCACAATAGTGCTGCAAAAAAAGTGAAGATTTCAATGAGTTATTCTTCTCTTTGCTTTATTCATTTTAATTTGCATTGCCTTTGAGATTTCAATGGATGCGTGAAATACATGCATTCATATGAGGATTTGTGCCACATTTTTGTTGCACACTCCAGGGAATCTTGTTCTGTAGCAAGTGAGTTGCTCACCTTGTTCTTCTCACGCATGCTGGACATGCGATTCTTCAAAAAACTAAAGGTCCGGCCAATTCCCCCCTTCTCCTCAGACTTCTTCAAGCCTTTCCTTCCACTTGCCGCTTCATCCCTGTGAAGTGGTTTGGAAAAAAAAAATCGCTACACTGTTTTTCATGCAATTAAGGGCAAGGACGTTATACTATTGCAGTAACATTGTTTCACAATGTAAAAGTATAAAATCAAAAGTATTTTTTAAAATGTTAAGTCATTTAATAAGAAGAATGAAATCATCTCATTATCTGAAACCGCTTAATCCTATATAGGGTCACGGTGAGCCGGAGCCTATCCCGGAAACACAGGGCGTAAGGCAGGAATACACCCGACGACGAGACGCCAGTCCATCGCCAAGAAGAATGAAATGATTGCTTCAAAAAGCTGCTCCCTCTCCCCTCAATCGCTGCGATCAACGCGGCTGTCCCGAGAGAGCAGCTTTTCAAAGCGATCATCATGCATCGAGCCGTGAAAACCTACATCATTACAAAAGAATGATACAATATATAACGCATGCAAATTTCAGACCTGGTCATGGATGAAACATGGATACAGAGGCAAACGCAAAACACCGGGGGGGGGGGAGGAGTCAGCTATGTGGTAAGCCAGCATCAACTTGCCAGACAACTGTGTTTCTATATTTTATGACGTTATCAGCCAGGAAACCGGAGAATCCAGAGGGAACCCATGCAGGACAGTGGAAGATCACACAAACGCCACAGAAAGATAACCAAGATGGGAATCGAACCACCTGGGGCTGGACTTTCTGAGGTGTGGATGTTACCACTGTGCCAGCCTGCCATATTGTGGATTTCCTTAAATTTTACAGAACATGCATGCAATACAATTTATATGCATATAACTATGCTCTTGTTTTAAATCTGATTCACTTAAATAAAAAAAACATTTAATTGGATTCAAATTCGCATAATCAGTTGGAAGCTCACAACATTTTTTTTATTTTATACTGAGTATTAGCGGAGTACAAACTTTGCTCACGACATTTAAATGGGCACATTGGAAGAAAGAATGAAGAGCAATGGATAAGCCTGGTAGCGACATGGCAGACAAAGAAGAGGGAAAATACTGAGAGGACCAGATCAGGTGTAGGAATCAGATGGGTGTTTAGCATCACCGAGCAGCAGGCACTGTCAAAAGTGCAGGAGAGCATTCGTCCACAAGTTTTCAAATCATTGCTACTGATGTTTGGATCATCTCATCTCATTGTCTGNNGCAAACTCCACACAGAAAGGCACCCGAGCCGAGAGATTCGAACCCGGGACCTTCTTGCTGTGAGGCGACAGCGCTAACCACTGGGCCACTGCGCCGCCCTATGTTTGGATCAAAAAAAAATTGCATTGCTATACAATAGGGTTACTTGTTACGGCAAAGGATAACTTATTTTTTTTTAATTCAGGTTCATGATAACACTCATGGTTTGTAAATGGGTTATACATTCAGGTCGTGTATAAGGATAATGAAATGAAAATCTCCATACTGGTATGACCACACCTGATGTTATGTGCAAAATATAATTTATGAAATATAGTACAAGTTATTACTTTTCCCATGTATATTTAACATTAACATATTTAGTCTAGCCCGGCGATGGACTGGCGTCCCGTCGTCGGGTGTATTCCTGCCTTACGCCCTGTGTTTCCGGGATAGGCTCCGGCTCACCGTGACCCTATATAGGATTAAGCGGTTTCAGATAATGAGATGAGATATTTAGTCTATGGGCACCATTTTCCAGCACAATAATAAAACAAAAAAATAAATACCAATTCTGGCAATAATACAAGTGTTAAGATCTCAAAACACCAGACACCTTTCACAAAGTGCCAAGTTTGTAAACAAACCAGATGCTTGTGGCAAAACATGCAAACAAAAAGCAGTCTCTGGTGTGGGCCAATCAGTTTAAGGGATAATGTATATACGCAGCATTGTGTGCATACTTTGCCACAAGCATGTGTGGGTTTTTTTGCCAACTTGAAACGTTTTCTGAGATGTCTATTAAGTGTTTTAAGACCTGAACAATCGTATTGTTGGCAGAAACGGCAAAATCTTCTCTTTTTTCCATTAAAATTTTTTGATTAACTTGGCAGTGAGTGATACAATAACAGGATGAGTTATGCTGCACTTACTACCTCTCATCTCATCTCATTGTCAGAAACCGCTTAATCCTTTACAGGGTCGCGGTAAGCCGGAGCCCATCCCGGCAAAGGGCGCAAGGCAGGGACACACCCACGACGGGATGCCAGTCCATCACCGGGCACTGCGGATAATTTAGTCTGCAAGCCAATCAACCTATACCTCGTAATGTTCAAAACACATAAACATTTTTAATAGCTAAACTCCATCACAACATCGTGTGTTTGAAGCTTGGATATTATTTAACTGTGCAGGCAGAATACTGCAGCATTAGCAAATACCCCATGTACCTGTCCTCGAAGAGTGAGATACTGGAGCCATACAGGGTGTGCATTCCGTCTTCTTTTGAACCGAGCCAGCCAGCAGCATGAGGACTACACATCGCGCCACAAATTGATCAGTTAAAAACCTCCACTGCACTTTGATGGAGAAACAGATTATTTAAATACAAGCCCTGCACAAATACAATGCTCATAACTGATAAATTAAAATACATGTCAAAGGCAATAAATTACGGCATCTACAACAATCGATGTGTTTTCAATCATTTCAGTGACTGCGGCTGTAGTGATGCCAAAGAAAATGATTTAAAAATAAAAGTATGTCTCTAAGAAACCAGTTAATATAATGGCACAATCGGATGAGCCAGGGACAGGATGAGCCGAGGTTAGAGCAAAAGTCCCTCACTTTGCTCTATCTCACCACACCCTTCCTACTTTGCGCACACTCAGCACTGCTGAACGCACCAGATTACGTTAAATTCATTATTTCAGTGAAACAAAACGTTTCAAACATGCGTGCATGCTGAAGTTTGTTCATTCGTTACAAATGTCTTAACATTACGAGTTCATTTGTCAAAGTTTGTATTAGCAGTACATTTAGTACCGTGTCATAAAAAGATGCTCTAAATTGGCTTTAACTAAGAAAATATGTCACAACTCTGGTTCTAATATCACAACACCAATGAAGCGTGGGAAATTGTATTATTTTAAGAACAATTTCAATGTCATCCCTATGCATCCAATACCACTTGCAGATGTCTATTGCAATTTTCTTTTACTACAATTAGTGGTTCTTCAGTGATCCTCTTCAAAATAGCTGCTATTAGTGGTGTTCAGCCGTATGCCGATTATTCCTGTACAAACTGGTGTAAAACCCCAAAGTTCTACGTGTCCTGTGACACCAAATGAAGTGAAATACTTCAATCCATTATAAAAATTCAAACAAAAGCATCTTTTTTCATGACCATGTATGTCACAGTGCAAGTATTAATGTTACAATATGTGTTAGCATGAACATCTACATTGGTGGTAACGAACATGTATGTTCAGAGAAAAAACAGGGAAATTTATAAAATGGTGAGCTACACAAGCTATAATATTCCAAGTACGAACCACTTGCCAAGGATGGGAGCATTTGGAAAGCCATGTACATTCCACATGATTAAATATATAAAATAGCAGAATTCCTATTATCCACACTAAAGTGTTCATTAGTCAGAAATAAGAAACATCCTATAATCCACAAAAAAACACCTAATCTGGCAATCGCTAATACACAACATCATTAACAGGATGCACGTACTGTGTATTTCCTTACACCTATTATAACAGCAAGAAAACTTACTAATTAAGTTGTCGAATATAATAACGTTCCTGGCGCTTATAAGCAATGCAAGACATTTGGTTGTGCAATGCTTACAATAAGCTATAACTCAAACCTGACAAGAATATAACTGCAAATGCTCCACGTGCACATGTGACATTGCACAAATGCCACACACTGCCTTATGTGTGCCTACCCTGGGGTATCATTTACACGTAAAAACCCAAAACGCTTAGAAAATTAGGCATTATGAATATGGTCTCACAAGATAATGAAATTGACATGCATGTACACTTTACGACTTACTTTAGCTCAAGGGCACAAAACATATGCCCACGGGTCATGTCCAGCCTGGCATTAAAGCCTATTTGGCCGATAAATAATAATAAGAATAATGTTAGCATTGGGCGGCGCGGTGGCCCAGTGGTTAGCGCTGACGCCTCACAGCAAGAAGGTCCCGGGTTCGAATCTCTCGGCTCGGGTGCCTTTCTGTGTGGAGTTTGCATGCTCTCCCCGTGTCCGCGTGGGTTTTCGCCGGGTACTCCGGTTTCCCCCCACAGTCCAAAAGCATGCTCCTGGATAGGTTGATTGGCTCGCAGACAAAAAATTGTCCTGCGATGCCCAGCGATGGACTGGCGTCCCGTCGTCGGGTGTATTCCTGCCTTACGCCCTGTGTTTCCGGGATAGGCTCCGGCTCACTGTGAACCTAAATAGGATTAAGCGGTTTCAGATAATGAGATGAGATGAGATAATAATGTTAGCATTTATGAAGTGCCTATCACCCAAAGATCACAACATCCTGCATAGAGCTGTGGAGAGAATGGCATATCAATAACATCAGAATATATCAATGAAGTAAAACAAAAAAACATAAATCAATGAAGGACATCGAATAACAAATGAAATTATTATTAAAACAAATCTAAGGAAGGAAGAAATGTTCCTGAGCAGGCACAGGTAAAAAAAAAACCTCAGAAAATTCTACTAAAAATATTTGAAGAGATTTGTGGGCTATGTTAAAATACACTCATATTTTGACATCGGCCTATATATACCGCTATAGCCTACTAATATTATATGCACCACCAAGGGGAGTCTGGTTATTTTATCTGGACCTGGCCCTCATGAGAAATAAGTTATGCACCCCTGCTTTAACGCTTATCTGTGGAAAGCGTTCAGATAACAGCACTGTGCATGTTCATGGTTGAGTCGCACGGTACAGTGCACATAACCACACTGGGTGTGCGTGCACAGAAGGAAATAAACTTTCAGTGAATAAAACCCATTACATACCATAAATGACATTGTTTCTTTAAGAATTACAAAATGAATTGATTAGCCAAACATTTAACGCACAAATCTTGAGATGGATGGACATCTGTAAATGGTCAATTTTAGCGAGAGATGACGTGTGGTTAACAGGAGTCTTAGATAAGGTTCACTAAAATGGTTTCAATTTCCTCCCATTTAACAATCACCGAGCATGTATTTTATCAACAAAGACACACTTCCGTATGCGGGAAGCCAAGATTTGAGCCTGGAAAGTGTTTGCATGGGTGACCATCATGTATAAAACACCTGTAGTAGTTGGCTGCAGGTCTAAGAGAGCAAAGTGCAGATTATCCACTATTGGACTGTACTGTGCAACAATGTGCCCCAATGCCTGTTTCCTATCTTTGCCAATACACAAAAACCGCATGGTAAAGTTTCGTAGACGCGTTACACCATCACCTGCACAATGCGTGGAGGCCCTCGTGCACCAGCAGATTGACAAAAGGTCTATACACCCAGAAAATAAGTTTGGCCCATGATTGCTCTCTTGAATTCAAAGCATTTGTGTAACGCTTATCATTTCAGTTGCATTTGTTCATTTTCACGATTGCTAGGTAGTATATAAACTAAACTGCCAATATGCACCTTCAATTATCTAATGCTAATACATACAATTAAATAACGAATAGTAAAGGCTGTAACATTAACATCAGTGTTTATAAGCACAGATGTGACAGGATTAAAACTTTTTTTTTACCACCACATCCGTGCATCACTAATTCAAGTTCAGCAGCAATAGAGGTGCATTCATCGACTCTCTGCTGAACCAGCTGTGCCAGAATGGAAAAGTCTACTCCTACGACTACCAATCTTAACCCATGTTCACAACAATGAAGCACTGATTTACTCTCATTTTAATACTAATACAAAAGGTCTTCGCGGCATGGTTTGCTTCCACTGTCCAAGGACACACTGCTGCCCAGGTTAACTGTCCTGCCGAGTTAATTGGCTGCTGAATAAACTGACCTGCTGAGTAAATTGCCTCCAAAAAAAAGTGCCCTGCGATGTACGGCGTCACATTCTGGGTATAGCCCCGCCTTGCGCCCTCTACTATATTGGTTTACATCTTTTTGTTTTCTAACCGCAAACATGCAGACCATTGTTAATGTTAATAAGAATTCTCTAACCACCCACAAGTACACACAATAAGCAGTGGTTGGGTTAAACTTCCAACATAAACGACTATGGGCAAATCACATCACCTAAGGAGGCTAACTCTGCATATCTCACTATAACATTTGAGACATTAAATTATTAACAATCTATGCTTTTTGTCTGAATATCACACGATTTATTTTATGTTGCGGCCAATCGCTTTAGCCAAGTATTTTTCACGTTTCACCGACTTGTAAACCACTTCCAAGAGTATAGATGGGCCACAGTATATTGCTATTATTCACCTGTTCGTCATACGTAAAACTAATAAAAGCACACTAGTACTGTACTCTTTATTCTTAGCAATTCCATCCTTTTGCAGTTGCACCATCAAAATCCTAATGTTTCCAGCGTGGGAGGCAAAGCATTGCAGAGGAGAGAGGTGTGAAAACCTACATCAGTAGATTTTATTATCATACGCAAAACTAAGTATGGCTCTCCAACACTGCACAGCTGAGGGGTGGTGTTTGGAAACTTAAACATAACTTAAATGTCCCCATGCCTATTTGGATTTTTCTGAGTACTCCATTTTCCTCCCACCGTCCAAAGACACTCTGCTGCCAAGGTTAATTGGCCTACTGAGCAAATAGCCCAGAACGTGTGCCCTGCGATGTATTGGTGCCACATTCTTGGGTATTCACCTGCCTTGCAACCTCTGTCGGCCGTGATAAGATCCGGCCCCCCGCAACCCTGTACAAGATTAAGCGGATATTGATAATGATGATGGTACTAACATCCACAATATCACCACCACTAACAGCATCAACATTAATA
>JAZEWT010000001.1:5585662-5596030 GCA_036362905.1 Mordacia mordax
GAACGCATCCCACACGAACAATGAGGTTTGGGGTGTACAAGAGGTGCCACAATATACTGGACCTGTACATAAATAAAGGCTGAAAGTCGGCATTAATAATAATTGCATTACTGGAGCGCCTTTCACCCGAGGGCCACAACGCAGTAGCCATTGCACTGGGATTACCTGCACCCTTATATAGATAGGTGTTTATTAACTACAACAGAAAGTACATATTGAGCTTGCAAGTTTTAGATGCAAGATTATTGCGACGCAACAAACGTTTGACTGACCAACATATACAAACAAAAGGTAAGTAAACAAAGTCAGCACCAATATGTTCCAATCCTAGTACGACTTAGTGGTACAAGATAATCGAGATGATTGGTGGTGGGGTCATCTGTAGCGAATGACAGGCATGACACTTAGAACAGCATCCATCATCCATGTACCACCCCCCCAATACGCCCCCCTCCCCCAATACGCAATAGAATGTTCAGAGCATCTCGTCCGCCTTATCTAGCATTCACAATATTTACGTACTAGTAGGAACAGCATGAGTGCGAATCACTAGCAGAAGTCTATCCCCCAATTGGCAGACTATATAGAGTAAGAATAATATAGTGCAGGCGGCACGGTGGCCCAGTGGGTTGCGCTGTTGCCTCACAGCAAGAATTCCCGGGGTCGAATCTCGGCTCGGGTGCCTTTCTGTGTGGAGTTTGCATGTTCTCTCCCCGTGTCCGCGTGGGTATTCGCCGGGCACTCCGGTTTCCTCCCACAGACCAAAAACATGCTGCTGCATAGGTTAATTGACGCCTGAGGATGCCTCCAACGTGTGAGACGAAACGTTGCGAGGAGAGGAGAGAGAGCCATCGACGCGGCTGTCCCGAGAGAGCAGCTTTTCGAAGCAATCATCAATTGGCTTGCAGACTAAATTGCCCTCAGTGCCCGGTGATGGACTGGCGTCCCATGGTTGGTGTATCCCTGCCTTGCACCCTGTGTCTGCCGGGATAAGCTCCAGCTCACCGCGACCCTGTACAGGACAAAGCGGTTTCTGACAATGAGATGAGATGAATAATATAGTGCCATATGGCTATTATTTTCCAAACCCAAAGATGAACATACTTGTTTCGAGTCCGTTTTTGAAGATAGACAGAACAAATGTTGATTACTGGGAAACGGAGGAAGGACTCAACTTCCAGACTGATGATCCAATGCTGAAACCACGATCTTCCGTGGGGAAAATTTTGAATGTCATAAGGGCCAAAGTGTAATTGATTCGCTAGTGCACTGTCAGCCAGTGGAGTGATCTTTTTAGGTGTTCCTATGATCCTCCACTGGTTGCTTGCATCACTATCCTCGCCAGGTGGTAGTTCTAGCCCCTTTGGACTTTGCCAAAGTTCGTGCCACAAGTTCTGTACACATTGCAACTACAGTAGTCAAGCCTGGATAAGACCACACTAATCGCAAGTGTGTGCACAATATCGAGCATGATGGGATGAAATCTTGTATAATTTGTCAGCCTTTGAGGTGTAAGTTGCATGCGCTCAGAATTTTGTTTTATTTAAGTTTAAAATAATAGTTTACTGTCAAGAACAACCCCAAGATACTCTCTATTTTAGCAGCAAGTCGCAAGAAAATTTTAAAGATCAATATGATCTAACTGGCAACTGCTGTCGACACATATTTTTCATCCGTATAAACATTTACCGTCATACGAAGTTACCATGGTTGCTTGGAGTGCCGGTGACGATTGTTTTATAATCCCTGTTGTTTTTCATGGCATTCATCAAGACTTGAGTAACCTACTTAAGACCATGAGTATGAGCGAAAACAAACCATGTCTGTGAGTCACACCAAAATATATGGCGACTTGTAACAACCACCATTCGCCACTAAGCGGCGGTGATGTCCCCACGGCGCTTGTGCCAGGCTAGGTGCACTTTGAGGATATATCGACAGTCCACTGACAGGTCATGGGATGTACCCAGACACAAAGGGTGGACTAAGATTACTCGCCGATGCATCACCTGTGTTCTTCACTGTGCCAACTTGCTGTTTAACCTGCCTGGTGCTCCGCTCGCTATTCTGAGCGTCGCTCCTCTATCCTCTCTTGTTGTTGGGAGAGCAATTGCCTCCAACTGCCCAGGAGCGTCCCTTACGAAGCTGGTCCACAGAGGTCGATCTTGACACCGCTGGTACCTGGTCATTAGCAAGTCCACTCAGCTTGACAACCTTCTGCACCACATCAGTCCATCTCATTTCCATCCCGTGCTGCGCTTGTTTAGCCCCATCCATCCGATCAAACAGAAGTTGCCTGACCTAGCCAACACTGCCTCGCTTGCCAGAGCTCACTGACCATACTTACCACAGACCCCATGACAGTTGTAAGCAGGGTCATACAAAAGTTATTATGTTCCCACAAGCCTAACACAAACGTCTGGTGATGTTTAGTGGCTTCACAGAACATTCCCACGAGCTGCACAGAGTATGTATGCTTGAGAGCACTTTCTTAGAATAAAATATCATCTCATCTCATTGTCAGAAACCGCTTAGTCCTTACAGGGTCACGGTGAGCTGGAGCCTTTCTCGGCAGACACAGGACACAAGGCAGGGATATACCCACGATAGGACGCCAGTGCATCACCGGGCACTGCTGGCAATTTAGTCTGCAAGTCAATGAACCTACGCAGCGGCATGGATTGTGGGAGGAAAACCCACGCAGACATGGGGAGAACATGCAAACTCCACACAAAATGTTTAGTCAAAAACTTCACAAAGCTGGAATTGGTGACAGTACATTCGGTTCCCAAGTTATAGAAACTATAAATAAACTATATAAACTGCAAAACACGCAGTTACTGGATAAAGCTGAGCAATGTTTTTTTGTGAGAACCCGTTAGCCTGCCAGCTCAATGCACATGGCGAAGCAGACTAAACCTGTTTACAGTCTAACTCCTCATAAGCAAACCTTGTGCTTATGGGTAACAATGAGAGTTTACGTCATTTGGTAGGTGTGTGACGCACAATTCAAATAAAAAACTAAAAACTAAACTTGAGCCTTTGCGGCTGTGCTCAGGCAATGTCACTCAAGTACAAAAGGGGAATCACGTGTGTCTGTGGGTGATAAAACGTCAACGTAGTGATGTAGGTTTTCACAGCTCGATGTATGAGAATTGCTTTCCAAAGCTGTTCTGAGTCGCAGAATGCCTGACGATGCCTCCAACGTGAAACGAAACGTCGTGAAGGAGCGAGGTGGAATGCTCGACATGGCTATCCATAAATAACAGCTTTGAAAAGCAATTCTCATAAAACATAAACGTTCAAAAGGTTTTCCTGCGGGCACAGAAAATGAGCAAATAGAAATTACATCCACTGAAAATTCATCTCATCTCATCTCATTATCTGAAACCGCTTAATCCCATATAGGGTCACGGTGAGCCGGAGCCTATCCCGGAAACACAGGGCGTAAGGCAGGAATACACCCGACGACGGGACGCAGGACAATTTTAGTCTGCGAGCCAATCAACCTATCCAGGAGCATGCTTTTGGACTGTGGGAGGAAACCGGAGTACCCGGCGAAAACCCACGCGGACACGGGGAGAGCATGCAAACTCCACACAGAAAGGCACCCGAGCCGAGAGACTCGAACCCGGGACCTTCTTGCTGTGAGGCGACAGCGCTAACCACTGGGCCACCGCGCCGCCCGTTCTTAACAGTTTGCACCTCAAAGCCCACTTGGGTCTAGACTACACGGACCACTAGGTGACGCTCGAGGCTCACTGGTGGGTCACGACCCACAAGTTCTACGCCACCACACGTGACCTGTCGAACGACAAACTGCGGTGCACCCATTTATAATCCTGAGTCGTTCAAATATATTAGCACATGCGAACCAGTTATATGTTGTCATATGAAAGGTTATTGCTTGTTGTAATGTAAGGTACAAACAAATCACTGCAACAGCATTACCATTGGGCGGCGCGGTGGCCCAGTGGTTAGCGCTGGCGCCTCACAGCAAGAAGGTACCGGGTTCGAGTCTCTCGGCTCCGGTTCCTTTCTGTGTGGAGTTTGCATGTTCTCTCCCCGTGTCCGCGTGAGTTTTCGCCGGGTACTCCGGTTTCCTCCCACAGTCCAAAAGCATGCTCCTGGATAGGTTGATTGGCTCGCAGACTTAAAAAAAATAATCCCACAATGCCCGGCGATGGACTGGCGTCCCGTCGTCGGGTGTATTCCTGCCTAACGCCCTGTGTTTCCGGGATAGGCTCCGGCTCACCGTGACCCTATATAGGATTAAGCGGTTTCAGATAATGAGATGAGAGATGAGAGCATTACCATTAACACTTTAAGGTACCAAATTGTAAAATTTTGCCAAATGTGATTCAATACACTTATGTATATTATTTTCCCTCACTCTGCTTTAAATAAGGGACGTGTTATCTTACTACAGTGCACTGTATTTTTATTTATGGCTAAAGACAAGATTACCACGGGTAGGTTACATGGTGTGATCTGCCAAAGTTACACTGCCAAAGCAGTCACCTATTCTTTTCAATGCAGCTATGGGAATTTGCAAAAGACACTGTTACACAATGGCCCACAATTGCATATTATAACACCAATAAGGACAAAGTTACTTTGAAAGCGAAGCAGCAGGATTTTAAACTTCGGATTTACGAAACACTTTTGCAATGCCCCCCACGGAAATCACAAGATAGTCACAAATCATTAAACAGTTGACAATAAATTGCTCCATTCTCCCCTCTACTGGTGAACCTCGACACGAACATGTTCGGTGTTGAATGTTAGTCCAGTATCCTTAAAACATTTAATTCCAGAACGAAGCTCTATCGGATTGCGCTCGACAATTGTAGATTTATGCATACGCAATCGTGACTCTACGGTATATATAAACATTTATGTTGCAAGGCGTTGTTAGCTTTGCTGTGCTCGTTTTCATGTTGCATCAGGACAACTTAACGCATGTAGTGCCGTAATGATAACAATCTCGTGATAATGACAGACACACCGGCTGCACGAATACAGTTTCGTCTCATTCCTGACATGTCCACACTTTTTTTTGCATATGCCAGGCTACATGCGTTGCATCTAAAGCGAGAACACAAACTGCCCTTTTCCCATCATGATCTCTCCACACACTCCAGCGAACTTCTCCAAAAGTACTTCCCCTTCGACTTAAGTGTGCAATCTGGGATTCTCTCACTGGATAGCAATCCAGTCAAGGTTCTGAATTGCCGGATATGGAGCAACCTTAAGAGACCCTGTTTCACGCAACTGTTGATACAGAATGTGTCTCACAGCAAGTAGATCCCGGGTTCGAATCTCGGCTCGGGTGCCCTCCTGTGTGGAGTTTGCATGTTCTCCCCCGTGTCCGCGTGGGTTTTCGCCGGGCACTCCGGTTTCCTCCCACAGTCCAAAAAACATGCTGCTGCATAGATTAATTGGCTTGCAGACTAAATTGCCCGCAGTGCCCGATGATGGACTGGCGTCCCATCGTGGGTATATCCCTGCCTTGGGCCCTGTGTCTGCCAGGATAGGCTCCGGCTCACCGTGACCCTGTACAGGACTAATCAGTTTCTGATAAAAAGATGAGATGAGGCTTACTGCCCTGACCCTCGACTCATTTGACAATCCAACTCCTCTACAGCGTAGACCATGGCATATCAATCCACGTGTAATCTCCAACTTTTGACTCCTGTACACTGCCCTGTATGTATTCATTCCCTGTGTATCTTTGTGTGAATAACTTGTGTAAAAAGGCGTCGGTCGTAGTTTTTGCACCGCACACTGTAGTGGCTGAATGTGTCTCGACACAGAGGCCACCGTTTCACCATCCCCGCAAGGCGGTTGAAAGAACAGGCAAGGGTTCTTTGAAACTCCACCGTTGCTACCTCGGCAGGGCACGTGGGTTCACCACAGTGAGTCGATCGATAGGTCGCATGTAGTGAGATCTAGTGTGGGACTATTTCGCCAGCATGGAAGAAGAAGAATAATAATTGCATTTATATAGCCGGCGATGGACTGGCGTCCCGTCGTCCTGCCTTACGCCCTGTGTTTCCGGGATAGGCTCCGGCTCACCGTGACCCTATATAGGATTAAGCGGTTTCAGATAATGAGATGAGATTTATATAGCGCCTTTCACCCGAGGGTAACAGAGCGCTGCACAGAGCTGCAGAGAGAACGGCACATCAACAATAAGATAAGAACTGCAAATCAGCAATAACTTTTTTTGGAGGTTTTTTTTTTACAAATCCGAGCTGCGGAAAGAACGGCATGTTAATAACATCAGAACAGTTCAACTGAAAGTCAAATAGTAATACATTTTATGACGCAAAAGAAGCGATTTAAAAAAAAAACCTATTCTGCAACAAACAATGGAGGAATAATTTGTTCCCGAGCAGACGCAAATCGGAAGAGAGCCAACATCCCGGCACGGCACCACTGAGCCGCATCAATTGTCCTAGCCGGAGGACTTCAATGCCTTACGGAGCAAGTGAGTCTTGAGACGAGATTTCAAGATGCCCAAGGACTCATCTCGACCAAATGTCTTCTGACGGAGCTCTCTAGAGCTCCCTCTAGTGTCGTCAGTAAGAAACTCTGGCACAGTGCCATTACTGGGTTAATGTTTGTGCCCAAACATTGTGTGGCGGCCGCAAGGCGGTGGGTGACCCGTGTGACATTTGAACGGTAACTGCGGTCAGCCTTGTTGGCCTGGCGACTAATTGGGAGACTCCAATCTATATATATATATATAATGCAGCAGTCGGGGTGTCATTCCAGATTATGTCAGTATTCCTATCGGCCGGTCATGTAACGCGACAACTCTACAGAGGATCTCACCAATTAGCTGTAGGTCGTTCTCTCTGCTCGGAGCTCATGGCATCATCGACATTTAGCGGCGCTTGTGAATAACTAATATCTTCTTGACAAATGTCCAGCACTGGGCTGTATATTTCCCACTCCGTCGGCACAGATCTGGCTGGCGTGGGCGGCCAGGGGCCAACGTAAAGGCCAGGACTGTGGACATTAAACGAGCCATAAAAGCGAGTCCTAAGCTACGAGCAAAGCTGTGGAACCTCCGTCTGGACCTCTCTCCCGCTCCCCTCCGTTAGCTCCCCGCCCCCGACTCTGTCCCCGCGGCTAATCTGATTTGTTTTTAATTAGTTCAACGAACTGAAGAAGAAGAAGAAGAAAAATCCGCTGGACCACAGGGGTCACCCAATTAATACAGTTGTTGAGTGCCAATTTTGTGTGAATGTACGTTTTCTGTTTTTTTTTACTGCACGAATCCATAACTTAATGTGCCTGCCGCACTTCCTGCCAATTTAAGCGATTTAACAAAATCCATATTGTTTTATTTTACAACTCGCAGGGCAGAGTGTGACATCTCAATGGGTATCTTACCCCATTCTAAGCGCTGCAATTTGGTCACCATACATTTGGCACAGCATGCTCTCTTTTATAATTTACGTTTGACAACAAATTTAAACTTTCCTCATACATCAACTCCCTGACCACAGCTATAACCTGATTTGAACCAAGTGTTGTCAGAGCGACAACTTCTCTCAGTAACTCATTCTTTCATGTTTGGAAGATACACAGGCAAGAGTAACGCATGTCCATATATTGTCCTGAAAAAGAAATATATACCATGTGTGTTTTGAAGAGGATTTTTTTAACGTGAAATTAAGATTTGCATACATGACTAACCAGATAGTTAAACCTGTTGCAAAACGTCAACACTGCAAATGACCCCTAGTAATACTGTACACAATTATTTACCATGAATGCTTACACCTTACTCTGTAACCCAAGCCAACAGTTTTAATTATGAATGCTGTAAACATTTAGCTTGAGAAAACGTTTATGTCACCATCGATTACAGCATGGGGAGGTGCTTATCTACCATTTACGTGAAGCTTCCACATTTCCATGACTAGGGAAAGTACATCCATAGAATAACCACCACAGACTTCCCGCAAAGTGGTATTCATGTCAATAATCATTGTGGAGATAAACGACTGAATTGATTATGACAGCTTTCAACATCCTACAACTGCTATGCCACCCAACTGGTTTTAATCTCATCTATATACGATTAAAATTGTACTCAAGTTACATAAAAAACGTAGTTGAATCAAAACGATGAATGCATCCAGAATAATAGTAATAAAGCATAAAAATACTGTATTGGTGCATACTTGTTATACTTAAATCAAATATAGTAGCACACTTGTGAAATACATGCTTAATATTACTTCTGTTGACTAATAATTCCTGATAGTGACAAAGGTAATGTTGTAAGGATATTTTCCGTGTTAAACGATTACAAATAAATATATAGATGTTTGTTTTTATAGTAGAAAATACAGAGTTACCTTGCAGGCTCTGGAAATGTGGGATTTCTACGATAAAAGTTCCAACTGACCAAAGCAACAACGCATTGAATCAAAAAGTTAACGAACAAACTCACAGCACCCATTTGTGCAAAAATCAACCCATAACCATGGTCATAAAGTACAGCAACACGCAAAGTTGCACAACACAAAATGACCCATAATTCCAATGTGACACAAAGTGCAGCAGTGTAAGTGTAATGGGAATTTAATAACATGCCGTTCTCTCCACAGCCCTGTGCAGCGCTTTGTAACCCTCGGGTGAAATTATTATTATTATTGAAAGCAGCTTTTTTGCTTTACGACAGGAAAGAGTATATGCAACACCTGAAAAAAACATCTCACGATTTTTGCAATTGCAGCTAAACATAAATGTTAATTCTAATTGGGATTAGAATTTCTGGTGCTCTATCACGCAGTGAACGGAAGGGTGAAGTATATTGAACGTTCTAAGCGTTTAACGTCTTTAAGTGTTAAGGGTTAAGTGGCTCCTGCTGTGCTTCCGAAACTGTCCCGACGGCACACAAGTGTCATCCCTTGCGCACACGGGACACTGTGTCCTCCACTCATCGACACTTCCGTCCAGCGCTTCAACGGAGCATCGCCAATACTCTGAACTTTACATTTAAAACACAAAATTAAATCTCATCTTATTTCATTGTCAGAAACCGCTTGATTCTGTACAGGGTCACGGTGAGCCGGAGCCTATCGCGGCAGACACAGGGAGCAAGCGAGGGATACGCCTACGATGGGACGCCAGTCCATCACCGGGCACTGCGGGCAATTTAGTCTGCAAGCCAATTAACCTATGCAGCAGCATGTTTTTTGAACTGTGGGAGGAAACCGGAGTGCCCGGCGAAAACCCACGCGGACACGGGGAGAGAACATGCAAACTGCACACAAGAAAGGCACCCGAGCCGAGATTCGAACCCCGGGACCTTCTTGCTGTGAGGCGACAACGCTACCCACTGGGCCACCGTGCCACACTGCACACCTACACATCGAAAACTGCATCAATATTCAGTTTTGTTCGAAATCAATTATCATTTCGTAATCACGTGCGGGGTGTGGTCCACTGCCACAAACTACAAACTCGACACATTCGTCAATAACACTGCCTTAAAATGTCAGCATAGAATAGGCGACATTTCGGGCAAGATTCCTTCTCGGAGATGTAGAGGCACAACTGCAGCTCCATACCCTCTACTTACTCTTTTCAATGGAGTGCTATTGACCAATGTGTTGAGGTTTCAACTGGTACGGTTATTTGGTTGTACGGTACTTAAGCCTGGGGGCCCAACTGCGACGATCTCGAACTATGCATTGTGGTGAATAACACCAACTTTAAACAAAGCATGTCGACATGTGCAAAAACTCGACGTTACTCCTCGAACTTTAACCTTTAAGTTGCATTTACTGCTTTCTACTCCAATAGCGCAGGATTTTGAAACATTTTCTCTGACATTTGTCGCAAAAGACGGAATGTTTAACATCATATCCGTGTAGGAAACCAAGTAGTATGTACAGTGCAATGATACACAGTACTCTATAAACAAAAGCTCAGAGGCAAAGGTCCCCTGTAGCCTCAAACAACAGACTTTAAGCCAAGTGACGTGAATGGCTCAAAGACACAGAACGTGAGAGAACAAGTTTGAAACTGAAACTCACAACAAAGCAGAGTCATCAAACGGAGATTAACAGCTGCGGGATACAATGTTCATATTCGAGCAGTTCTGACCCGATGTGAACTCAGAGCTCCATCCTCTCCGCACACGAGCCTGGAAGCCGTCAGGGTTTTCGTGAGAGAGGGGCTTCCGTCCGCGCTCAGGTGGAGCCCTGCGGAACGAGAGAGCCATTCCCACGATCCGTCGTCAGGAGTCCATCTCGACACCATCGCTAATTAGTCTCATCACCACACACGGACGCTCTCGGACAAGTGCAGATTCCCGTGTCACCTACTCCTGGGGGGGGG
>JAZEWT010000001.1:5611807-5623707 GCA_036362905.1 Mordacia mordax
CGTGACCCTATATAGGATTAAGCGGTTTCAGATAATGAGATGAGAGAGATGAGACATTACGCAGAGTTTACGCTTCTGCCTGTACACTCAGTGCACGTTTTGGAAACACGAACAACGATAACACTGCAAAACAATCCAGATGTTTTTTTATGATTGCTTCGAAAATCTGCTCTCCCGGGACAGCCGCGTCGATCGTTCCATCCCTCTCGACCGAGACGTTTCGTTGCACGCGAGAGGCGTCCTCAAGTTGCTTTCTTCAGGCACAATGGAAGAAGGTCGGGGTTCATTTGAAAAAAGCAACGCTGTAGGAGAGACTTAACAAATGCATCATACCTAGACATAAATAGGAGTCACACACAGAGCACCTAAGGACGCCTCTAACTTGTGAGGCAAAACGTCGCGATGGAGAGAGGGAGCGATCGACGTGACTGTCCAGCTTTTCGAAGCAATAATCATGCATCCGAGCCGTGAAAACCTACATCATTACAAATCCAAACATTTATACACAGCAAGCCAAACACATTTAAACGGGAAACTTCAGTAATTGATTGCGTTAATGTAATTAGTAAGCAATGCGAAAACGCCGAGGAGATTCACGAAAAAACGCAACATATTCGTTAATAACGCTGCTTTACAATAAAAATATAGACAGTAAAGAGTATAATAAATAATAAATAAATGAGATGTTTAAATTAGTCTGACTACATCTTCTGAAACTATTTAGGGCACCCCTCATGCATACACTGTACATTAATCCATAATACTATTGTGACAATGCATTAGATTATCAGTAATCATTAAGAGCATGATCGCAGCAGGCAAAGTGATTGAATAGCATCTTACATTTACTTCAAGGTCAAGAATTTCTAATTTATACACGATGCATGTCCAAGATATTATTTAATTACATATGTATTCATTTTAAACACACTAATTGAATGCTGTATTCATAATGCAATAACTCGCACAGTATTTGACCTTTCATTTAGAAATTACAAAAAAAGGATCATTATGTATAACTGATAGCAGTAATTTTAATTGAAATTCCAGGAAATTACAGTACAATATGCTGTGCATTTTAAGCCATACTTTCTTTATCTGGAAAAATCAAAAAGTTAAGTTTTTTTTGTAAAGCCGCAGATGAGTGTTAGACCAGATTTAAACCACATTATTGCAATGGAGTACAAATTATCAGCGTGCCAAATATTCAGAATACTAAAATTACCAAGGCACTAAAAGTACTGTGACAACTTTTACAACATTTGCAAAAGCAGAGCACACAATGTAGAATGATGGCGTTTACAATTAAAATAAATCTACCGTCTTTAAATAGACATCAGCATGACAATAAATCACTGATATTTTTAAAAGGGACCTCGTGTCAACTGCTGGGCGTGCATAATTACAAGGCGAGACTCATAAGATGAATTCGCACACGCTCAGAAGAGAAACACACCCTATATAGTTTTAATAGACTATAGAGTCAAGTGTTGTTAGCAAGTACCTATGAAAGGCGACACAACATACAAGGAGGAGATGGGTGACCAGCATCACACCCGGCCGCCTTTGTCTCCCTCTTGACAACGTTTACACACTGCAATAGGAGATTATTTGAGGCCGAGTCATTCTCCGAGATTTGAACTCGGGTCGCCAGGTTTGTAGCCCAGAGTGCTAACCACTGAGGCCCTGCTGAACGACGAGCGGTGCCTCGGTGGATTGTCACGCACACACTGAGACACAGGCATGTACACAATAATAATAATAATTGCACTTCTATAGCGCTTTTCACCCGAGGGTCACAAAGCGCTGCAAAGAGCTGTGGAGAGAACGGCATGTCAACAACATCAGAGCAGTTCAATTGAAAGTCAAGTAACGGCTATAATTTAGAGGACATAAAATAATCGATAAAATTATTGTGAAACAAACGAAGGAAAGAATAAATGTTCCCGAGCAGGCGCAGGTCAGCGGTGAGCCATCATCCCAGCGCGACAACAGTGAGCCGCATCAACAGACCGAGCCAGGTGACTTCAAAGCCTTGTGCAAGCGCTTTGTGACATTTAATTGGTGCTGCAGTGTGCTGCAGTGTGCCAAACACTGCAGCTCCAATTAGTTGAGAGGCTCCACAGAGTGTGCAGAAATATGACTTGCAATTTCCCAACGAATATTTTCTACATTCTGATACACAGTGTAGGGTGGACTGAGTAGCGTCGTGGGGCACAGTCCAGCAATTCCCATGAGCAATATGACATGGCGAGGCCTTCATCCAGCAGAGGCTTGACAAAGAGATGTACATTTATGTTATTATTGTTAATACAAGTGTGTTACACTATGTATATACGAGCTGTTTGTGGCACACATGTTTGTTATGGTTAATATAAAGATCAGGTGTAAGCAATTATATAAGTGCACAGCATCATGATCTTGTCAATAAAGCAAACTTACAATGTATTATATTATCAATAGATTACATTTTTTTAATTAGGTCACCTAAAAAAATCTTAGTCGTTTTTATGCGACATAACCCAAAAAATGGAATCTGTTGACAACATTGATCACGAATACTTCGAATAAATGTATTTTATTATTTAAAATAAATAAAATATTATATTGTTATTTTTAAAATACATTTTTGGTTTGTCATAATCGCAAATGTATGAATTATTCGCTTATTCTAGCCTGACATGAGCTGCGGTACATCAGAATAAATAATGCCGCTGATGCATGTTCTATAGCCCGATGTAGTAACAAGCATCTCTCATCTCATCTCATTATCTGAAACCGCTTAATCCTATATAGGGTCACGGTGAGCCGGAGCCTATCCCGGAAACACAGGGCGTAAGGCAGGAATACACCCGACGACGGGACGCCAGTCCATCGCCGGGCTGTAACAAGCATCTGAGATCACTATAGTCGCTCACAGGTATCCAAGCCTTTCAAATCCATTTGGGCTGTGAAGTGTAAGACGATAAAAACAAAATGCACATTCACAAATCCATCTGTGTGAATCTCTGATTGTCCCCCCCCCCTACATGTCGGGTTTTCTCATCTCATCTCATTGTCAGAAACCGCTTAGTCATGTACAGGGTCGCGGTGAGCCGGAGCCTATCCCGGCCGACACAGGGCGCAAGGCAAGGATATACCTACGACAGGACGCCAGTCCATCACCGGGCACTGGGAGCAATTTGGTCAGCAAGCCAATTAATCTATGCAGCGGCATGTTTTTTTGACTATTGGAGGAAACCGGAGTGCCCGGCGAAAACCCATGCGGACACGGGGAGAGAACATGCAAACCCCACACAGAAAGGCACGCGAGCCGAGATTCGAACCCGGGACTTCTTGTTGTGAGGCGACAGCGCTACCCACTGGGCCACCGTGCCGCCCACTCCTCGGGTTTTTTTCTCGTTAATTTCGTTCCTTCCCACGCACAAAACACATCTTTATATATTTATATCCAGTGAAGGATCCTGCAGCAAAGGAAGCACGAGAGTCAGTGAACCATTGTTGGGTAATATTCAATCATTAACCGGTTGAATACATCTTCCGTATATAAAAGACTCAGACCTTCGGAAATTGTCCACTCCTGCTTACCTCTCGGCTCGCTGCCAGCTTGTCTGCTCTTGCTCCTGCTAGATGCAGTCCCCATCAGCGTTAATTCATTATTTTTGTTCCACAATTGGCACTAGCAAACAGAAACCATTGGCCACTTGCTAACTTAAATCCACTTTAATAACCGCTTTTACAAACACCCATGCTTACATCTTAAACTGAAGTCCTAAAACAATTATTAAGTGTTTGCAGGAGTCGTTACACCCTCTGCAAATTGGTTTGGAGGATAGCATTGTAATGGCCAGCTTGAAATGACCACCCAGGTAAAGTACACAGGTCTGAAGTGAAATGTAGGCTTCCAGGAACAATTAATTTGTGGAAAATAAAAGTAAGCATCATAATAATAATTGCACTTCTAGAGCGCTTATCACCCGAGGGTCACAAAGCGCTGCACCGAGCTGTGGAGAGAACGACATGTCAGCAACAACGACATATGAACGGCATATTAACAATAACTCTTTTGTTACAAATCCGAGTTGCATGGTGGCAGCGTGATTACCGTTGTAGCCTTATAGCAAAACAAGCCTGAGTTCAACTCCCAGCTCAGATGACTTTCTGTGTGGAATTTTCTTCACAGGTCCACGTGGGTTGTCAGATACTTCGATTTCCTCCCACATTCCAAAGACATGCCGCCTAGGATAGTTAGCCTGCCTGACTAAATTGTCCCTGGTGCCCTATGATGGTGTCTGGCCATGGTTATAGCCCGAAGTTGGCACCCTGTGTCTGCCCCGATAGGTTCAGGTTCGGCATAAACATACATGCACACTCAGCACCATTCTCACCTGGGTCCGGACTTGGGCTGGTTTCTGCCAAACAAGGGTCCATGGTGTCAGTCTCTCGCTGTTTAGGGGTTCGAACCATGCAGGGGAGGAAAAACAAGCACGTATTGCTATACAAGTAGGCTCATGGAAAACACATATAACTGCAATATTGTAAATAGCATGATAATAATTGGGGCGGCGCGGTGGCCCAGTGGTTAGCGCTGTCGCCTCACAGCAAGAAGGTCCCGGGTTCGAATCTCTCGGCTCAGGCGCCTTTCTGTGTGGAGTTTGCATGCTCTCCCCGTGTCCGCGTGGGTTTTCGCCGGGCACTCCAGTTTCCTCCCACAGTCCAAAAAGCATGCTGCTACATAGGTTAATTGGCTCGCAGGCTAAATTGCCTTGCGCCCTTTGTCTGCGGGATAGGCTCCGGCTTCACCGTGACCCTGTATAGGACTAAGCGGTTTCGGACAATGAGATGAGATGATGAGATAATAATTGCATTTATAGGGCGATTTTCACCCGAGGGTCACAAAGCGCTGCACAGAGCGGCGGAGAAAACGGCACGTCGACAACAACGATATTGGAACGGAAAAATGAGCAACAATAACATGTCCTTGGGTTTTTGAAATATATTCGTCGTTGCAGAACAACGTTTCCACGGCTCGATTGCATGATGATTGCTTACCAAAGCTGTTCTTTCGGGATAGGCCAACGGACAGATGAACCAACGGCAAAAACTGAAAATCCTTTGTGTTTTAAAACATGACCTGAATTGCATCCTGGTCATGAAAAATGCTTTGTTTAAGATGGAGTTGAGTAAATGTGGTTTATATTGCAGATGGCTAGCAACGTGGGTGCCAGTGGAAAGTTACAGGTGGGAAAGGAAACTGCATGAATATGTTAATACACAGGGTGAAGGAGTATTTCTGTCGGACAGGAGTTAAATGAGGCAATGACAACAATCATCCAGTGTGGATGAATCAGCCGAGCAGCGAGCGTGGGGCAGGAGGTGCTTTGGCCCCCCCTGGTGGCCAAACGCTGCACATGGGGGGGCTTCTCGATCGCGATTCGAGCAGAAAAATATTTTCAATGTGAACAAAGAACGTATTTAACCCGATGTTAAAATGTATTTTTTTAAATAAAAATGCGTTCATTTACATTCCGCGTTTGAAAACTATTTAATTTGAGCGATAACGTTTGGCTTGTGCAAAGAAATGTCGTTGCTGTTGGTGACATGCAGTCCTGAAAGCAGCTCTGTGCAGCGCTTTGTGACCCCCGGGTGAAAAGCGTTCGAGAAGTGCAAATATTATCTCAACTCATCTCATTGTCTGAAACCGCTTAGTCCTATACAGGGTCACGGTGAGCCGGAGCCTATCCCGGCAGACACAGGGCGCAAGGCAGGGATACACCCACGATGGGACGCCAGTCCATCGCCGGGCACTGCGGGGCAATTTGGCCTGCGAGCCAATTGACCTATGCAGCAGCATGCTTTTGGACTGTGGGAGGAAACCGGAGTGCCCGGCGAAAACCCACGCGGACACGGGGAGAGCATGCAAACTCCACACAGAAAGGCACCCGAGCCGAGAGATTCGAACCCGGGACCTTCTTGCTGTGAGGCGACAGCGCTAACCACTGGGCCACCGCGCCGCCCCGGTGCAATAATTATTATTATTATTCAAATTACACATCGCACTTTTCTCTCCACGTTAGAGTAACCAAGCGGTACACAAAGTCCTGCTCATCCGTGGGTGACAGCGGATGAAAACGACGGCATTGAGTGAAAAACGTGGACATTGACGGTAGCAGCACCTCCATTCATCTTGAGTGTACTTTACACTTCACAGCTCGCCGACACAAATCGAACGCCACTGCGGTTCGAGATGGCAGAGTTGAGCAAACAAGCTTTTTTTAGGAAAATATACCCGTCAGCACTGCGCAAGAGCACGCATCGTGGAAACGAAACGTCGGAGAAGGATCATGTCTGGTGGCATTTCGCTCGTCTCGACGGCAGGAAGAGAATGGCAGCATGACGAATAAACGTGCGATGTCCAGTCATCTTGCCGCGGGACATTACTTGATTTAGAGCTGCTTTCACTCATTGAAGTCTCTGGCACCTGTGTTGACTGTGGACACGACTACGATTTACAATTTACTGCTCGGGTGCCTTTCTGTGTAGAGTTTGCGAGTTCTCTCCCCGTGTCCACGTGGGTTTTCGCCGGGCACTCCGGTTTCCTCCCACGGTCCAAAAAACATGCTGCTGCATAGGTTCATTTGCTTGCAGACTGAATCGCCGTAGTGCCCGGTGATGGATTGGCATCCCATCGTGGGTGTATCCCTGCCTTGCGCCCTGTGTCTGCCGGGATAGGTTCCGGCTCACCACGACCTTGTTCAGGACTAAACGGTTTCTGACAATGAGATGAGATGATCGGGAACCTTTGCTGCATGACAACGTGGGCATTGTCTCCTTCTATAGAGCTCTCTGAGACGAATGTATTGACATGATTATACTTCATAATTCACAGCTCGAGAACTCTGGTTGCAGTGCGTATGGACAGTCTCTTTCTACGGCACTTGCCGAGATAAATTTAATGACACCAACTGCTTGTCTCTGTGTCTCAAACGTTATGCGAAACTGTAGTAAAAAAAATAGCCTGTCAGCATTACACAACGGTGTGCATTAGGTCAGACATGGCTCGAAGCAGAAAAGGCATGTCTTCTTGGATATTAATGAACGTGTACAACAAATATACACAGATCTCAAAGCTGATCGCATCGCATTAAACCGGAAATGCACATACGAGGTGGGAAAATGGCACAATCTAATATACAATAAATATTCCACGTGATATATTCATTCGTTATCAATATCCGCTTAATCCTGTACAGGGTCGCGGGGAACTGGAGCCTATCTCGGCCGACAGAGGGTGCAAGGCGGGGAAATACCCAGGATGTGAAGCCAGTACATCGCAGGGCACACTTTTTGGGGGCAATTTACTCAGCAGTCCAAATAACCTAGGCAGCAGAGCGTCTTTGGACGATGGGAGGAAACCAGGGTACCCAGCAAAAACCCACGCGGGCATGGGGAGAACAAACAAACTCTCCACATAAAGACACCCGAATCGAGAATCGAACTCTTCTTGCTGTGAGGTGACAGCGCTACTCACTGTGCTACTGTGCCACCCAAGTGGCGTTGTAGAAATGAGTAGCGTAGAATAGCATAAGAACTGTTTTTGAGCCAAAAAGCTAAGACTATACTTCCTGAAAATACACCTGGGACATACACAGCTCATAAATTCCTGGCTCATACGGCAAACACATTTAGTACATGCAGAAAACATATACATTCACTACAATACACTTTTGTAACTTCAGTAGAGAATTGAGATCTCCTTTGATTGAAAGTGGACCAAATAGTGATTTGGAAAATGAAACGCAAGGTATCAATCTCATCTCTCATTGTCAGAAACCGCTTAGTCCTGTACAGGGTCGCGGTGAGCAAGAGCCTATCCCGGCAGACACAGGGTGCAAGGCAGGGATGTACCAAAGATAGGACGCCAGTCCATCAACGGACACTGCGGGCAATTTAGTCTGCAAGCCAGTTAACCTATGCAGCAGCATGCTTTTGGACTGTGGGAGGAAACCAGAGTGCCCGGCGAAAACCCACGCGGACACGGGGAGAGCATGCAAACTCCACACAGAAAGGCACCCGAGCCGAGAGACTCGAACCCGGAAGCTTCTTGCTGTGAGGCGACAGCGCTACCCACTGGGCCACCGTGCCCCCCTTTACTCAAATTATACCCGGCGTAAATGTGCAGGCGGTGCTATTCACCTATAAAGTTGTTTGCCCTTCCACCCACACATATACACACTACCATTCACCTGACACATACTTGTACGCATAGAACAGTCAACAGTCATGGTGAGTCACTTCTTCTGCATGCTTGTTATCTGTCTCCTACTCAGACAGTTCAATGCTCCAGAGGTACTTTGTCTTCAGTCTTCCCTGCTTCAACAAACACCCCCAGACCCCACAGTTCCACCCAACTCATTCTCTGTTGACAGCCTCAGCGCTATGTCACCAGTGGTGTTTTTGTTACATTACCACACATACCATACCACAGCTCTATTTTATAATAATAATAAAATAAAAATGTCTGTTAACATCGCCTCACACTATTGTGCAGTAACACAGCACAATTCGCTGTCAAACCCTATTTTTTCAAATTACTCAAGACATCAACCTTCGTTTTTTTTTGGCAGTAAATACACATTTTTGCTTTGAGTAATTTTGATTCTTATCTCTAGAAATGACAAACTCTATAAATGGTCACCAAACGATCATAAACCTTAAGTAAAATAAAAGATGCGCATCATAAGCAATAGGCGACTCTTCCATGAAACCAATCAAAATCACAATACCGTGATCGATATATAATTGAGCGCGTGTTTGTATGCATGTATGTAAGTTCGTATAGAGGACTCTGGTGAGATTAAAGTCGGGTAGCTTCTGCCGAAATCGACTCTAATTGGTGGGGGTTAAATACGGAACTTAACGACTGGTCGATCAACATCAACGCTCATTGGTGAAGGCTTATTATCTCATCTCATCTCATTATCTGAAACCGCTTAATCCTATATAGGGTCACGGTGAGCCGGAGCCTATCCCGGAAACACAGGGCGTAAGGCAGGGAATACACCCGACGACGGGACGCCAGTCCATCGCCAAGGGGTTATTATATGGACGCCAATTATCTATATATGTCCACATGCAGGGTACCTGGTTCTAATCCTTCATAACCATTCATTTAATTTGCACAACATCAATATCTGTATATCTTATTTCAGCTTTACTTATTACGTATTGATTACAAGCTTGAACAATATTTCAACTATTAATCCCACTTTTGCATTACCATCAAGCTGCTTAAACAGTCATCTGCCTTCTAATTACCACATTAGAAGATCGTGTTACACGATTGGAACAAGATCGACCATAGGGCGAAGACTCTGCTCGTATATAAGAGGTCTGTGTAGAATCATTTAGGGCCTTGTCTTTGCAAAAACTCCCTACACATGGTTCGTGTCAAACAAAGACTTAACTCGTGTGCGCTGGAACATTATCTGCAACTTCTCTTCAAATGTAAAAAAAATTTGCCCATCCCAAAGCTGTACTGAACCATCAGGATAATCACCACGATTTACCTCATAGACTCACGTCAGGAAAACCCAAAAACAACTTTCATGAATAGTCTTAAAAACTGCCTTTTTTTGTATGGATTTGAACATACTGTATAGTGTCTGGAATACAAATTTATATAAATGTACTGTAGAAAAAAATGTTTTTTTTTGTTTAATCTACATTCCATTACATTTAATAACAGTGATACAAATAACGTAGGGATGTAGTCTAAGAATACCTATGATCTGAGATTATTATGGCTGCATTCCCACCTTGAAAGATTCCCATCACCCATGCTTTACCTCTTTAACACTATACGAAAACATTAGTGGGAGGCTTTCAGCTGGTTTTGAAAATTCACAGAACGTGACCCACACGACCTAAACGCTCCTGCTTTGGCTCTTCTAACTAAACCATGAGAATACAAAACTACAATAACGCTACAACAAACCCCCTTCACAGTAAATCCAGTATGATAAAACATTTGTAAAGTATCAGTACACTCTGGAAGGAAAAATGTACGCAAGCAATTTGTTTTACCAACTCACACTGATCGGCCTGAAGTTTCATTAAATAAATTCAATGACCAATATGGCGTTAGGAAAACATCAGCCAAAGATCTTGTTGAATCCTAGGCAATGGAGCTGAGACAGAACAGTAACTGGAAGAGCTAGTAGATTCTAGTGAATGGATGAACTTGACTTAAATTTGAAGATACTGGTGGAAATCCTTAGGATTTTGAAATTGCTGACGTAAAAGATCATTGGGGCAGACCATCTTATGGATCAGAGCATTAAAGTAAAGAGAGTGGTTGAGGACAGCATCTTGCCTTGTAAAGACATGTTGAAAGACAGAATAATATGGTAAAACGGCACCCCATCACATTTTTTTTTCACAACACCTCCAGCCACTGGAAGTTACCTGGTGCATGCTCTGCCTTCACCCCGAGGTCTCTGCCAATCTCCCCTGTCTCCTCTGTGATCGCTTGCGATAACCCAAGTGATCTTTCCAAGGGTCCAGAGAAACGGTATGCCCCTTCAACACCATCAACATCATCACCATACTGTATCTAAATATGCAATTTATAATGCATTTAAAGGTACATATTATACGTTAATATGTACTTTACAATGCTATATTTGGCAAAAATATGTATTGCATCCTAGACTTTATATAAAAAGCTGTTCTTTAAGGATTGCCGTGTTGAGTGTAACTTATGTCTCCTTCGCGACGCTTAACTTCCAACGAAGGGCTATGCCGATAAAACAGCTATGGAGAGAAATGCTCACACATCAAGCTGTGAAAATCTACACCCGTATACATATTACACCTTAGATCATTTAGTCTTGTTCAAATGTGTTTTTAATAATCAATGTGTGATTATTTGTTCCGTTATTTTCCATAGGGCCTTGGTCCCATCATTTGTGTCATTCGCTTTGGCAGTCGGAATGTAACATTCGTGAAAGGAGGAGGATTAACTGTACACTGGTGCATCAGTGCATTTCTGGTCTCTAATCCTGTTTGCATATTTTGCCACAAGTATGTATGGCTTTGCAAACTAGACACATTGTGAAATATGTCTTTTTGGTGTTTTAAGATCTTAACATGCGTATAATTGCCAGCAATGGTAAAAAAAAACCTGTTCTACTTATTACATATGTACACTAGCAAAAAGTACCCATAGCTTAAACAGCTCTACTTGAGCTACTAGGCATTGATATTGCATTGTCCTGAGCTGACTGCCTTTTGGCATCATCTGGCTAACGCTGACAGTTAGGCTCGAAAGAAAGCCATGTCTGGTGTCAGCCAATCAGCCAGTCATGCATGGTCGCACATTAAAATCCTGGCGTGTTAAGTCTCACACACACGCTCCTACGTGCAGGGAAACACGCCCACCCCTGCGGAAGCGTTCCTCAGTGTGAGTTAAGCATGACAGAGGTGAGCACGCACATATTAAATTATATCCGTCGAGGTTGGTTACTAACGAGGTGTTTGTACTTATCCGCAGGGCTGTGGAGTTTTTTATGTGGCTCCGTATGTTGGTGGGTGTGTTTGAAGGTACGTGGTTGTTAAGCGGTTCGATTAAGATACTGTTATTTGGGAGAAGGGGGGAATCTTTTGTGGGTTTGGCGCGAGGTGCACGTGGCTGCGCGTTTTTTCTGAGTGTGAGTGAAGCGTGATTGAGGGCTGTGGAGTTTTGATGTGGCTACGTATCTTGGTGGGTGCGTATGAAGGTGCTGTGTCTGCAGAGTGAATGAGCATCATTTCGAGAGAAAATACGTGTGGAATCGAGTCCTTGTGGTGGAAAAGGAGAGTAACGAGTGTCGGCGAACCAGGAGCGGTGCAGGCGGAGC
>JAZEWT010000001.1:5628675-5647923 GCA_036362905.1 Mordacia mordax
CCTGTTGTAATCTTAGAAACCAGGAACTTCGAGGTATGAGGCAGCAATGCTACTCGCTGCGCCACCGCGCCGTGGAATGTCTGTTCCAACACACACACAATAAAATCAATCAAAAGTCCAGCAAAACACTATATTTCATACATACTTTTTTAAATTCCAGTTCCAGTCTGTGTGAATCTTTCAGCTTTATCTTCTTGTATACTTAGGGTTTCCAAGGATACCCTGGCTTATGTTCCTGTTATGACATGGTTTAGAAACATGGTTTTAGCGAAAAACCATATAGCAATTGCAAAGGAGCCTGGAGAAATACATACTTTAAATTATACTGAACGACAAGACGAGGACGATGCAGATTAGAAAACGTTTAGGTTATTAACATAATTCAAACTATTAAAAAGCATAAGCGGGCTTGAACATGCCACCGTTAAAAGTGACTGGTGGTGGCCATTGAATAATAATAATGGAATAACAGCCTTTGAGAGTGTATAACAGAGGGAATCTACCATGGAGATCTCATCTCATTGTCAGAAACCGCTTGGTCCTGCACAGGGTCGCGATGAGCCGGAGCCTATCCCGGCGGACACAGGGTGCAAGGCAGGGATATACTCACGATGGGACGTCAGTCCATCACCGGGCACTGCGGGCAATTTAGTCTGCAAGCCAATTAAGCTGTGCAGCACCATGGAGATGGAGCCATGAAATTGGCTCCTGTGCCGGTGCAAATGTATTCATTAATTATCAATACAAGCTAAATCCTGTATGGGGGGGAGGGAGCCAATCCTGGCATTCAGAGGGTGAAGATGGTGGAATACCCATGATGTGACGCCAGCACATCGCAAGGCATACTTTTTTTTCTTGGGCAATTTGCTCAGCAGGACAATTAACTTAATCAGCAGCGTGTCTTTGGAATATGGGGGAAAAACAGAGAAAACATGCGGGGAGAACACGCAAACTCCACACAGAAAGGTGTTAAATGGTTTATTAAATTATAGGCTTATGAGAGGCGGCCGTAGTTCGTGGAGGCCTTTGTCCAGCAGTGTGTTCTACGTCGATTATGATGATGACTCTTCCCACATACCACGTTTGAATCTCATCTCATCTCATTATCTGAAACCGCTTAATCCTATATAGGGTCACGGTGAAGCCGGAGCCTATCCCGGAAACACAGGGCGTAAGGCAGGAATACACCCGACGACGGGACGCCGGTCCATCGCCAGGCATTGCGGGACAATTTTAGTCTGCGAGCCAATCAACCTATCCAGGAGCATGCTTTTGGACTGTGGGAGGAAACCGGAGTACCCGGCGAAAACCCACGCGGACACGGGGAGAGCATGCAAACTCCACACAGAAAGGCACCCGAGCCGAGAGATTCGAACTCGGGACCTTCTTGCTGTGAGGCGACAGCGCTAACCACTGGGCCACCGCGCCACCTACTCGAGAGACTTCCATAGGTAAAAGAGTTTTGCTTATTCGAAGCTGAAATAAACACTGCAAACTGTTTCAATATGTGTCGTGTGAGCATTAACATCAGCTATGTAATGCTGTGTGGATGATTTCTAACGGTCGACTGGCGCAGTGGAAACATCTGTGCCTCACAGAAAGAAAATCTTGCCCGAGGTGGTTCTATTGCCACTTCGGATGCCTTTCTGTGTGGAGTTTGTGTGTTCTCCCCCTGTACCGCATGGGTTTCCTCCGGTTTCCTCTCACAATAAAAAAAACACCCATTCAGTAATTGGCCGAGAACATCATTCAAGAATGCAATGTCTGGCTCTTAATGTTGGCGCTCTATGGCTGCCTTCCGACCCCCCCCCCCCCGTGCAATTTCCTCACGTCTCGTCCATAACTCGGCATGGGATTTGCGTGTGTGCGTTAAAATTCCTATTATTATTGACTCGTTATGCTGCCGAGGTACTGACATTTACTTGAGGCCAGAAAGGCACCAAGCAGTGATAAACAATGGCATGTATAACGATTGCTTTCAAAATATGCTCTTTCGGGATAGCCGCGTCGATCGCTCCCCCTCTCTATAATCGTCGCCTCCAACGCATGAGGCGAAACGTCGCGAAGGAGAGAGGGGGAGCGATCGACGCGGCTATGCCGAAAGAGCAGCTTTTGGAAGCAATCGTCATGCATCGAACCGTGAAAACCTGCATCATTACAATGACATGTATCTCTCCTAAGAGGTTAAGTTGGGGGGGTTTTCTGGTCTTCGACAGGCCGCTGATAGAATTGCGATCCTACGCAGCAGCA
Organism: Mordacia mordax; assembly: GCA_036362905.1. Classification (NCBI taxonomy): domain Eukaryota; kingdom Metazoa; phylum Chordata; class Hyperoartia; order Petromyzontiformes; family Petromyzontidae; genus Mordacia; species Mordacia mordax. The sequence goes on from JAZEWT010000001.1 coordinate 5,630,926, forward strand.
AACATCAATAAATTATTCTCTTCATTTGGAACGCTCCAAGCAACGTGGGTTTAAAGGCCATTCAGATTGGGCTCGGGAACTATCTAAACAATTCCCAACCAAGTAGTCGTTTGTAAAATCATAAAACATACTTGCAGCTGTATAAAGATTTTAAGATATATAGGCACACCAGCCCTAATGCCTCAAAATATTCTTCTCATTCCCCATGTAAGTCGCATCATAAAAACGTTAATTTGGCAAGTTTGCTTTTAAAATATGTAAGCAAACAGTGCTTTTCTCCATCCACATCAACATTAATCTTTCCATGGTTAGTGGGGGCTACATTAGGTATTTGTGGTGGCCACTCCATTCTCAAGATAACAACTGGATTAAGTAAAGCAATGCTAAAAAAGCAAAGAATCATGCACGGTATACGGGTGGCAGTGAACTTGCCACTCTCATTTTCCTACACAAACCACCTCAGTTTGTTCGTCTCCTGCCAATAAGGTCTTTCCAGTCCACGCCGCATTGCCACTAACCCACCCATTCTTTCTCATCTCATCTCATTGTCGGAAACCGCTTAGTCCTGTACAGGATCGCGGTGAGCTGGAGCCCATCTCGGCAGACACAGGGCGCAAAGCAGGGATATACCCACGATGGGACGCCAGTCCATCACCGGGCACTAAGAGCCATTTAGTCTGCAAGCCAATTAACCTATGCAACAGCATGTTTTTTTTTAACTGTGGGAGGAAACCGGAGTGCCCAGCAAAAACCCACGCGGACACGGGGAGAGCATGCAAACTCCACAGAGAAAGGCACCCGGAGCCGAGATTCGAACCCCAGGACCTTCTTGCTGTGAGGCGACAGCGCTACCCACTGGGCCACCGTGCCGCTCCCCATTCTTCCTGCTATCTGTAATTTTAAAAGTGGACAATAGGAATCACGTGGAAGTTGACGGTTATCACATTTGTTGTATTTATCCCTGAATGAGACACCTAGAAGTACTATATTCATGTTGGCCAAATCTTTGTTCATCAAAGAACACCTGTAGAGCAAAAAAAGTCGTCCTATTATCTACAAAGCTTAATGGATGAGTCACCCGGGAGAGCGCTGAAAATTCATCTACTTATCCATGTTCATCCGCAGATAAGAGCCGACCTTTAGTGGTCTCTCAGAAGCGCTGCAGCCTATTTACCAGAGCCATTTTATAGATACAAGTAATTATCCAGAAATGGTCGAACCTGCATCTGATTAAATGCGTATATTACATGATGAAGCAGTCATCTTCATAAGTTAATGTGTATTTATAGAGCTATGTACTTCAGACACTTTGGTACTTTGCAATACAATGTAAAACTTTTATGTTGCGATGAACCATGTAACGTGAGTAAAATTCCAGGTCCGATATTACAGTTTGAAAGTGGTCTCAGTTCTGGTCCTGCCTTTCTGCCCTTTCCAACCCATACTGACAGCGTTGTGAAGTATGGAGAGGTCTCATCTCATCTCATTATCTGAAACCGCTTAATCCTATATAGGGTCACGGTGAGCCGGAGCCTATCCCGGAAACACAGGGCGTAAGGCAGGAATACACCCGACGACGGGACGCCGGTCCATCGCCGGGCATTGCGGGACAATTTTAGTCTGCGAGCCAATCAACCTATCCAGGAGCATGCCATTGGACTGTGGGAGGAAACCGGAGTACCCGACGAAAACCCACGCGGACACGGGGAGAGCATGCAATCTCCACACAGAAAGGCACCCGAGCCGAGAGATTCGAACCCGGGACCTTCTTGCTGTGAGGCGTCAGCGCTAACCACTGGGCCACCGCGCCACCCGTATGGAGAGGTCTTCATCATTAAACTATTTTAAAAGGCCCCAATTCATTGACTTTACGCATGCAATTAAAATATTCATACCACTTGACACACTCTATCATAGGTGACTTTAATTTCATTGATCTATCATAGGTGGCCACCATACCTAATGTTGTATCCAAATGCTGGAACCTGCTGTGGACCTTGCTACGAACGTGTGTCAATAGACAGCATTGGAGCAGAATCCATGTCACAGTTTGCAGCAAGCTCTGCAAGCATGTTCGCTCTGCCATGCTCATTCCTCGACCAACTTTATAGCAGGCGTCTTTGTTTGTACAACGACCAGTGTTTTTTTTTTCGGGACAGTATCGTGCCAAGCACACACACAAAAAAAGTATGTAAAATACAGCGAAACAGTTTTAATGCATAAATCAGTTTCTCCTCTAAACAAGTAACGTATAACAAGGATGATATATTTTAAACAAAACTAATAAAATACTTGCACTGTCGTGGTGGATCGTGCGAAACAAATTTATAAAGACGGACAAGGTTCTGTTTTACGAAATATAAACAAAATACGATTTTAGTTCATCGCTCAGCACGCTTTTTTAGACCAATATTTTTCCAGTAGCGTTTTGATTAAGCAGGCGATCTCTGGACTAGTTTTGACTCATCAGCAGCATGCACTCACCCTTGCTGCTGCAGAACATTGACGCAGATGGCCCATGGGATGATTAAAGAAAATGTTACTTTACTCTTACATGCTGAAATATTTTGCTCGTGTTGTATTACTTAATCGCTTTATTTCACTCAAACCACCACAGTGCACGGGCAATGTTTCAGTCCTGTGCTGAAAGGGTCTCACTTATATAATAATAATTACTCTTCTAAAGCGTTTTTCACCCGAAGGTCACAAAGCGCTCCGATGTACAGCACATGAGTATCACACATTTCAATAGACCACATTAAAGTTACTGAAGGCCTTGTAGGCTGATAGTTGTGAACACTCAAGCTTTATTAACAAATAAAAGAACTTTTCAGTTCTTTTACTTTTCAGTTCTTTTACTTTTCAGTTCTTTTATTTTCCTACAATAGTAATACTTTGTTGTATTTTGGTTATGTGGTACGATATTCATCACCAATTGAAAACAAACATTTTGAGCATGCATACATATTAGAAAATTCCATTGGCGAGCTCATTTTGGATGTCATCAAAATGACTCGAGTATGGTTTGCACACCTTATAATTAGTAGATGCTGGTTGAGCATTATTGTCAGTCCCTGCTTAATCCTGTACAGTTACGATAATCCAGAGACTATCCTGGGGTGCACGGCAGGGCTACTTGGAACAATGTATTAATACTCAGGCGCTAACGGGCGAGGCGAAGCGTCGCGATGGAGGGAGAGGGAGCGATCGATGCGGCTGTCCCGAGAGAGCAGCTTTTCGAAGCAATCATCATACGTTCATGGTTTTAAAAAATAATAAATTGCACTTCTAGAGCGCTTTTCACCCGAGGGTCACAAAGCGCTGCACAGAGCTGTGGAGAGAAGGTCATGCCAACAACAACGACACATGCACGGCAAATCAACAATAATAACGTTTTCTTTAGCCAGTGTCAGGCACGACTAACGTCAATAGCTCCTGCATGTATAAAATTACAATAGGTTTTACCATATCTGGCAATTATGCAGGTGTTAAGGTGTTAAGATCTTAACACCTGCATAATCGCCAGATACGGTAAAACCTATTGTAATTTTATATTTGTATACTGGCAAAAAAGTCCCCATAGCTCCTGCATGGTTTGATTGTTCCACGATGTACTGGCGTCACATCCTGGGTACTGTCCCACCTAGGTAGCAGCTTGTCTTTGGACGGTAGGAGGAGGAAACCGGAGTACCAGGCGATAGAGATCCGTGCTCTGTATCGCGAGGAGAAGGCAGTCCAAACCGATGATCTCGAAAATCTCTCAGTTGGGAAATGCCTTCAATTTGTTTGTCGAGCCAGTGACATTACTCTGTACATGCTTTAAAAACTGCATTATCAGTCATAGTCCGCAAACGTTACACTGGATATTAATGCCACACTAAACTTGATAGGACATTGACACATGTGAGCAGAAACACATCTGGAACCTTTGGTGCCTTTAATCTACGTCATTTCGCTACTTTTATCTTTCATGAAACTTGCCGGTGATTAAAATCTTGTCTGCATTCATTCAATGAGCACATGATGTGGCTCACTGTTGTTGTGCCGGGATGATGGCTCGCTGCCGACCTGCGCCCTCTCGGGAACACTGATGCCTTCCTTCGTTTGTTGAACAATTATTTTTATCGCTTATTTTACGGGGCGGCACGGTGGCCCAGTGGTTAGCGCTGACGCCTCACAGCAAGAAGGTCCCGGGTTCGAATCTCTCGGCTCGGGTGCCTTTCTGTGTGGAGTTTGCATGCTCTCCCCGTGTCCGCGTGGGTTTTCGCCCGGTACTCCGGTTTCCTCCCACAGTCCAAAAGCATGCTCCTGGATAGGTTGATTGGCTCGCAGACTAAAATTGTCCCGCAATGCCCGGCTATGGACTGGCGTCCCGTCGTCGGGTGTATTCCTGCCTTACGCCCTGTGTTTCCGGGATAGGCTCCGGCTCACCGTGACCCTATATAGGATTAAGCGGTTTCAGATAATGCGATGCGATGCTTATTTTATGTCCTCTAAAACATAGCAATTATTTGACTTTGAACTTCTCAAATGTTGTTGTTGTTGACATGCCGTTCTCTTCGTAGTCCTGTGCAGTACTTTGTGACCCTCGGGTGAAAAGCGCTCTTGAAGTGCAATTATTTTTATTATACTCTACTGTTCTGCACAACACGTTCTGTTCATGCAGCTTGGGCACGTTTCTGAACATTGTCAAGCGAGTCTGTATCCTGCTGTTTTTTTAAACTTAAACACATTCATAACGGCACGGTGGCCCAGTGGGTAGTGCTGTCGCCTCACAGCAAGAAGGTCCCGGGTTCTAATCTCGGCTCGGGTGCCTTTCTGTGTGGAGTTTGCATGTTCTCCCTGGGTTTTCGCCGGGCACTCCGTTTTCCTCCCACCGTCCAAAAAACATGCTGCTGCATAGGTTAATTGGCTTGCAGACTTAAATTGCCCTCAGTGCCCGGTGATGGACTGGCGTCCCATCGTGGGTATATCCCTGCCTTGCGCTCTGTGTCTGCAGGGATAGGCTCTGGCTAACCGTGACCCTGTACAGGACTAAGCGGTTTCTGACGATGAGATGAGATGTAAATAACGTTCACTCTACTCGACACACTAAAGAGGAAGTTGCGAGGCACTAAGTTTGAGGGTTAGCAAATAACTTGCACAAGTCTGCTGTTAAACAGCACCGGGCAAATGCTTTGTGTGTTGCCTAAACCTTAACACCAGAGTGCAACTGTAAAATACTGCAATAATCTATAGAATCGCTTTAAATGTGCCATTGTTGCTCTGCATATCGTGTTTACTTTTCCCAGCCAGTACTTGGGCAGCAAGGACAATTCATTTGCATGTTCGGAAAGACCTTGTGGGTAAAATCGTAGGCCCTTTTTTTCTCATTAACACCACAATTCCATCCCAAGAAAACAATTGAAATATACAGACGTAAAGAGTTTGCAACGTTTGCATATTCTGGGGCTGCTTTGGCAAGAGTATTCCGCAGAAAAAAAATCATTACCAGTAATAGCAAAAGTTTGGAACACACCTTTATAATCATTTCACTTTTTGTTACATACTTTGCCCACAAATGCGCAGATTCCTTTTATTGAAGATGAAAAATCTTTAAAAAGTGATTCTACTTCAGCGGTGTCTAGTGATCACATTTTTCAGATAAACAGGAAGTGAGAAACATTGAACAAGCACCAGAGAGCATGGGCGGTCCAAAGACAAACCATTAGTTCTCCAAGTGCGTTGCAAATTGAACATCGAGTAAAAAGAGGCAGCGACGTTGTTTTTTCATCTCGCTCATCTCATTATTCAGAAACCGCTTAGTCCTGTACAGGGTCGCGGTGAGCCGGAGCCTCTCCCGGCAGACACAGGGCGCCAGGCAGGGATATATCCACGATGGGACGCCAGTCCATCACAGGGTACTGAGGGCAATTTAGTCTTCAAGCCAATGAACCTATGCAGCAGCATGTTTTTGGACTGTGGGAGGAAACCGGAGAACTGGCGAAAACCCACGCAGACACGGGGAGAGAACATGCAAACTCCCCACAGAAAAGCGCCCGTTCCGAGATTCGAACCCTGGAACCTTCTTGCTGTGAGGCGACAGCGCTACCCACTGGGCCACCGCGCCGCACGCCCGTGGTTTTCCCACAGTTTTTCTCACCACAAGCGAGCATGACGAAGGTATTCATCGTGAGCACGTGGCTTTGTACCTCTGTACAACGGCTCCAGAGCAGCTCAGCACATATTCGGGTCACTGCGACACGGCGATGCTGTGACGCGTGGTACGATACAACATCATAAAATCTCCAATAGTATGGACGATTGTGAAAATGATGTTGTGCAAACCCGAGTAGACACAGACGGTGAAAGCGCTTACATTAGGAATTGTAAGGTAATAGTGGGCAGATTTACGATAGTCAGTGGAGGTGTCTGTTAACATTTGTTATCATCTCTCATCTCATTGTCTGAAACCGCTTAGTCCTATACAGGGTCACGGTGAGCCGGAGCCTATCCCGGCAGACACAGGGCGCAAGGAAGGGATACACCCACGATGGGACGCCAGTCCATCGCCGGGCACTGCGGGGCAATTTGGCCTGCGAGCCAATTGACCTATGCAACAGCATGCTTTTGGACTGTGGTAGGAAACCGGAGTGCCCGGCGAAAACCCACGCGGACACGGGGAGAGAGCATGCAAACTCCACACAGAAAGGCACCCGAGCCGAGAGATTCGAACCCGGGACCTTCTTGCTGTGAGGCGACAGCGCTAACCACTGGGCCACCGTGCCGCCCTTGTTTACATTTGTTACCTATTCAAAACATTGACATAAATTGGAGGGAGATCCTCCATCACTGTGGTCAGCATGGTGGCGAGGTGGCGCGGTGGCGCGGTGCTGTCGCCTGACAACAAGGTCAATTCCCAGCTCGGGTGTCTTTCTTGTGTGAAGTTTGTGTGTTCTCTCCACGTGCCTGCGTGGGTTATTGCTGGGTACTCTGTTTTCCGCCCACCACCGTTCAAAGACATGCTGCTGCCTATGTTAATTTGCCTGCTGAGTAAATTGCCCTAAAAAGTGTGCCCTGCTATGTACTGGCGTCACGTCCTGGGTATTCCCCTACCTTGCGCCCTCTGTCGGCCGAGATAGGCTTCGGAGCCCTCGCGACCCTGTACATTGCAAAGACAGCAAAGAGCAAACTCAGTTGTTAAATTAATCGACGCCTCATATACTTCTCAGCTGAGACTCGTTTTTACCAGAAAAATAAAAAATAGCCGATTCTCTCTGTCGCTCGTTCCATGTTTCTCACTCACTGTTCATCTAAAAAGTTTAATCACTCGACACCACTGAAAAAGAATGTTTTTTTTTATTGACTTATCTTAAAACAATGGATGGGAGTTTAGGCACAGAGCCTTAACTCCCATCCATTGCTACAGACAGTGAAGTTTCAGATGGGCCAGATCATGTTCAACGACCATATATTTCTCTACTTTGCACCAGTAATTTTTTTACAACAAAAAAATCGTGAAAGTGTAATGATGAAGGTTTTCACGGCTCGATGCATGATGATTGCTTCGAAAAGCCGCTGTCTCGGGACAGCAGCGTCGATCGCTTCCTCTCTCCACCTCGCGACGTTTCGCCTCACACGTTAGAGGCATCCTCATGCGCAATGTGCGTGTGTCGTGTGTGTGACTCCTATTTATATGTAGGTACTATGTATGTGTTGAGTCCCTTCCACAGAGTTGCTGCATTCCAGGATCAATGGACGACCGTCGGGGTCCACTTGAAAGGATTCCATTGACCTGCTCACACACCCCAGAATCACATTAACCCCATCCTGTTCCACCTTTGACTATTCTCCTAGTTCGTATCTCATGAAAGAAGTTCCCAAACACTTGGTGATTCCCTTCTGATGTCCGCATTTCAGAGCTCTATATCTATGCACTACTGACTTCAATGACTGGCCTCCAGGTTTGGCTGAGCTTTAGTCTCATGAGAATAAAGCTCAGCCAAACGAGGACACATGGAAGTGCTTAGTTTTCATGTGTCCTTGCTTCTGATAAAATCAGCGGTATTTGTTTAGCCTACCTAACTGCTGATGCAACCCACTGGGTCAAAACTGTTCAGGATATGATTTGTGTGCAGATAAGCCCAATAATTAATATGTCAAGACATACCAACTGGCTGATAGATTGTGTTTACGTGGAACAGAAATAGGTTTACTCCTGTAAGTTGTGATCCTTATCTCATGTACATCCGTTTAAAGTTGAACCTTGCGAAAAGAATACGTGCGGCTGTGCAAAGTTACGTTCCCTGCATGTAACGTCACTTGTGCAACCCATGAATTGTGGTTTTCTGGCCAGTGGTGAAGCTCTATCACAGGAAGGCAATTCTTTTGAATACTTCTTTTGTTCAATATGAATGAGAGAACTGAAATTTCAAATGTTCCCCATCTGCCAGACTTTGTCATCAAATATATGAAATGGGAATGGTTGAACAACAGACTGAAAGTAGACAGGACGGGGATAATACAATTTGCATTGCTGTGCTATCTACATAAACAAAATGTTTTTGCTTGTTAAGAATTAAATAATATTTTACAGTAGGGCGGCACGGTGGCCCAGTTGGTAGCGCTGTTGCCTCACAGCAAGAAGGTCCCGGGTTCGAATCTCGGCTCGGGTGCTTTGCTGTGTGGGAGTTTGCGAGTTCTCTCCCCGTGTCCGCGTGGTTTTCGCCGGGCACTCTGGTTTCCTCCCACAGTCCAAAAAACATGCTGCTGCATAGGTCAATTGGCTTGCAGACTAAATTGCCCGCAGTGCCCGGTGATGGACTGTCGTCCGATTGTGGGCATATCCTTGCCTTGCATCCTGTGTCTGCCGGGATAGGCTCCGGCTCGCCGCGACCCTGTACATGACTTCGCGGTTTCTGACAATGAAATGAGATGGTGAAATGAGAATATATTAAAGTAACGCAATTATTCACATTTCGTATTTTTAATCAATAAATCTTTCCAAAAAAAGCGTGCGCTCTACTCCACGCCCTTCGTTAAAGCTTTGTTTAAACAGCGGCAAAGTACACTGCTCTGTATAAAACCCACAAAACGAAGGCTACAAATGCGGTAGCCAGTGTTTATCCTGCTTGCAAATCTCCTGAAATTACACCAAAGACATCCAGAGTCAGCGGCAGGCATGCTGCTCTTCGTTGCCTGTTATACATCATCACCAACAACCATCGATCTCTTCAATACTGGATCACTGCTGCTCCTATCCATCTCACTCCCGCACATGACCTGATCTCGCTGCTCCATCTCCTTGGTGGCTGTCCACATTAACAAACTCTTTCCTTTTTCTCCCATTCCATGACTCGTCCTATCTATCTGCCATCATTCTCTCTGACCAAATTAATGTCTCATCTCATCTCATTATCTGAAACCGCTTAATCCTATATAGGGTCACGGTGAGCCGGAGCCTATCCCGGAAACACAGGGTGTAAGGCAGGAATACACCCGACGACGGGACGCCAGTCCATCGCCGGGCATTGCGGGACAATTTTAGTCTGCGAGCCAATCAACCAATCCAGGAGCATGCTTTTGGACTGTGGGAGGAAACCGGAGTGCCCGGCGAAAACCCACGCGGACACGGGGAGAGCATGCAAACTCCACACAGAAATGCACCCGAGCCGAGAGATTCGAACCCGGGACCTTCTTGCTGTGAGGCGTCAGCGCTAACCACTGGGCCACCGCGCCGCCCGTTTTTTTATTAATATGTATATAAAGGGCATCAGTTAGAGAAATTCACATAACGTGTCAAAAAAGGGCACTTCCATGTGTCAGCTCACCCTGTGAAAACAAGGTGACACAGCATGTGGCCTCCACCGAGACATTACTCGATGGGAATCTTTCTCCAGTATGCACATGATTTTTAAAATACGGTTTTAGCTTTTATTGCAATAATATAATAATAATAATTTTACATTTATAACGCACATGTATTCATTCACTGTCGACAGAGAACGACTCAGAAGCGTGAGCAAAGCACAGAGAGGTGGAGGAGGGAGCCAGGCAGTTTGCCGGCGCCATATTGCCACACACTGCTTCCTATGTATTAGGATCTCATCTCATCTCATTATCTGAAACCGCTTAATCCTATATAGGGTCACGGTGAAGCCGGAGCCTATCCATGTATTAGGATGTCATCGATCAATTCATTAATTAGTAATTTTTTAAGCTGTGGTAGGAAGCCGCAGAACCCGGAGGAAACCCACGCAGAACAGGGGGAGAATACACAACCTCAACACAAAAAAGTTCCCAAAGCAGGCATCGAACCTACTCGGGCAAGACCATTCTTTCTGTGAGGCACAGATGTCACCACTGTGCCACCCTGCCGCCGTTAAGATGTACGAACACAAAAAATACACCTTTTACAAGGTATCAAGTTTGCAATAACCACACGTTTGTGGAAAAAACATACAAACGAAATGCCTTATGATATGCATTGTCCTTCAAACTGATTGGCTCACACCAGTACTATTGGCAGAAACGGTAAAGCATGTTCTCTTTTTCGTCATCTGTATACTGGCAAAAAGGTTCCCATAACAGTTCAATCCGAGATTATAATGCCTTGATATCCACATGGTCCTTGAGCTGTTTGAGGAACATTTGGTCTGACGCTGGTGAGACAAGGACACAGAAGGCTGTCTGGTGTGGGTAATACGTTTTACGGACAAAGGATATTATTATGAGGATATTGTTTGCATGTTTACCGAAATCTGATGCTTGACTACGTTTCTAAATATCGTTGTAGTTTGCAATATATTTATAAAGGCCTACGCACTGGGAATATGTTACAAGCACCTTTTTAGCCATAAACCAATGATGTTCTTGACATCAACATTTTCAAGAAGGGTAGCTGCTTGGTAAATTAACTCTGTTATCAATGATATTGCAGACAAATGATTCTAAACCTATCAACTAAATTAGCTGCATAATTTACCCATTTGTTGCCCGGTCTTATATCACCGTAGGTAAGGGTGATGACCTACATCTAGAGTTAGAGGTCTTCACATGAGCAAGCCTTGTTAATGGATTGTCTGCTATTCTCTAAGATCAGTGAGCACATGTCCCTGTTCATGCCAGGAATATCCGGGGATCTTTTCCACAATTGACAATGAGGCAATTGACAATTGTTAACTAACAAAAGCTCTTTCATGACATATTTCTCCTTAGCCATTTTTCCAACGGTTTAGGAGCCAAAACTTTTCTACTTACATCTCATCTCATCTCATTGTCAGAAACCACTTAGTTCTGTACAGGATCGCGGTGAGCTGGAGCCTATCCCGGCAGACACAGGTCGCAAGGCAGGGATATATCCACGATGGGACGCCAGTCCATCACCGGGCACTGCGGGCAATTTAGTCTGCAAGCCAATTAACCTATGCAGCAGCATGTTTATGGACTGTGGGAGGAAACCGGAGTGCCCGGCGAAAACCCACGCGGACACGGGTAGAACATGCAAACTCCACACAGAAAGGCACCCGAGCCGAGATTCGAACCCGGGACCTTCTTGCTGTGAGGCGAGAGCGCTACCCACTGGGCCACCGTGCCGCCCGACTTACATAAAACGTATTTAAAATCCATTTTTGTTAGTAGACGTCTTAGGTGTAATTCTTGTTATTAAATAGGCACCAACATTACACTGGATTAAGAGGAGCAGCCACCATACCACTCTGCCTAAGTGTGCTCAAAAATAAAGCGGCTCAGAGGGAACATTGGCAATCCACCGACCCTGTAGCGTTTCAGTTAACGCACACTGCCGCATTATGTATTTATAAGTGGTGTCTATCTACACTTCCAGCTATTCAGACTTGCTGGTTGTGATGCAGGACAAGAATCAGCTCTTCATTCTCCACAGTGAAAATACACTCCATCATCATAATTGAGTCATGCTAATGTAATTATTTATGTACCCACATTGTTACTGTCGCAGTCATTGCTTTTACGTAATGTTATGCCATTATCTTCTACGACACATTTCGGAAGTTTAGATAAAGCTCAGGGGTTTGCTGTGATAGGTATTCTCATCACTTATAGAAATGTCAGAATCACATGCCTCTCCCTGTGCAGCGTGGGATTTTGCCGGGTACTCCGGTTTGCCCCTCACCGTCCCATCGTCCAAAGACACGCTGCTGTCTATGTTAATTGGCCCGCTAATTAAATTGCCCAAAAAAGTGTGCCCTGCGATGTACTGGCGTCACATTCTGGGTATTTCCCTGCCTTGCGCCCTCTGTCGGACGAAATAAGCTCCCCCCCCCCCCCCCCCCCCCCCCTACAGGATTAAGCGGGTATTAATAATGAAATAGGGCGGTGCGGTGGCCCAGTGGTTAGCGCTGACGCCTCACAGCAAGAAGGTCCCGGGTTCGAATCTCTCGGCTCGAGTGCCTTTCTGTGTGGAGTTTGCATGCTCTCCCCGTGTCCGCGTGGGTTTTCGCCGGGTACTCCGGTTTCCTCCCACAGTCCAAAAGCATGCTCCTGGATAGGTTGATTGGCTCGCAGACTAAAATTGTCCCGCAATGCCCGGCGATGGACTGGCGTCCCGTCGTCGGGTGTATTCCTGCCTTACGCCCTGTGTTTCCGGGATAGGCTCCGGCTCACCGTGACCCTATATAGGATTAAGCGGTTTCAGATAATGAGAGATGAGAATAAATGAACTTCCTCACCACAACACCAACCATGCTCAGGCAGTCATCCATTCGAGTACTAAAGTGACTCATTCCTAAATATGTTTCTATAATTGAGGAGATTGTGGAAAATCAGGATTATTTGGTAGTAGTTGTCGACAGGATTACTCGATGGGGGTGTCGATGACAAATTACGATCACAAAGCTGGATAAGATGTTGTAAAGCATATTTTTAGGCCACAAATTGTGCTGCTAAAGCAGCTGACAAACTGCAGACGTAAGTCTGTAATGAGTACGAGCATTACGTCTAAAATGAGCCCCTTTGTTTAACACAGCCATGGCAAGTTTGAAGACATCTTCCAAAATAACCTCATGAAGCAAAAATCAGACAACGGACTCTACTTAAAACACAATCAGAGTCTGTTTCGTCCTTGTAAGGACATATTTTTTGATGAACGATGTGCTCTGTCCTTCCAAATGGAACATCGGGGTACGTTACCACATTCGCAACAACAACAAAAACGGTATTCATTTAAAAGAGAATGCACTTCATCTCACAGACTGTCTCACCCAAAACTGAATCGGTTCAAAATTCAAAATCTGGTCATGATTTGACCGAACCTATCATCCTTCCGTGGGTTAAAACACTGAGCACCATTTGTGGAAAGTCAACAATCCATATAAAATGGGCAGACTGGTCTCCAGAATGGGAAGTATGAAATTTGAACTAATAGCTCAGGAATACAAAGTAAGATGCCCACCATCCAACATGCATTTGAAAACATTTTAAAAAATACTTGTACCAACTACATTAACCCAACTCATGTAACATACCAAAATAAACAGGCTCTGAGTATCCATGTGTTATATTAATTCATGAGTACAGTCCCCGATGAATCCTGATGAGCACTACCATGAGCCGGAGCCTATCAAGGCAGACATAGTGCAAGGCAGGGCGATACCTACGACGGGAAGCCAGTCCATCGCAGGGCACCGAGGATCGTTTGATCAGACCAATTAACCCATGGAAGAAAACTCATGAGGACACACAGATAGGCACCCGCCCGAGCGGGGAATCGAATCCAAGTGTTGTTGCTTTGAGGCAGCAGCGAGGCTCACTGTCACCGTGTCACCCATGTGTTATAATGTAGTTTAAATTTAACCACAAGCTGGCATGTAACACTTAACCGCGATGTACTTATTTAACAAGCAGCAAGATGTGTGTACTGTAATTGCAATATTCAAATTATTGAGATACAGTGTTTGTCAATAAGACACTGTATGGCGAGCCGACATATTTTTCGATGCAAGTGACAACTTACATTACAGTGAAGTTAATTGATGAGCAGATGTGATATTTACAAGCAAACTTTTTCACACAGTGGCCCTTCATCCCATCCAAATGCCAATCAATCAAAAAAGTGTGACTTGCTGGATCGAGGCTGGCCTCTTTATTATAGATTTTTTAAATGTTATTGTTGTTGATTTGCCGTGTAGACGTCGTTGTTGTTGCTGACATGCCGTTCTTTGCGCAGCTTTGTGCAGCGCTTTGTGACCCCCGGGTGAAAGGCGCTCTAGAAGTGCAGCTATTATTATTGACACCCTAATACAACACGGATCTAGGAATAACTCGGTCTTCTCACCATGATACTCGCAGGAAGATAAGCTGATGTACGCAGGAATATAGACAAACAGCATCAACTTTACCAACTAAGCTACAATTCCAACGTGTTTACGAAAAATCGGTGGAGGGAAGAATATAACAAAACGTAACTTTTAACAAAATAACGAAGTACAGTAAATGTTTTCGAGGGCTGAGACTTTACGTTTTTAAAATGTTTATGATAAGAATTCTGTTCTGCAAGTGATGGAGCCCATTTGTTACAAATATGTTATGCGTTTTAAAGCTGCCTTGTATTTACAACGCACATAATTACTTGGTATAATACTTGATAAGTGTAACTTACGTAGACATTCGTTTTTAAATAATTCTGCTCCGTTCCAGAGATTTAACATGATTGGTATTGTTTTCATTTATTATTACGACACTTGTTCACATCAGAAGAGTCGCAAGGCTATTTTCCAGGAGGGTCCTGCCAAGTTTCCGCAATAGGCAGTAATGCTGCGATCAGTCATGCCAAATGAGTAATTGTGTAGGTAATTGTTCAGTGTGTGGGATGTTTGGCCAACATCCGTAATATTGTATGTGCTTTTAGCTATGGGAGGAAACCAGAGAACTGGCTGGAAACCAATTCTAAACAGAAAAACGACTGAGTTGGGAATCGAACCCAGACGATTCTTCCTGTGAGGCAGAACCGTTATGTCACTAGGCCACTCTGCCGTCCCATGTTAACATCAATAATTTGATTTAGAATAATGCCGCTAGTGTAAATATTGTAGCAAATTTTACTGGTAACGATGCTTTCCTACACATTATGCTGTACAGTACTATTTTTTTAAGTGCCACTGGTGACAAAAAGTCAGAACACTGAGCAAACAACATTGAGAACCGGGGGTTTGAATCTGGCAGCGGCCTTTGAGTAAAACCTGGTTCTCCGGTTAATCTCGGTGCTGAGTAAATAAAACAACGCTGTTATGATACATCTTGTTTTTTGAAGAAATATTATTTTTCCGCTTGCTTTTTGCCCTGGAATTTATTGCTACTATTTGAGTTTATGTTGAACGCTGCTGATCTTTAATAAGTAGAACAGGTTTTTACCATTTCTGGCAATTATGCCAGAAGTATGTGTGACTTTTGCAAACTAGACACATTGGTGTTTTAAGATCTTAACACCTGCATAATTGCCATAAATGGTAAAAACCTGTTCTACTTATTACATATGTTCACTGGCAAAGAGTACCCATAGCGCTGCTGATGTTGTTGTTGACATGCCGTTCTCTCCACAGCTCGGTGCAGCGCTTTATGGCCCTAGGGTGAAAAGCGCTCTAGAAATGCAATTATCCTTATTATCTAATTTATCACAATTTGACGAATGTTATTTTTAATGTTAGCGTGACTAACTTGAACATGGATTTGCAGCAGGGCATGCGTGGAAGTGTAGCGTCCTCTAGTATACGAGCTTTCAGCAATCCAGAGCAATTCTGTGATACCTCATCTCATCTCATTATCTGAAACCGCTTAATCCTATATAGGGTCACGGTGAGCCGGAGCCTATCCCGGAAACACAGGGCGTAAGGCAGGAAAACACCCGACGACGGGACGCCGGTCCATCGCCGGGCATTGCGGGACAATTTTAGTCTGCGAGCCAATCAACCTATCCAGGAGCATGCTTTTGGACTGTGGGAGGAAACCGGAGTACCCGGCGAAAACCCACGCGGACACGGGGAGAGCATGCAAACTCCACACAGAAAGGCACCCGAGCCAAGAGACTCGAACCCGGGACCTTCTTGCTGCGAGGCGTCAGCGCTAACCACTGCGCCACCGCGCCGCCCCTCTGTGATACTTCCTTACACCTATTCTTTAATAACACACAGGTAAGGCACTGCTCTACAAGAGCTCTAAATCGAGCATTCTCTCCATCATGTGAAGCCAATAGGACAATTGAACTAACACTGGGGAAAATACTTATTTTAAATGCTGCCACAATGCTGATCACATTTTTTGGTGGTTAATATAGTACATTTGCAACCACAAGGACTTTTTCTATTTTATGAATACTATGTAAACGGTCATATCCAAATATGAGTTAGGAATACCATTCCAATTTGCAAACACATTCGACAAGTCCACCACCAAAATCATATGGTCCTAATGCTTTGGATAAAAGCAGTTGCAAAGGTCACAGAGAGGAGCAAGGACCTTTTCTCGTTAAGCTACATGTTTTTGTTTCAAGCAATGTAATTTGAAGTATGGCGTTTTTGAGTAGATACAAATTAGCACCACTCTGTGAGGAAATTAACAGCGGTTACCTAATGGGTAGAACCAACCCTGCCATAAGAATATGAACATACCAACACTGGCTCAGTGTAAACAAATGTGCATCTCCACTATGCTCATTTAAGCAGAACATCATATTGATGTTGACAATGGCTTTTAAGCACTGTACTAAATTTTGCATAGTCTATTAATGGCGTATGCAAGGTATTCATTTTATAAATTAATGTAATTTTAACGTAGTGGCCTCACATGCCCTTAAATATTTAACAACAAAGGCCCACTACAGCGATTACTCTGAAACTAAAGAAAGGCATTTAATAATTCAGTATACGCCTGATAGACTTCCAGAGCCTACAAATCCCAGCAGCAACACGTGTCACCTTGACAACTATTAAGCGAGACAAAGTATGTCAAATATTATTGAACATGATACTTCCATCAGCAAATGCACTG
>JAZEWT010000001.1:5694089-5737104 GCA_036362905.1 Mordacia mordax
GCCATCGACGCGGCTGTCCCGAGAGAGCAGCTTTTCGAAGCAATCATCAGTTCCTTTTACATTCTCTATATTGCATGGCATTAGAGTAAGCACTGTGTTTTAATATATTTTCCTTATGGAATGTTGCTTAGATCACATTACACTAATCCACGATTCACCCTTATTTGGCCTTCTTGGCTCCGGACTTCCCGCTTTAATAGCAGTAATAATTAATTACACTTCTAGAGCATTTTTTCACCCGAGGGTCACAAAGCGCTGCACATAGCTGTGGAGAGAACGGTATGTCCGCAACAACAACGACATAAGAACAGCAAATCAGCAACAATTACGTTTATTTATTTTATTTTGGGGGGCGTAATGCTCAATTCATCCGGCGCGCCCGCTCGCAGTCCCCCCCGCACCGCTGCACATGTTTGGATGCACGCACCCCCAGTAGTGGGAAGGCCCAGCCACGCCGCTGTGCTCGCCAACACGGCTCGGTTTATGAATAGCAACAAAATCGCCATTCGCCAGGATGCTCGGAATGTACACACGTTCAAGGGTTCATTAATGAGAAGAAACAAACACAGTGACGTGTGCACGGATTTTTGAAAGTTATTTTTGTCGCGTTGTTGCATACCCGTAAAATATATTAAGTTTGAGAGAATGCAGATGTTGCATATTTTATCTTAGATTTGTATTCTCTCATTTTCTGCAATCTCCTTGTAGCAGTGACTTGTTAATGCTATTTTATTACCTCTGTTTTAATTTAGTCCTCGGTTTGAGAGTTTTCCTTGGGTAATTATTAGAGATGGATCTGGATCAACTTTTTGAAATGAGTAGGTGAACAGGGCGGCGCGGTGGCCCAGTGGTTAGCGCTGACGCCTCACAGCAAGAAGGTCCCGGGTTCGAGTCTCTCGGCTCCGGTGCCTTTCTGTGTGGAGTTTGCATGCTCTCCCCGTGTCCGCGTGGGTTTTCGCCGGGTACTCCGGTTTCCTCCCACAGTCCAAAAGCATGCTCCTGGATAGGTTGATTGGTTCGCAGACTAAAATTGTCCCGCAATGCCTGGCGATGGACCGGCGTCCCGTCGTCGGGTGTATTCCTGCCTTACGCCCTGTGTTTCCGGGATAGGCTCCGGCTTCACCGTGACCCTATATAGGATTAAGCGGTTTCTGATAATGAGATGAGATGAGTAGGTGAACAAAATCGCGTAAAAAGACCGAATTTTATTTTGATTTCCAATAAACCACTGGCATTGAGAAGGAAGTTTTCAATCAATGTATATTATCCGTGAAGACTTAGGTCAGAGATGTGAACGATGACAAAAGTATGGCAAAAGACTTGAAAAGTAGCCAAAGAAAAAGATGCAAGCGGAGATAATGGAGAACACATCTATCAACGAACAAACAAAGCAGTCATCCATATTAACATACGTGGAATTAAGTAGTCTCGAGCAAGACACGGCACTGGAAGGGGTAATGGCCTATACTGCAGACTGGTCGATGAATTAAAGGAGGTAATTCACTTGCGTGGAAAATGGGAGTAGTTTCCTTGCAGGAGGGGGAGATGGATTGAATGCTGTTTATGCAGTGCATAAACTTATTGAATGGCTGCTGATGATGATGAAAATAACATAATTCGAATTTGCAATAACCCACAGTCTTAATAAAGTCATACACAGCAGGTTGGCTATGTGCGTGGAACCTCGCATGCACCAATAGCGTGTTGGACTTGCCGAATTGTTCTAAAGGCAGTCAATGAATAATGCATGGGGAATATAAATTCGTGGATCGCAGTGGAAACTATGTTTATTATTAAATTAACCTCAGAATTGCCTTCACTTTATAGGTTTTTGCAATATCATATTTTCAAATGAGTTCTCACATTTCTTCAATATAAATCACGTTTATTTTTTGCACAGTTTATATATTTTTAGTTATCTTTTTTTTTAATGCTTCCATTGCCTTTGATTTCCTTTTCTGTTTACTATAAACTGGCATAGCAAGCAGCCTGGCTGCGATGCATTGCTGTCGTCTTTAGGATTGCATAGGTATTTTTCTTTCTCACATATATTTGGCAAGCTTCAGGAAGGAACCCTGCCATTGTCTCAAAGAGGAAACCGACGAAAATGCTCGAGGTGAGCAGTATAAATTTAATTATTTTCTTGCTTTTTCTACATTCATCCCAATACGTTAAGATCTAGTCAATGAATTGAGACTACACATGTCATTCATGGATATATGTGTGTTTGAAGTATAATGATCTGCTCCTCTTCTCTTAAATCACCACAATGAATTGCAAAAGATTTTAATTTTTATTCACCTGTTTACAGTGGTGAGGGGTCACTCAGATCCCATGGTGCAACATCATGGAATTGAAAAACAGCTCCTTATGCTCAGCTTAATAATAATCGTTTACATTTCTTAACACTGTTCCCCAAACAGTACATATCTTAAGGAAAAAAAAAGGTGAAAAGATAGTTAAAATGAACAATCAAAGCAAAATAAAACCCCACCTAAAAATAGTCCATAGACTTTAAAGAGAGATCACAACGGTAAAGCCCCCCTTCGGTCCAGGATGCAAGGAGCTGTACAAATAAAACCATTTCTTAATGTGATAAAATAATAAAATGACAAAATGTCAAATGGAAATGCATTATCAAAAGATACGTTTATGGAGGTGAAAAAACCTCAAGGAACAAATGCATATTGAGGCTTTTATTAAAGAAGCCTATGAAGACTCCGCGGAGTGAATTTTCATGGGAAGTGCATTCCACAGTCTTCGGGTTGTGGGAGAGAATGCCTGGGTACCCAGTTCCAGCTTGGATTTTATCTCAACTCATTGTCAGAAACCGCTTAGTCCTGTACAGGGTCGCGATGAGCCAGAGCCTATCCCAGCAGACACAGGGCGCAAGGCAGGGATATACCCACGATGGGTCACCAGTCCATCACCGGGCACTACGGGCAATTGAGTCGGCAAGCCAATTAATCTATGCAGCAGCATGGGGAGGAAACCGGAGTGCCTGGCGAAAACCCACGCGGACACGGGGAGAACATGCAGACTCCACACAGAAAGGCACCCGAGCCGACATTCGAACCCTGGAAATTCTTGCTGTGAGGCGACAGTGCTACCCACTGGGCCACCGTGCCGCTCTTGGATTTTATCGTAGGGCCAAATTCGACGATGCGACGAGCTCTTGAGGAAATGTAGGAGTGGAGTATATTACTGATATGTGTGGAGAAGTGCCATTTATAGCCTTATGAAGTGCTAATGATTGAAGGATTATTTTCCTTTGCTTTGTATACTTTTATTCAATGGATGGATGTTTCATAACATATATTAGAAAACTAAGAGCAAAACGATTTGCACAAAAAGATGCATACTTTTGGTTATTTCAGGTTGTAAATAGCCTCAAATTTTTATTTATTGTTATCAAAAACGCAAAGATCACAACAATAATAATAGTACGCACTCATGGCCTGATGCGTGACGTGCGGGATTATTGCGGAGACGTATGTCTACATTCACAGATGGTTTACATGGCTTTAACATCCATTTATAATGGAGCAAATGTATGCATACTTGTGTGTCTACACTGAGGTTGTTGGGTTCAAATTCTTCATAATCGCACATTTTATCTGCACAAGACCAAGGATTTTAGGTCTTATTTTTGTTTTACTTCACGCTTTTTGATTATTCTTCTGAAACTTCAGTCACAAATTTTCCCAAGAGGCCATCGGGAAGAGGATCCAGCTCAATGCAGTCATGTTATCAGAAAACGTCATCAACAAGAGACGTCAGAAGAATGTGCTACACGCTTTGAACAAGATCATCCGTAGGGCAGCTTATCTGCTCGTGTCATTCATGGCATTGGCCAAACTCCCCCAGTGCAGGTTTCTCGAGAAAATCTCGGAGGCCATAATTGTTATTGTTATTATACACTGTTAGTATTGTTACTGATAATATGAACTCAGATGAGCTTTATATTACTATATCGTCGTATACAGGCTTGGTATATGAAGCAAGTGACAGCCTCAAACCCCAAAAACAGCGTTGCTGTTGCCGATTATCTATTCTCGAGTCGTTTTTGTTGACATGCGCGTCTCTCCAAAGCTCTGTGCAGCGCTTTGTGACCCTCGGGTGAAATTAATGCCGAACCACTTTAGCTGCAATTTTTTGTGGGGTTCACTGTCCAGAGGACAAGCATTGTTGACTTGGTACCTATTTTATTCAGCTTGAATGGATGTTGAGCCCAATCAGCAGCCCCACCCACCTAGACTTATGTAACAATAATCGTGAAGTGACACCTTTATGACAACATTAATACAGTAGCTGCACGACACCATCTCAATGCAGCCTCTACCGATTACAAATAATAAAACCATTAGCCAGCAGACCTGGGCAGGTTTCAAACAAATTGTAAATTGCAGTGCTAAGATGTTAGAAACCATACAGTTTTATATCTACTCTTGCAATGTGGTATGTACATTTCCTTTAAAATGGTCAGTTCATTTTATTCTTTCGCACATGTTATGTAGTCCTGGTTAATGTGTGCGATTCGCTGTGTACGTGTGTGCGATAGAGTAAATGTGGTTCATTATGATAAGAGCTGACCTGAATTCCCTGGGGCGCCCTCTTTAAACAAGGTCACCTTCATGGTCAATCCATTCGCTCATCAGCATTATTGCTAATGGCCGCAATTGACAGAATTGCCCATCCATATGTACATTCAGTTGACGGTCATTGGAGCTTTATTGCAAATGCTCGTGTTGCAGTTTACATGTGTGCATTAATTTAAACCCCAACACTAATACTTCAACCATCAAATTCTGTTGTTCATTTGGACCATGGGAGTGGCGTTTTTTTCAAAACGCTCTATCCTCAGTGTCCAGAGAATTGTGATGGAGACACCGTTAATCTGCAGATTAGTATGAAGAAACTTAATTGTGATGGAAGTAAAATACATGCGCTCATGCATGATATTCCCCGGTGATACGGTGTGATATATGACTAGGGGTTCGGAACCTTTTGCACCTTATGACCCATTTGCGTATGGTATCCACGGACCCATAGGTTGTGCTCGCAGCTCGCCGATAGGTTTTGACCCACCAGTTGGGCATGGTGGACCTCTAGAACAAAACTCTGGGCATTCCTATGTTACTAATAAAGCATGGGAACGCCCAGAGTCTTGTTCTAGAGTTATGCCACCATCCCTTGGGTGGCTTGTTCATCCTTACCCTTTTGTTATGCACGTGCTAAGGCAAGTGCAAAAAAAGTATTCCCTTTGTAGAAGTTGTATAATTGGTAGTGTCTGATGCTGGTCTTGCATGTAAGTTATGAAGTCAAACCGCGGTCAAGGGCTGACTTGCTGATCGTCCTGTCATTTGTGACACGATTATCACTTCCTGGGAACACAACAGTAATGTAGATGTACCGGCTCTTGCCGTAGAAATGTGTAATGTCTACCTCTTGCTCGGGGCTGTCATATATGCACAGCATGAAATTATCGTTGAAGTAGGTAGCTTCTTTGACTGGGCGAATAATCTTGGCGACAAGAACTCATGTCGTTGTGTAATTCCTTGAGAACAGAAGGACAGCTGGAGACAGTTGGTACATGAACAGTTTTTACTCCCAGCCATCAACACTGCTGTTCTCATGAGAACTATCTCCATTGACGACCAGCGCCAGAAAACATATTGGGAAAGCACACAAGAGGTTCTAGGGGCTGTTAAATAGTGAGCATGTTCCTATGTATAGTACTGTATATATACTTTTTCAAATGTACCGCAGTCTTTTTTGAATTGTTTCACTATGGGCCTTGTTAACCACAAATGTCAGCAAGAGCTGCTGCACATTGAGTTTAAAGTGTGGGTCTGCCACCATTTTTATTAAAAAGATTATTTACATAAGATCACAATATAAGATACAAAGCTCATAAATTATGGAAATTACAAGCTCTAACCCAAAAGAAGCAAATTGTTAATATTAATATTGGTTGTGAAAGCTGACATGTTAAACAACGTCTATGGGGAGGAGAATACTTTTCTTAAAACTATGAAACTGGGAAAGCTTCACATCAAGGGGGTGAAAATGTCGGGTCTCAGAGGTCAAACCCAATATAAAATCCCTTTAGATGCTTACGCAAACGAACAAAAAGACAAAGATCCCCCATATAGCCTCAACAGACTTTAGGGTCAAGTGCCATTAGCAAGCACCTATGAATGTCAACACGGCACGCGAGGAGGTGAGTGACCTTTACCATGCCGGGTCGTCTGTTTCTCCCAAGACTGGTTCAGAAAATCGTCACCGGTGTTGCCCATGAGTAGGATTCAAACTGTGGCCGCCGGGTTTGTAGTCCAGCGCGCTGGCGACTGAGTCACCGCTCCCCACACTGAAACAACCATCACAACACCACGCACACCAAGGAATATATTTTTTATCTCGTCTGGCTACTCGAGCTTCAGTGTCAGATTGGCCACCTGAGAGATGCGATTGGGGCGGCACGGTGGCTCAGTGGTTAGCGCTGTCGCCTCACAGCAAGAAGGTCCCGGGTTCGAATCTCTCGGCTCGGGTGCCTTTCAGTGTGGAATTTGCATGCTCTCCCCGTGTCCGCGTGGGTTTTCGCCGGGCACTCCGGTTTCCTCCCATAGTCCAAAAAGCATGCTGCTGCATAGGTTAATTGGCTCGCAGGCTAAATTGCCCCGCAGTGCCCGGCGATGGGCTGGCGTCCCATCGTCGGTATATCCTTGCCTTGCGCCCTGTGTCTGCCGGGATAGGCTCCGGCTCACCGTGACCCTGTATAGGACAAAGCGGTTTCAGACAATAGATGAGATGAGAGGTGCGATTAAAACATGGTTTGTAAACCGTTTGTTTGAATTGGGTGCAGAAATAGAGCAATAAGGAAGAGAAATGCAATAAATAAAATAAACCTAAAAGTACTAATACAATTAAAATAGTCAGACTTACATACATTGCAGGAATTCCTGATAAAATGAAAGTAAGATTTATAACTACTTGAAAAAATGCAGTTTAGTTCAGCGAAAGATCGCTTCCCCTAGTTTGTGTTTCTTATATGCCGACTTCCAGAGCGCATAATGGCAAAAGAATATTGCTAAGAAGTGAATTGTTTGAGTGGAAATGGTGGAACTAGCTCAGACCATATAACATTGTCTACCATGTCACTATTAGGCACATAGTAAGAGCCAGTGACAAATGAGGTTATGAACATTCTGGCCTCTCTATTTTGCTGATGAAAATTGCTGTGAGTGGTGCTGGTCATCATAGGTGCTCTTTAATAGCACTTGTCCCAACAATATGTAAGGGTTTCTGGGGGGGGAGCACTTGGTGTATATAGACTGCATTTGCATATATCAAGTATGTGTGTAAATTTGTGTACGTATCATTAATACCGAAGGAGACTGTTTCATTAATCAGTGTGCCTACCACCAGACCATTGCTTTCCATAAACAATGTTCCGTTTAATTCCAATATTTAAACAAGTTTTTGACTTAACTCATTTACATCAGCCGGGCATTGACATGCCATTCTCTCCACAGCTCAGATTTGTAAAAAAAAAACTCATTGTTGCTGATTTGCTGTTATATCGTTGTTGTTGCTGACGTGCCGTTCTCTCCACAGCTCTGTGCAGCGGTTTGTGACCGTCGGGTGAAAAGCGCTCTAGAAATGCAAATATTATTATTGGCCATTAAACAAATGAAGGCAGGCTGTTCAGCTAGGCCGCCCACTTATACTGTGTACTTACGTAGTTATGCTGTACATTTAAAGACGTATATAATTGTATGTGCGCGTGTTGTGTAATGCATGTAGTGTTTGTATGGCTTTACTTACATATGCATACCATATGTGACCTTACTGTAGTTGTGCTATCGTCTATTAAATCTGTAAATATTTGTGGCACTGACAGCTTTTGAAGATGTAGTCAAGTTATCGTAACATGCAAATGTTCATATTACACAATTCACAATAATAATTGGACTTCCAGAGCACTTTTCACTCCAAAGTCACAAAGCGCTGCACAGAGCTGTGGATTCTCTCGTTATTATTTTGTGCAAAATTTGTCTCTTCTAAAGATTCGTGCGTGGTTCTGCTCATTCAGGTAACAAACGGACCTTATCCAGGTCTTTCTAATGGGTCAATAAACATATTTTCACAGCACATCGGGTAAAGCCAACACAATAGACCGTTCTATCACGCCACAATATTTGGTTCACGGTGTGTAAACATATCGCTTCTTGGTACAACAGTTTATTTCGTTCCCACGATGCTCATGAAATCTATGCCTGCAAATGGCGTAGCTTGTGAGAATTCGTAACGTTGAGGCCAAGGTGGCCGTCGCTGCCACAGCTCCTACGTGTGGCTTCACACCGCAGGGAGAGGCCGTCTGCCTCTGGAGCCGGACTGCGGCGCTTTTGGGGACCCCAGCTCCGTGTCAGCTGCTGTGCTCGTTAGATCGTGGGAATTCCATGTCAAATTTAAATTACATGACCACGTAATGTTCTTTAAAAAAGTGCGTCTTGTTCTAGTTTACTTGCGTTTGATAATGAAGTCGATTGGTAGCCTGATATACGGTGCTTTGATGCTTTTTTCACATGACGTACTTGTTTGCCATATATTTGCTCCTAGTTTTTTTTCACGTGTATGGGAATTACATATCAGCAATATGAAGCAATTTGTGGCCCTCGTGTGAAAAGCGCTCTATAAATGCAATAATTATTATGAATGTGTGGTCTTAGCTGAGTCTTATTTTTGCATTCATTTTGGGTGCAAATGAAAGCTGAATTTTTTTTTTTACCAGTCAAAGCACAACGAGTTTCATCAATGCATATTTCAGTACTCAATATAAATACAGCTTACTGAAGGAATGGGAAAATGTCCCAGAAGGGGTGATGCTGGAATTTGTCTGGTATTCTTCAGTGCTGAGCTATCTTTGCCAACAACCACCAGACTGTGCCTTATTAATGTTTCTTGCCTCGTAAGGGCTTGGGTGGCTCTGTGAAAGCTTTCGCTAGTGCTGGCGCAAGTGCTCTTCATACATGCACTCTAGGGCCCTAAAGCAACCCAGCCACTGAACACAGTTTAGTGTTTATCAGCATTGAGAATCACGTTTTTTTTTACTGTTGGTCGTCAAGATCTTTGCCTCCGTGGTTAAGGGCACAGATGCGAGGTTGAATACATTGGTGTGGGGTCAATAACAGTTTTTTTTTGTGTGCATATACAGAAGGGAATGAAGATCAGCCAAGTCTTTTTTTGTTCTTATTTGGCAAGTTCTGAAAAGTGATTCGCCTTGGATAGAATGCAGCTGTACCGTGGCCCTTAATGGAAACTCACTGAGCTGGTTCCGCAGCTAGGCATGATAGTAAGATAAACATTAATACGGTTTTGTTCGCTATTCAACTGGTAGCTATAGTAGGCATAGGCATTTGGAGAGGGTTTGCTTTAAAATACCGTTGAACACTGTAAAAAGTAGTGAGACTTCTATGGAGTTCTGGACACAGTCATTTTCAGGCTCGTACTTGAGAATACCCATTTCTTTACATAGCAGCAACTGAAAACTGCTTTTGTTTGTTATGTTTATGATGCCCTATTAATGACATCTTTACGTTATTTTGTACGTTGAAAAGTTTCCAAGAAAACAAAGCATTCGTGCAAAGGATTCCAGGAAACTAAAAACATCCACCTAATTGTGTTGTAGCCTGTAAGGAAATGGAATATTTTTTTAATACATAAAATAAACTAGCTGTTTTGTCCGATTGTGGGTGATCCACACATTTTCATTTGTTAAAATATCAGGACTATATATTTCACTTCTTGGGTGTTCTAACAATGTCAATAACTCTGTAATCCCTTGCATTAAAAATAGGATTTTTGAGTCAGTGTATGATAAATATATAGGAATGAGTGGAGTGATATGCCTGAAATAATTTAAAGTAAGGTATACTTGCTGTGTTTTGTATCATTTCCATGTGTAAGCATTTGAATGATTTTAAAGGCTACAAGCTTGACCATAATTTATTGCGTGAACTGATCATAAGATTAAAAACAGCAGAAGGCAATGCTAATGATGCATGCATATGAATGTCTACTGTTTTGCACGATGGAGGCATACTCAGGCGCTATGTGCCCCTAACGTGTGAGGCAGAACGTCGCGAAGGAGAAAGGTGGCACAGTATTAACTTTGAACCAACAAAATACTAAAATGGGCTTTGAATGCGAGGGCATTTGTTTTCAGAGCCTCCCAATTAAGACGTATAAGCCTTTCTCAGTCTGTTACACATCACATAAATTGATAGCAATTTGTAGCAGTCTGACTTCTATGGGTACTTTTTTTGCCATTATGCTGGTGTTAAGATCTTAACACCTGCATAATCGCCAGATACGGTAAAACCTATTGTAATCTTAGATTTGTATACTGGCAAAAAAAGTACCCATAGCGTTAACAGCCCCACCTAAGCTATAAAGCATTGATACTGCATTGTCTGGAGCTGACTGCCTTTTGGCAGCGACTGACACCGGCAAATAGGCTCAAAAGAAAGCCACTGCCAGGTGAAGGTCGGTCAGTTGAAGGACAATGCATAGGTTATCAAAGCTACCTGTTTGCATACTTTGCCACTAGTATGTGTGGCTTTTGCAAACTGGACGCATTGTAAAATGTGTCTATTTTGGTGTTTGGGATTTTAACACCTGCATAATTGCCTGGCAATTATGCAGGTGTTAAGATCTTAACACCTGCATAATCGCCAGATACGGTAAAACCTATTGTAATCTTAGAGTCTGACTTCTGTTTAAGAAGATTGCACATTGAAAGAGCGTTGTGGTATTGATACCACAATGAGCCATTAACGTTCTTATATATGGTTGTAGTAAGTTACGCAAAGTAATATTGCTCTAAGTTCTCTAAGTTTCTTTGTTTTGAAACATCGTAAGTATATAGACACAATTAAAAGTTGCCATGCTAAAAGCATTGATGTTGCCCTTTTACATATATGTGTGAACTTGCAGCAGTGTTCAATGAATCGCCCTTCCGTTGGTTTTGTCCACCGCAGGCATTTGGAAATGCTAAGACGGCTCACAACAACAACTCCAGCCGATTTGGCAAGTTCATACAAGTGAATTACTGGGAAAACGGCATTGTGCGTGGGTGAGTATTCGCCACTCAGACCTGAGTCCCTCAATACCTCTTGAGTCCGTGCTTCATGACATAATGAATCGTGCAAAGCATTCCCTGTGTAGATGCCGGGGTTTATTTAACTTATGCCGCTCCTTACAGCTAAATGGAGTGCTTTTATTTTTGTCATTGACTTAAGTAGATTACTGAGCTCAAATACCCATGTATTTAAAATGTAAATGTTATTAAGTTGTCGGGTTTATTTACTCTATGCCAATTCTTACAGCTAATTACAATGCTTCTATTTTTATCAATGACTAAAGTAGATGCGTGAGCTCGTATGGGCCTACACCTGTATTTACAATGTAGATGGGCGGCACGGTGGCCCAGTGGTTAGCGCTGACGCCTCACAGCAAGAAGGTCCCGGGTTCGAGTCTCTCGGCTCGGGTGCCTTTCTGTGTGGAGTTTGCATGCTCTTCCCGTGTCCGCGTGGGTTTTCGCCGGGTACTCCGGTTTCCTCCCACAGTCCAAAAGCATGCTCCTGGATAGGTTGATTGGCTCGCAGACTAAAATTGTCCCGCAATGCCTGGCGATGGACCGGCGTCCCGTCGTCGGGTGTATTCCTGCCTTACGCCCTATGTTTGCGGGATAGGCTCCGGCTCACCGTGACCCTATATAGGATTAAGCGGTTTCAGATAATGAGATGAGATGAGATGTTAATAAGTTGATGTTTGGCGACTGATTATGGTAGTCACTATTTAAATAACCCTGAAGCAAAATAATGAAATGCTTGCACATTACAATTTAGTTTTATTAATAATTGAAAGTATTAATATACTTGTTTGATAAATTATCTGTCAGCACTTGTCCAGAAGGTCTCATTGCCATTGGATTAAATGAGCATTTACAGGTAAAAAATACAGGCACAGTTCCCAGTCAATTGGCAATCATCCATATAAACTTTGGGTCCTGTGCATAAAAAAAAATCTCTCTAGAGACCGTCTGGCAAGTTTCTACGGTGGTCTCATGTGGGAGGATGCACGCACATAGAATGTCAAGTAGAACAGCATTTCACTCATTATACTGCAATAAAAAATACATAATAATATTTTTGATCAATATATTGCATGCATTGTGGTTATCCTGAAAGCATGACGGTTGCTTTCAGGATAGCCGTGTTGAGTGCTCATCATGTCTCCTTTGCAGCGAAGGGTAGCACTAGACACTGCTATCTAATAAAGAACAGATTTGTAAAGCTACCATCAATTTAATTTGTGGAATTGATGTAATTATAATTGTGTTTCTAGAAAAAAATACATTCAGCAGGTTTCTGCAGTTGCATAACCTTTGGGGATAGGTTTGTTTCGCTTCATTGTGTGCATACTTGAAAGGGTTTGCTAGCATGTGATATTAAGATAATATTAAAACATCACGTGTCAAAGTAAAACATCATGTGTCGTCTTTGACAATCATACCGCTCCTTGTCAATCAGCGCTGTTGTTGAGAAGTACTTGCTTGAAAAATCAAGGCTTGTTTCGCAAGAGACGAAGGAGAGGTAAGTGCATGCTGACGTCACTCCCAGCCACCCCCCTCACCTTGGCCGTGTCTCCGTGAAAATGCACGGGCAGTGCTCGTAAAAATGTTCGCAGTCTTTCTTGGTTACTTGTATTTTTGCTTCCAGCTTCATATGCAGCCACTGGTTTTTGGCTCGCAATAACTGGTGGGTCACCAAGCATGCTAGTTGAGGCGTATCACGTTAAAATACAGGAACTACATGAGCATTATCTTAACAGTTATCTGTTATTTCGTGAAGATGCAAAACATCCCACATCGTTTAAAAAATCGTGTGCATTGTTATGTCGGTGTCTCATCCATATGTTAAGAATGGCCTGCAATCTACAATTTATTATCACTTCCTGGATGACCATGAATGCTTAAAATTGGCGAACTAATCTGTTTGAAGATTGTGGTTTTTTTGTTTAGAATTCCTATACATATTATGATGGCAGTGAATTTCATGGCCGATGTTGGTGGTGATATATGCAGGAACTACCACGTCTTCTACTATCTACTTGCTGGTGCCACTGAAGAGGAGCGAGAAGAGTTTCAACTCAAGCGGCCAGAAGAGTACCAATACCTGAACCAGGTGATTTGTGTGGTTACAGAACACGCCACCGTGCTATTTGCGTGCCATCGTTGGGTGAATTCCTTGCCCAATTCCATGCGATGTCAAATGTCAAAATACCAGTTTTGAATGGTTAAATAGTGTAGTGATTTGCTGCCTACACACAGAGCTGTGAATATATGCAGCCAAATGCTTTACACAGCTGGTTGGTCATAATAATAATAATTCCATTTCTAGAGCGCTTTTCAACCGAGGGTCACAATGCGCTGCACAGAGCTGCGTAAATATCGGCATGTCAACAACAATGATATTAGAATGGAAAATCAGCAACAATAACGTTTCTTTGGGGTTTTTTTTACAAATCCGAGCTGTGGCGAGAACGGCATGTGAACAACAACATCAGGACAGTTCAACTGAAAGTCAAATAGTAGCAGTAAATGATAGGACATAAAGTAAGCAGAAAAAATATAATTCTTCAACAAACAAGGAATAAATGTTCCCGAGCAGGCGCAGGTCGGCAGAAAGCCATCATCCCGACACGACAACACTGATCCGCATCAACAGTCTAAGCCAGAGGGGTTGAAAGCCTTACGGAACAAGTGAGTCTTAAGACGTGATTTTGAAGATGACCAAGGACTCAGCTGATCGAATCTCCAATGGAAAACCAAAATGCGGTTCATTGTTAAGTCATACCTTGTGCAGTTAGCTGAGCATTACAATATTGTGTAAACATTTGAAAAGCAGGACATTTTGTACCAATTTCCTCACTCAAATTTCAAAATGGCTTCTGTTAAATTCTAAAATTACAATAGTCCTTTCATTTAACTGTTTCACGGAAGTCCTTTTTATGGTTTGAGGTTTCATGTTGCATTCCAGACTTCTTTGTTTGGTTTCTTCTGTTTTTTTTTGGCTGCATATGCCATAGACTTCGCTTGCCCAAGATAACCCCTTCATCGGTTTATTGTGAAGAGTAAACAATTATTACACTCCAAAACAATGTAGACCTAAAGTCAAACTGCTCTTTACAACGAGTTGATGTTATATATCCTCCATTTTCACACGCGTGGCCTTGCAAATATATGCACATGCGACTAACTTATTAGCTTCCTTTCATTGTTCCAACTGTATAAGTCCATTAACGCGAAGCCTTGTGGAAATTGCGTTAATTGCACAAACCTCAGTACATAGAAGAGAATAATATAACTTTTGAGTTTTTAAATATTAATGCACCATTAACTGCTGCAGAACATTGTGCTGTTTTCACATGCCGCATGTTTAAGATGTGTGTGCAAGTACAATGTGTTATTTTCTATACCCCTTCTTGCATTTGTGTAAACCTTACGCCGTATTGTTTCATCTTTAACATTCCATCGTGCTTGGCTGGTATGTAAGTTCACTGCAAAAATGATCGGTTTTGGCGAAACCGTTCCACCGAGGGCTTCATTTTTTGCAGCAGTTTGGAAAATGCACGTAGTCCTTCCTTGGCATTGGAAGAGAATGGATGTTATACCACGAAAGCATTGAGATGTAATGAGTTCAAATGACGGTGTTTTGTAGCATTAGTACAGTACCAACAGCACTGTCTGAATTGACAACGCATTTTAATGTGAGCCACTGACATCTGTTGCCATGCCCTTCGGGGAGGAATCTGCTTCAAGGGGGTGTGCCCAATTATTTATTTATTTGTATGTGATCTTCGGCAACCATTGTCCACCTGCATTTTTACCAAAGTGGAGTGTTATTTTTTTACATACTAGATTGTTAATATGTGGCAATAACGAACAGCTTTTTCCATTTGTAGACCACCCTTGCTGCATCGATTTGTAGATCTAGCACCAACCCACCTGTGAGGATATTTTCAAAAATTACATTGGTCATTTGAACTCATATTTATTGTTGTGCCAATAAATTATATATAATCAATTATTCTGTTCATTATTGCAAAATTTATGGGTTTTTTTACTGGGATACAGAAGGGTTCATTACATTAATAGCAACACATATACGTTTCCTTATACTTTTAAAGTAAATTCCGGTTAAATTGAACTAGAGTTTTTCTATACTTCAATAGCTGCTTCCAAAACTTAAATAAAATAATGGCCCTTCGAATGAATCACCATTTGGAAATTGTGAATCTGTTTAGGACAGCTATATGACATGACATAGAACATTTCCCGAGGATATGATGAGTAAAGTAGATATATCCAGAGGATAGATTTAATAATAATAGCATTTATAGAGCGCTTTTCACCCGAGGGTCATAAAGCGCGGCACAGAGCTGCGGAGAGAACGGCATGTCAGCAACAACGACATCGGAACAAAAAATCAGCAACAATAACCTGTTTATCGTTGTTAGAAATCTGAGCTGTGGAGAGAATGGCATGTCAACTGACAACATCAGGACAGTTCAACTGAAAGTCAAATAATGGCAATAAATTCTAGGACATAAAATAATCGCTAAAAAATAATATTCATTAAACAAATCTTCAACAAGGGAGGAATACATGTTTAAAGACAGACATGAACTTTCATTTAAAAATTTGTCCCACTTTTGCCTTGTGGTAATCTGCACTATTTAAAACAAACTGTCTGTTGGCTCACTTAGTTTTTAAAAATATTTAATGGCCCAAAAATGTCGTTCCAGTAAGTTTTGTATGCATATTTAATTTCATAAAAGACCTGTCTTTACGTAAATGTTAATTTATCAATTGCTAGATCAAGCAAACATACTTTCGAGCAATAAGATGGCGTGGTAGTAACCCTGTGTTCCGTACCTTATTTGGATTCCTTACAAGGCACAACCTTACCTCCTCTATCAATTATGTGTATTTTAATGGCAGCTATTCAGAAGCTGTTGACGTGAGCAACCAATGTCTAACCTGACCCCTTTTTATAGTCTTCCTTAGTCTTGTCAGATAATCTTTCCTTAGGCTTGTCAGATAATCAGCCCTTTCAATTTAATACAGCTTACAGGCTGCATCGCCTAATGTCACATAAACTGCTATCCAATCTTAACGTGTGTCATCATTGTTCGACATTGCCACCACTTCGTAACGTGCTCTTATTATAAGTGATGGTGGTGGTAGCATTCACACACGTAAAATTGCTGTACAGATTTGCGTACATGCAGCTAAATTTGTTTTTGGTAGGGTGCATAAAAACAACAAAGTGAACATTTGCACTTAAATCAGTGCTCATTTCAATCGATCTTTAGTTATTACGTGAAAAGTCCTATTTTTTTCTAGTTATCTAGCGAGTTTATTTTAGGAAATGCGATAAATTAATCACTCGATATAATACGACCGTTTAGATTCCACATTCATGCTACACATAGTGCAGAGCTTCAATATGACCTGTATTTTTCTATTTGATTATTGTACTTATTGGCACAACATTGCTTCTAAAATAACTGTTGATGCTTCTTTGCTGCATGCATGTGGTTACTAATATGCTGCTTTTGCCTTCATTTAAGGTGGGTAAGAAACCTCAGCAACGGGAGAGTTATTACAATGATGACACGGTTAGTATGTTTTGAGCTGTTTGGGGGGGGTGGGAGTTGAAAATGAAGGTCATATTTACAGTGGAGATGTGTATTTGATGTTTTTGAGATCAATGTAAGTTTTTTTGTAAATATGTATTTTTTATTGCGCACAAAACATTTCCAGTTAAAACGTGAAGCTGAATACAAATGCACTTACGTTTGTCAACACTGTTAAATTGTTTAACACTGTTTACAAAGCTCTCTGTGACAAACCCACACTCAGCAGCTCTAGCGAGTTATTTTGCAAACCTTAATATAAAACAAACTGCGATTGAGATTATACCTCACTTGTGGGATTGAACTAATGGCAATTGGGTGCATTGCTGAAAGAAACAGCTAAGGCTTTTTGATGGCAATAAGCCACCATGGCTGGCTGTTGTATTGTAAACAGTTTTAGGCATGTTTGCTTCTGATTCTGGCACAGAATGCAATGCTTATATGGTATGTATTTATTTTTCACAAAGCATCAGCAGCAGTAGAAAAATCCGAGAATCCGTACAATTTAGCCTAATATAGGCTGCACCAGAATTAGGAATGCATGGTAGAATGTTATCTTAGCACTGCTGAGCATGCATAAGACACACTCACACAGACCTTCCTATAAAACGAACGTGAACAGTCTGGTCTCTTTTTGTTTCTACGTCTTCTGTTCAACTACATGTCAAATGTGAGCATTTAAATTCTTCTCAGTAGGAACGCATATATAAGAGATGGGGGATAGCACATTTCTCAGAATTGGCCATATTATTTGCTTACGCAATGGCCATCTTGTTCGTTTTAGTCAATGAAGTTTATTTACAATGTTGTTTCAACATTTATCAGCATTAATATAAAACCATAGTGTGGTTTTAACTTGAACGAAGTTGCCTTCTCCCAATGCAAAGAGAGACCGTAACGATGATTGCTTCAGGAAACTGCTCTCTCGTTCGAGGCAGCCTCAACGTGTGAGGCAAAGCGTGGCGATGAGGAGAGGGGGGAGCGATCGACGCGGCTGTCCCGAGAGAGCAGCTTTTCGAAGCAATCATCATACATCGAGCCGTGAAAATCTACCTCAATAGAGAGACAATAACATCGTATAATATTATTATCATGTGCCGGGTTTGTAAGTCCCAAGCTAGCTCACCCACTTGGCCCAAGGAATATTGGTGGCATGGGAGTCATACCTCTCCATCATTTCACGTTCTGCCAATTTGAGCTCATTTGGAACGATTGTGGGCACTAGGCATTTTATTCTTACAGCCCTTGGCCTGGTTGCATTGTCCTCCACATGCATCGTCGGAACATTTTTTTTGGCAGTAGGGCTGTTTCGAAATGGCTGTGCATTTGTTGGCTGTAACACAAGTGGTGCTGATCATAACGTCCGAGTGAAGAATATAGACCAAAATGATCACATTACTTATTTTACTTATTAGTATAACTAGTGTTTTTTGTTCAACACCATTTCTAGCATTGTACATATATTATCATTTCGAGAGTTATTTGATAGATTTTGCATTTTTTTCCCTTCCCACAAATTTTCCATTGGCTTAATGTTGCTTCTTGGTGTAAGGCTAACAGCAACAACTCAAAAAAAAATCACTATACAAATCATGAGCAGAACTTTATAATGAAAAGGAATAGAGTAAGCTGTTGCTTTGGTCAATGACCATTCTTTGGAGCAGACGGAGAGGGCAGCTAAATTATAATAATAATAATAATAAAAAACACAATTTATAGCACACACGTTTTTATGAATATAAAGCACTGTTCAATCGAGAACTAAAATGTACAGAGTTATAGCTCGATGTCCAGGCTGAGCGGGGGAGGGCCTGAGCAGATGAGAGCCTGAGCTGCTGCCGTAAAGTGAATGGTGCTGGGATGCTGCATCCTTGCATTGGGAGCAAGTTTCACGCTATTGCCGGTGTAGCTGTCGACATACTTTACTTAGCGCGTATGGACCTGGTTCTGGCTACGGTGAGCAGATTGGTGGACGTGCTCCACAGAACGTAGCCTTTTTGCTGTGGTCGGTGCAGTGAGAACGGTGGAGAGCTATGGCGAGGTGACTTTGCAGGAGTGCTCAGTGGCACAGGATGGCAATTTTGTACTCTACCCATGATTTGATGGTGTGCCAGTTCAAAGTTTTTAGCGAAGCCCTACGGCTGCACCTAATGCCTAGAGCTGCTGTAGGTGTATGGAGGTATTTTCCTAATGTCTGAGAAATGATGGTTTTGCGGTAATAAAGAAGTGTGCTAACCATAAAGGAGTGTGCCAACCATGCCACAAGCCAAAGATTAACTGACTGATGGTTGGACTTGACTGTAACATGTAATTTAAAGTTGACAGAAGGTAGACATTAAGACAAAATTTGTGTACGTTGATTTGTTTTTAAAAACTAAACTGAATTTAACGTAGAACTGCAGTGTGAGATATAACAGGTTCTGGAGCAGTGCACATTGTTACTGTGAGTCATTTACAGGGCCAGCCACGTTTCACTGGCGATCATTCCGTGCGATTGGTTGTGAAACCAAAACCAGTCATACTGGTTCAAGAACAGTTGATCACCGTCATTTGTTTGTCAGCTTTATTGTCTGTACACATCCAGTTTGACATTTGCTTCTTACACCTACATTATACGAGTACCCTACGACCTTTTTGTTTTACACAGCATTAAAATGCTGCAAATAAAAATGACACCACAAGCTTCTGCTCGTGAAATGTGCGACAATATCACAATCCGTGTTCGTCCTTCATAGACGTCATTGGTGTCATCCACATGCAGGTCACTGATGAGGCTGAGTACCCGCTCTTGCTGATTGGTTTGTTTGTGGGCCATAGCCTCATGGTCGTATGTGCATAGATCATAGCATATTGGCTGTGTGCCTGCTGTTGCTGACTGATGTATGTGCATAGATCATAGCATATTGGCTCTCTGCCTGCTGTTGCTGACTGATGTATGTGCATAGATCATAGCATATTGGCTCTCTGCCCGCTATTGCTGACTGGTGTATGTGCATGGATCCGTAGCCTGATGGATGCTTCACGGAAGGTGAGGACCTCAAGCATGATTTCAAGAGGTTGCAGCTGGCCATGGAGATGGTAGGCTTCCTGCCTGCTACGAGAAAAAGGTAACGCTAATCTTTGAAATGGCAAACGTCTCATCTCACGAGCCATTCAAATGTAAAGACACCGTCTTTAATGTCATCTCCTCTCATTGTCAGAAACCGCTTAGTTCTGTACGGGGCCACGGTGAGCCGGAGCCTATCCCGGCAGGCACAGGGTGCATGGCAGGGAAACACCCACGACGGAACGCCAGTCAATCTGGGGCACTGCAGGCAATTTAGTTTGCAAGCCAATTAACCTATGCAGCAGCATGTTTTTTGGTCTGTGGGAGGAAACCTGAGTGCCCGGCGAAAACCCACGCGGACACGGGGAGAACATGCAAACTCTACACAGAAAGGCACCCGAGCCGAGATTCGAACCCGGGGCCTTCTTGCTGTGAGGCGACAGCGCTACCCACTTGGCCACCGTGCCACCCACCATCTTTAATGTATACTTTAAAGTTTTGCCTATAAGTATGGGTGAAATAATTTATCCTCATGCCACAGTTCATTATTGTAAAAGAAAATCCATTGCACGTAAAATAATATCAATAACATGTACAGCCCTTTGTCAGTCCACTCTTGAATTAAAGACTCCCCATTTCTAGTAAATTATAAGCGTTTATTGGCCTCGGTTAACAATGCCAGCTTATGTTAGTTGGAGAAGGGAGACAGCCCAGATACAGTTCAGATATAATAATTGCACTTCTAGAGCGCTTTTCATCCGAGGGTCACAAAACGCTACACAGACGTGTGGAGAGAATGGTATGTCCGCAACAACAACAACAACGACATAAGAACAGCAACGGGGACATAAGAAATGCAAATAAACACTGATGATAGCCATAGCTGGGAATTAAATGCTGGTTGCCAGATTCACAGTACAGTGCGCTGCCCACTATGCCAGCAAAGCACTTGTATTCATGTATCATGAGAATAAGAGAATCAGCATAGCACCGAAGTACAGTCAAGCAACATCTATGAGCGACATCACAATGCGATCCTTAGTCCAGAAGTATATTAACAAAGGGATGAATTACCGTTATATGTTGTATAAGTATTTGTATATATATATACATTTGTATGATTGCTTCCAAAAGCTGCTCTTTCAGGATAGCTGCGTCGATCGCTCCCACTCTCTATCCCATGCGGCTATCCCGAAAGAGCAGCTTTTAGAAGCAATCCTGCATCGAGCCGTGCAAACCTACATCATGACCTGTATACATTTTGTTTAATTTTTTACCTTTAACATGTGACCATTAGAACCGTGAGAACAAAAGTATTTGTGAGTGTACGAACAGAGCCTGTAAGTTCTATTTTGTGCTGTTGATTGTGTAGGATTTTTATGCTGCTCTCTGCCATCCTACACCTGGGAAACATCTCTTACAAGAAGAAGCCCTACAGGGATGAGGCTGTCGAGGTTGCTACGCCAGATGTTTTGTCTATCCTCTCCAACCTTCTCCAGGTAATTCCATCGTTCTCCGTCACCAAAGTAAACCTTTGGCCCTTTTAAAATGCCTTACGTGCAGCCAATTATGTGTGTGTGTTTATATGCAACCCTCTAATTGTACCACCTCGCATAACTAACGTGTGTTATTAAAATAGCTGGGTGGCTTTAGGGTCTGGCTGTGTCAGGGTCCTGAGATGACACAACGAAGACCTGCTTCAAAGCTTTATCGGCAGCTAGGTTCTTATTTTAGAGTGTGCTAATTTGTCTAATCGATCAAAAAAAATTACAATATAACACATCTCATCTCATTGTCAGAAACCGCTTAGTCCTGTACAGGGTCGCGGTGAGCCGGAGCCTATCCCGGCAGACACAGGGTGCAAAGCACGGATATACCCACGATGGGACGCCAGTCTATCACCAGGCACTATATGGGCAATTTAGTCTGCAAGCCAATTAACCTATGCAGCAGCATGTTTTTTCGACTGTGGGAGGAAACCGAAGTGCCCGGCAAAAACCCACGTGGACATGGGGAGAACTCGCAAACCCCACACAGAAAGGCACCCGAGCCGAGATTCGAAATATAACAATCCTTCCATATGCAAAATTGTTACGGGTACGTTTAGCATAGCCCAGATCTTGTTGTTGTAATGCCACAGCTCGGCTTAGTAACCTGCCTCCATGCTTACACTGCTGAAGACAGCAATATTAGTGTTTGTCTAAGATCGACATTCAAAGGATGTTGAGTAAACTATCTGATGGCGTGGCCTCCAAATTGTTGATATGTGTGCCTCTACTTTTTATGGGCTTTCAATAGAGGAAAACATGCTTTCTGTCTAGCTTCAATAATTGGTGAAAAAAACAGGTCTTCATAAAGCTGGTCTTCATAAAGCTGGGTTTCATACTAACATTTCTCTTTGTGCTGCAATAACACACTTATAATGGTTTTATCTTAATTTTTATGTCTTAAAAATCTGTACTTTAGGACCATTACAATGTTTCCAATTTTGGTTATTTTATGAGTTATATGAAGGAGAGACTCTGGATTATTAGGGCTTCAGTGTCATTTTTTTGGCTCTCTCAAAGCTAAACCAAGATACTGTTAGAATTATTATGGATGTGTTTTTATGACATTGTTATAAACTCAGACGGAGAACACTTGTGAGATTGAGTTTCAGAGACTTATCACACTAGAATACCGAGGGATCTGAGTTCATGCTTATTTGGTTCTCATGCAGTCAGACTTGGCACTGTTAGGGGGTTTATAGGGATCCGGTTAATTCTGAAACGTCATAAATGTCAGACTAAAATACCAGTAGAGCCTTAGGGTCTGAGTTTATTCCTGAAGTTCTGTGTTTCTCCCAGACCACTACAGTTCGATGACTAATTGACTTGTCAGCTTTCATTGTCATTTTATTGACTGAACACACTCAGCTCTTGCTTTCTACCATGTAATTTTAATTTGTGTCCAAAGCCAAAAACACCAAATATAAAAGTACAAAGTTGAATGTTGTCATTGTATTTTCATTTCACAAAAATACTTTTAGTTATCAACATGTTCCGAAAAGGATCAAAATATTGAATATGCTGTTTAATTTACAATTCCTTCATGGTTAAAACATATTTTGTTGCCATTTCAGTCCTTATAGTAGCTTTTCTCATATGTTTGTGTTCTGTTGCCTATCCATATTTGTAGTTCTAGTGGGGCCATAGGTAAATATATGCACAAACTTCAAGGTTATCTACGAAAAAATCCACTTGCGGATAAATCAATTGAGTAGCAGTGTACAGGTTTCCTTGCTTTATGTGCATTCAGTTTTGTGTGATTTTATTCAGCTGGCATGCATCTAACCTCAACTCACTCTGTAGTTTGAATTCGCTCACGTGCAGTTATGTTATCAGACATGGGACAACACTGCTTGTCTACAGTACTGTATATGCTGCTTTGGCAGGAAGCGGTATTGTCTGGTGAATTGTGGTTTCTTGCTGTGTTCCACGTGCCCATAACTCCCTGTATACTCGTGTGAGCATTTCATTAGATTTGTTTTCAGTTGTAATTAATGTATTTTATTTTGTAACTGTATCCCCTTTCATTTTGCTGTTAGCTATTGTTTACATTTTATTGTAGAAAATTGTCATCTGGGTGGCGAGCAGCAGAATATTTTGAATGAATTCCTGTCTCGTGCACCGAAATATGGATTCATTTTGTCTTTTTTGGAAAACGTCTACTACATGAAGTATCGGACATTTCTATTAGTGTTAATATTACACAGAGCACTATTTGACAGGGAAGGTCTCATCCGATACCGGAGGCGTGAGCAGCCACGTCTTAACGAATGATTGCAATAGCAGTTTGTTGTTGGCAAAGCACTTTAAGTATTGTTTTAGTTCAATGGAGCATTGGATGTGACGAAACATCAGTAAATGCGGTTCTTACAACCACTTAGTTAAGCTGCAGCGAGACGAAATAATCCCACTTACTAAGTCGTTTAACATTTAAAGAAAGGTTGTTTCAATGGCAAAATGTAACTGTTAGACTAAATATTTTACTTCAGCTTCATTTATATTTTGCATCTTGAATTACACAGTATTGTCATTTGTCAGCTTTTACAGTATATCTGTCTTGAACTACTCTGATATTGTAATGATGTAGGTTTTCACAGCTCGATGCATGATGATTGCTTCGAAAAGCTGCTCTCTCGGGACAGCCGCGTCAATGGCTCTCTCTCCTCTCCTCGCGACGTTTTGTCTCACACGTTAGAGGCATCCTCAGGCGTAGTGTGCGTGCATAGTCCTATTGTCCCTTTATATGTGTGGGCGTGATGCATGTGTCCTTTGTTGTGTGAGTCCGCCTCTGAGTCACCTTGACACTAATTTCCTTATTCCATTCCCACCCCCGGAACGCCTGAGGATGCCTCTAACGTGTGAGGCGAAACATCGCGAGGAGAGGAGAGAGAGCCATCGACGCGGCTGTCCCGAGAGAGCAGCTTTTAGAAGCCATCATCATACTCTGATATTGTTGTTGTTGACATGCCGTTCTCTTCACGGCTCAAATTTGTAACAAAAAAACGTTATTTTTTATTTGCCATTCATATGTCGTTGTTGCTGACATGCCATTCTCTCCACAGCTGTATGCAGCGCTTTGTGACCCTCGGGTGAAAAGCACTCTAGAAGCGCAATTATTATTATTATTACTGAGGCGATGTGAGCCACAGTTTTTCTGTGCAAACTCAACATATTTGCTACTTTTGAGTTGGGAATTAAAATGGATGGAGAGTTTATTTGTCCCTCCATTAAAGCGTTACGAATAGTGAGCTTGTCTGGCGAGCAGGGAGTTCTTGTGCTTTGGAATTCAATGTGCATTGCATCACGCTTCTCTTCCGTATGCACAGCGTCGGTTTATTTACACTCAGTACGTGAAATTTGAACAT
Source organism: Mordacia mordax (assembly GCA_036362905.1). Classification (NCBI taxonomy): domain Eukaryota; kingdom Metazoa; phylum Chordata; class Hyperoartia; order Petromyzontiformes; family Petromyzontidae; genus Mordacia; species Mordacia mordax. The sequence goes on from JAZEWT010000001.1 coordinate 5,718,815, forward strand.
CTCACGGGAGTTTGAGACGGTCACCTGGGTACGGAGAGTTTGCTCACACCCCTTCTCTCCTGCGATATTGTGGCAGTAATAATAATGATTGTACTTCCAGAGCGCTTTTCACCCGAGGGTCACAAAGCGTGCATGTAAGAAGTGCGCGCTCTTCGTTGTAGGATGTCTCACGTGGCAGTGTCCTTTAAATGGTTTTCGTTTAGACCAAAGATGCAAACAACCTGTTATGAAGAAAAAAAAACTCTACATTTGTCCGTAACACTATCTTAAAAGGACATTTTGATTGATAGACCCTAATAATAATGTAATGATGTAGGTTTTCACGGCTCGATGCATGATGATTGCTTCGAAAAGCTGCTCTCTCGGGACAGCCGCGTCGATGGCTCTCTCCTCTCTTCGCGACGTTTCGCCTCACACGTTGGAGGCATCCTCTAAGGCGTTAGAGGCATCCAGTCGAAGGCGAAACGTCGAGAGGAGAGAGAGCCATCGACTCGGCTGTCCCGAGAGAGCAGCTTTTCGAAGCAATCATGAGACCCTAACAAGCTAATGTTAATGGTTTATGCGCATGATGTTTGACCAGGTGTACCTTGACGCCTCAACGTATACCTGGCCTGGCACAAGCACCGTGGAGACGTCACCATCATTTAGTGAACGGCGTTACTGTTGATGTTTCATGAACGTGCTGAGTCACTGTTGCGTTTCGTGAACCACATCAAGCCGCCCTTGCCTCTCATGTGGAAGATCTCGTGCCATTGTCACCATTTGCCTTTGGACCCAGATGCCACGTGAACGTCAGCACGTTCGATGGAAAATCGGCATTGAGCACCAACCTAAATTATGTTTTTCATTTGCAGTAGTTGATATTTTTATCGTGGTTTCTTTATATAAATGAACGGCTCTCGTGTACCATCTCTAACTGTGCTTGTATTTGGTTTCAGGTCAAGGAAGAGATGCTGACCGAGGCACTGACGACCAGGAAGACAATGACTGCGAGCGAAAAGCTGATCCTCCCCTATAAGCTGACTGAGGTGGGCGGTTTCTCTTCTTGGTTCTTGAGATAACACTTGAGATAACAAGGTTAGTTCCCAGTGCCACGCCAAGGGATTTTGCCAAGCCCATAACTTCCTGATTGCTTTACTGCCCCCATGGGAAGAATTTTCAAAATAGCCCTTGTTACCATCAGCGGGTGGTGTGGCCTAGAAACGCACCCACAGAGTGATATAAGAGTCGGGAGCAGACTGAGAGATGGTAGGGATGTTTTAGCCGGGTGACTTGAAGCATATGCCTGGGAGCTGATGTGTTTCTCCAGCAATGTGTGAGTGTGTTTTGACCTTATCTGTATTCAATCTGTGGCAGAGGAATGCTGAATGAATTATAAACCAATGGTGGTCTATTTCAGCTTATAACCTTTCTTGGAAAGACTTGAGTGAAAATACGTTAGTAATGGCTATCGGGTTTATTTTGGCTGAATATGAATAAAGCAAATGCCTTGCGCTGTGTTACATATGTTTGCAGTATATATTTTTACTGACGTTGGTCCCATAGGCAGAGGATATTGAAACTCGTGCAATAGTGTTTGCAGACAACTCTACGGGGTGTTGTTTTGCAGAAACCCATGTTGTAATGAATGGCCCAGTCTCAAGGTCACTTGTAAATCATGAACGTTCACCATTGCTCCATCTTTCGAGGCAATATATCTTAAAAATCTGCTTACATTAATTAACATTAAAGACAAATGCATTTTGGGGGGTAAAACACTTTTTGAATTGCTTCAGTGTGAATACAGCTTGGCTGATCATCCTCAAATTCTGGCTGTCACTTTTTCGATTGTAAAATTTGCTTCCAAATTGTTAGGTTCCATCTGACTTTGAGAATGACCAGCTGCCAGACAAGATTAATAACACAATTGCTTCAAATTGGACAGGCTTTTCTCGACTGAGTCATTTTTGATGAGAAAATACACTCGTACTCTGATAATGCTAATACTTTGATAATACAGATGTGTGTGTTGAATTACTGAGAAGGTGGTCCCAGAGGATTTGCACGGTTATGCAGCGAGAGTGTAAACTTGTTCCTACGTCAGGCTCACCATTCTCAACTAGTAGGCCGTGACCCATTAGTGGGCCATGAGCTCAACATAGCGGTCCGTGGAGAACATATCCAAGTGAGCCAAGTGGGTCCTGAGGTGCAAAAGGTTGCACACTTTTGGACTAAGCTGTTATGAGACTTAAAACTTCTCTAGCTAACTTGTCATATGGGAATACGTAGAAACATTATTCGTGTGAATTAACAGTTTTTTTCTCAATCAGATTGTGTAATTTCCACCATTAGCTAGCTCCAACAATGTACAAAGCTTGAAACGAAAACGTCAGCAGTCACAGATCTTCCTGAGGGCTAAGGATCAGAAATCCACCTGTGTCACGTAATTGTGTTCACGTACACAGTCATATAAACCCTTAAAACCTGCTTTATTTGAAATTTTACTTAGCCATTGGGTGCAAATGAGCTCATTAAGTGGTGTGTTTTGGGTTCTGAAGCCGAGATGCTCCATACTCGTTGTTAGGCATCCGTCCCTCGATTAAAATCTGGTATTTAACCCACAAGACTTGCAGTGGATTGTGCGTGTGATAATCCATTGTATAATATTTGAAAATTATATGCACATGATAATTGTACTGGTATTTTGAATGATAGATTTAGTTTAATGAGCAAATAGAGTTAACAGCGGGTCGAACATATTTAAAGCATTACGAAAGGATTGACCAAAATGAGGTGAGAAAAAAACTGCGTCCTCAATCTGTTGTGACTGGAACCAGTTTGAGAATACCCTTTTTCAGGCCAAGGGCACCCATAAACTGGGTCACACCTGCCATGGCATTGCCTATCATAGCCCCACCCTCTGCCCATTCTACCGTCAGCCACTGCCAATTGTCGCCCCATTCAAGCCCCACCCATTGCCCATCCCAGTCCCACTCACTTCCCATCGTTTTATCCTTTTTTGCTCCACCCATAGGCTCCATGCACTTCTTTCCATGGCCTTTTGTACTGTGTCCCGTTAATCTCCATTTCTATTTTGCACTAACCCACACCCCATGCTCCATGTTATCTCAGTTAATTAGTATATTCCTTTCATTTAGTACGAGTCGGTTTTTGGCACTCATTGTTGTTACAAGCAATCAGTTTGTCTTATGCCCCTATCCTATTTCAGCCCATGTCTCTACCACATCCATCTTTTGTCCTCACGATGCTTGATTTGTGTTCTCATTCTGCCCAGGTCACGGTCTTCGTGTCATGTAGATCATGTCTGTTCCACACAGCTTGAGACCGGCAAGCTTGCTTTGCATATTTGTCTTATCGGGTCATTCCTTGAGCTGCTTTGTAACGCTCTAGATATTGCTATGCCCTCACTGCCCAAGCCCCCAGTGCCTTCTTAAACTACGAGTGTTGCTTAGTATAGCCCGTCCCTGTTGTCCGTCATCACGTTTCACTCTGCAGGCCTCACCCCTTGCCCTCTCACACATACCCATGCCACCCAACACAAAGCTCCTCTGTTTTGATTTTTGGGATCCTTGTCTCCTCTACGCCATGGTCCAGGAAATAAAAATAACAATTTGAAGTCTCTTTCCTCTTTTTTTTTTAACTGGCCTTCCTCTCTGACTACCTGCATACTCCCCCACTTTACAGTAAATGAGTAAATGTTTGAGATCACTGACCAAACTTAACGTAATAACCCACTCGCCCTCATTGTTATGCTCTTCATGTCACCGTTCCTCAGCTACCATCTCCTGCACAGTCTGGATTCTAGTAGTTCTAGTAGCTGCTCTTATGTATATGATCAACCAACTTCTCTCTCTTATTCTAGACCTCATTGCCATCTTTTACACAGCTGGCCACTGTTCCATTTGTATGGCTTTACCACCACGTGTAGGCATCCCTGGCATGTGCACTTCTTTGCTGGTCCTCCTTGTCCTCCTCACCCCCCACTTGCATGTCTCCGTTGAGTTATCGTTCTTAAATAAACACTTTAGCTGTATGTAATACGTAGAAAGGTTATTACCATTTCTGGCAATTTTGCAGGTGTTAAGATCTTAAAACACCAAAATAGACACATTTGACAATGTGTCTAGTTTGCAAGAGCCACACATACTTGTGGCAAAATATGCAAACAGGAAGCTTTGATAACATATGCATTGTCCTTCAAACTGATTGGCCGACACCAGACATGGCTTTCTTTTGAGCCTAATTGTCAGTGTCAGCCAAATGATGCCAAAAGGCAGTCAGCTCAGGACAATGCAATATCAATGCTTAGTTGCTCAGGTGGAGCTGAGCTACTAAGAAAGCCATGTGTCTATTTTGGTGTTTTAAGATCTTAACACCTGCATAATTGCCAGAAATTGTAAAAACCTGTTCTACTTATTACATATGGACATTGGCAAAAAGTACCCATAACTTTAGCTGTACATTTCCACAAAGACCATCCCATGGCCCTCTCCTCTCAATCCCTATGGCCTTCTCCTCTCAATTCCTACGGCCCTTTTTATATATTGTTTGCGTTTGTCAGATCAAGCGTTTGTTGTATCGCTGGAATTCCGCATCCAGAGCTTGCAAACTCGCTGGGTATTTTCTGCTGTAATATATAACCATCTATCTTATCTTCCCATTTGGTGAAACTCATTGCGTTCGTTGGTGTTATCCTCAAGTCATGCGCTATTGTTGCTGATAATGCTGTTCTCTCTACAGCTCTGTACAACGCTTTGTGACCCTCGGGTGAAAAAGTGCTCTTGAAGTGCAATTATTATTATCATGCCCATGAACTCCACAACGTTCACCCCACGACCTCACCTCACCCTGCCATTGGTGCAATCTCATATTGGATTCAAGTCAACATTCTGTAATGAAATGTACATATAATAGGGCAAGCGTTTTTATATAGCTGTCTGCTCCAAGGTTACTGAGGTCGAATCCTTCAGAAGCGTAAATTTTATCTGCGCAACACCAAAGTTTTGATGTGTTATTTCAGCTTCATTTCCCACCGATTGATTACTCTTTCGAAACGTTAGCAAGATTTCAGTTTTAATTTCCCACTTTCGCACGAGTACTATCAATTCTCTGAAGCAGTCTTCCGCTTTTATCCTGATGTCCGAAGAATGTGTTGCACACTTGGAACAAGAACACTCGTGGGTGGCACACTGTATATGCATTACAGGTCTTCGTTGAGAAAGAAGTTAGTAACGGTCTCCCCGTGTCCGCGTGGGTTTTCGCCGGGTACTCCGGTTTCCTCCCACAGTCCAAAAGCATGCTCCTGGATAGGTTGATTGGATCGCAGACTAAAAATTGTCCCGCAATGCCTGGCGATGGACCGGCGTCCCGTCGTCGGGTGTATTCCTGCCTTGCGCCCTGTGTTTCCGGGATAGGCTCCGGCTTCACCGTGACCCTATATAGGATTAAAGCGGTTTCAGATAATGAGATGAGAGAGATGAGAGAAAACCCTCTTATTGTTCCAATGAAAGTAAGACATCAAGCTGGCAAATAGCACATGCATCCTTGGGGTAAAACTTGACCCAGTTCTCTCTCTGGTTATTGTCTCGCCACTTTCCAAAACATCTTATTCTTGTTTTCACATCTGTATGTGCCACTTCTTTTCTGGCTGAAACCAGGTCATTTTCATCTCACACGGCATTTTCATTTACTTTGATTAAGAATGCTGCTGCTAGATTTCTCATCCACACTCATAAAGTCAACCACAGTTGTCACATTCCTTCCCTTTCTTGACTTAAGAGTGACTGGATCGATTACTTGTTTTGTGAGATCCTCCACAAACTTGACTCCACCCATGTTCTCCATATAATTTAACCGTACGACCCTCCATGTTTATTCTATGCCAGTAACCAAAGTTCTGTTCTAACATTCGCAGTCATCCTAGTTTTCAAAACAAAGTTCTTGTTTTGTGCTAAGAGCTGATGGTAAAGAGGCAGCACTTGCTATTGACTTGGAATACCGACAGTGTTCATTTAGCACTATTGACTCTGCTGGTAAGTCCGAGAAAGTTAAAACTGGTCCAGAATGCACATGTTTTTAAGCCAATGCTACTGATTAATGTAAGTTTTGATAGCCAATAGGCTGAGAGACTAAATTATGCTTTATCGCTACGTGGGAGTTACAGAACAGAATAATATTTACGTAGTTTGTTATTGTTGCTGATTTTCTGCTCTGTCGTTGTTGCTGATGTGCCGTTCTCTCTGCAGCTCTCTGCAGCGCTTTGTGACTCTCGCTTGAAAAGCGTTTTATAAACGCAATTATTATTATTATTTTGTCTGCTAAATGGGGAGATTGCTGTTCCTTAGCTCTATCCCACTCTCCATTACCCCTACTGACTTCCTTCCCATTTTCAGGTTTCACTTTAACTCCTCTTTGTATGATTCCCACATCTCCATGTTGTCTATACCAAATCGTCATTTGTAACTTCAATGTGTTGGGTTTTTTGTTTATTTTCGCCTGACTCCTACTCTCTTCTTTAAAACCTTTTCCTTAATAATCTGTAAAACTCCCTGGAAAATCATCACCTAGTACTCAGTCAACCTACTAAGGGTGAGGTCTTGGCAGGAGGGATAAAATCCTCATATGCGAGTGTTGTCCTTTTCACAAACTTTCAAATTTCAAACATTTAAGTTCAAAATTATTTAACGCTACATAGTAGATTGACACGGTCTTTAACTGGAGTGTCTTGATTCCATCACTATGCAATGACTATATTGTATAAGATAATAAAGAGCAAGCACCTCTTGTTGGTTAACTAATATATAATAAATTATATTGTGATTGATGCTTTTGTTATTGTTTTAATAACATCCATAATACTGGAGTAGACATGGTGAAATTTTCACGATTTGAATTAACATAATCATCCCTGACATATCATGGTGACCTTTTGGGAAGTGGCTTCATAAACATTTTGAATGGTATTTCATTTACTGTGGTGCCATATTTGTAAATATAAAGGGATATCTGTAAATATAAAACGTAGGCTGCATTGTGTCTGTGTGTGAGATAACTCATCTCTGTTAGAGTACACAGTGGAATTGTTTTGTCATTTTGCACCTACACCGTTTTGACTTGAACTGGCACTGGTGTTAGAGTGGCGTAAGCTAGCCTTATATTATTAATGAAGCACATGTAAGACTAGGGGTGATCAGCGTTGAACCGTTTGCTTGGATTGGTGTCAACTTTGTGTAACAAAGCTTGATAGCTTCCCTGGAATCGACACCCCTGTTTTTATTATCACACCTATATGAATTATTTATTTGTTATTTTTTTTAAGGTTACGAGCAATCATCAATAAGGAGACAAAACTGTATAATTTGTTTGACTGGCAACAGTTGAAGGACCAGAGACGCACATACAATTGCTCGTTGAAATAGAAAATAATAAAAAAGTTATACTTTACTAAACTGTCATACTGTCCAATTTGAATTCTGAAACCTCAGGACAAGTGACACATTATATTTGTTAATATCGTGGTGATGCAGAAATTCATGGCTCTACGTATAAGATTTGCTGTCAATAGCTGTCCTTTCGAAATCGCCATATCGAGTGTTGCTGCTTTCTGCTTAGTGATGTTTCTACTTCCCACCTTGGTGACATCATCAAGAATTGTTGATATTCCATTGGTGGTACTGGTCATGGTGCAGACGTTTAATGTCAAATATGACTCAAAATACAATACAACAATCTTTTGATTATGCACTGGTGATTTATTGAAACCTTACAACACCGCATCTTTGATTAGGCATACACTTCACAAATTGGATGAAGTTGCAATATGGCAGTGTGCGTGTTAGCCCTGCACACGTTACAACTCGAGTATTAAATCGGTTTGCTTAAACAGTGGCTCTTCTAAAAAAAATCCTCCCTTCTGACGAACAAATATTGTTTCCATTATAAAAGCCTAAACCCAACATGTGACATTCCAGTAGCAGCCAGCATACACATTCTGTACTAACAAATATCTGATAGCATCGTTAACTGAAAAACATCCGGTAAAGGTCCATGTCACGTCTTTAGGAGAGAGGGGGGTTCTTTTGAAGTTGATGTATTTGCTGGGAATGTGCATGAACGGTGTGTGTTTTTTATTACAACTGGGGTGTCATTTTTTACAACTGGGGTTCCTGCAAAGCATGACAGCCTGCTTGTTTGATGCACATTGTGATGTTTCGCTTGAGCTGTGCGTGAGCAGCCATTGCTTCGAAGTACAGCTTCTAATCACAAAAAAGCTATTGTTCTGTTGTTACAAGCTCTACAGTGTCAGGCCAATGTTTGCTCTTCGTTGAGTGAAAGTTTACTGCTATCAGTCGTACAATTAGCAGATAATTATAGTGGAACTAATTAAGCTCTGTGTCTTATTTATATGATGCTGGGGAAGAACATTTAAAAAGTTCCACAGAGCCATGAAATGGCCAAATTGTGAAAGATCGTTACAGTCAAATTGAGGGTGGCCAATTGGCGTGACTGCAAAACACAGCACTGGATCCTTTAGAGAAAGTGCATAAAGAATTCCCATTATAGCTGGGCCATTGTTTTGCTTCTTTGGCTGTTGAATGCAATTCTATTTTTAATGAATGGCTTGCGGTGGGATACAGAGAGAGTTTTGCTCATATGTGGCAATGTTATGATGGCTCCATAACTCTGCGGTGTTGACCTGTTTACACCTGTACACTTTTTGTGGGTTTTTTTTTCATTCTTTGCATTCAAAACAGTAAAGTAGGCTGGCAGCTTTTTTTGCTGGACTTTCTGTTTTTTTTTTGAGCCAGGCTTACAGGCTTTGACTATCGTTCTCTAATAAAACACCCGATTGAGCGTCAACTGAAATATTTAAATGGGTCGCTGAAGAAGACTTGACTGTCAAGTTATTTTGTCTCGGGTATGAGAAGGAATGAAAATGTTATGGTGGCCATGGCAGAACGGCTATGTGCAGAGGCAGCACTTGTACAGCTGCTTTGGCGAGGCTGTGCCATTGAGTAATCGTGACAGATGACCTTTCATTCTGAGTAGCCTGTGGCGAGGTACTATGTGGCGCAGGTGCAAACGCCAGAGTTAATGGACCCATTGACTCTCTGTGTGGCACTAGGAATACTGTAGGGGCACACTGCCCTGCAACCCATCAATTATATCTTTCGTTGCTTATGCCCACATATTGTATGTTGATTTTATTTGACTGATTAACCATTTGTATTTAATGCCCCTGAGATTATGCTAATTTGTTCGACTGAGTTCACCATCAAATATTGCTGTACAATGACCACCTCAGTGTGTGAATGTTATGGCTATGATAGCTTTTAGTTTATGGATTTAGTTTCCATGGTTTGGTTCTCCAAACTTGCTGTGAGGCCATTGCCTCATAGCAAGAAGGTCCCGGGTTCGAATGTCGGGTTGGGTGCCTTTCTGTGTGGAGTTTGCGAGTTCTCTCCCCGTGTCCACATGGGTATTCGCCGGGCACTTCGGTTTCCTCCCACAGTCCAAAAAACGTGCTGCTTCATAGGTTAATTGGCTTGCAGACCAAATTGCCCGCAGTGCCCGCTGATGGACTGGCGTCGCATCGTGGGTATATCCCTGCCTTGCGCCCTGTGTCTGCCGGGATAGGCTCCGGCTCACCGTGACCCTGTATAGGACTAAGCAGTTTCTGACAATGAGATGAGAGCTGAGGTTTGGTTCTCCAAGATCGCTCCGTGCCGAGTATGGCCGGCGAGTGGGGCCGGCGAGTGGGGCCGCTCCGTGCCAAGTGGTGCTGGTGAGTGGGGCCGGTCCTTGCAGAGTGAGGCCGGCGAGTGGTGCCGGTCCTTGCAGAGTGAGGCTGGAGAGTGGGGCTGGCGAATGGTGCCGGCGAGTGGAGCTGCTCTGTGCTGAGCGGGGCTGGCGAGTGGGGCTGCTGTGTGCCGAGCGGGGTTGGCGAGTGGGGCCGCTCTGTGCCGAGTGGGACTGGCGAGTGGGGCTGGCGAGTGGGGCTGCTGTGTGCCGATTGGTGCCGGCGAGTGGGGCTGCTCCGTGCCGAGTGGTGCCGGCGAGTGGGGCCGGTCCTTGCCGAGTGGGGCTGCTCCGTGCCGAGTGGTGCCGGCGAGTGGGGCCGGTCCTTGCCGAGTGGGGCCGGTCCTTGCCGAGTGGGGCCGGCGAGTGGGGCCGCTCCGTGCAAAGTGGGGCCGTTCAATGCCGAGTGGGGCCGGCGAGTGGGGCCGGTCCTTGCCGAGTGGAGCCGGCCCGTCCCAAGCGGGTGCTGGTCACTGTCAGGTGACACGCAGTTCAGTTGACACAGCTCTATGGTTCAGCTGTGACGGTGTTTCACTCGCTCAGGATATCATTGTTACCTGCAAGTAAAAAGTGATGGGGTTTTTTTCTCACAACTTCTCGATTCTATTAGGTTCCGAATTACCAGATTACATTTAATGTACTGGGCGGCGCGCGGTGGCCCAGTGGTTAGCGCTGACGCCTCACAGCAAGAAGGTCCCGGGTTCGAATCTCTCGGCTCAAGTGCCTTTCTGTGTGGAGTTTGCATGCTCTCCCCGTGTCCGCGTGGGTTTTCGCCGGGTACTCCGGTTTCTTCCCACAGTCCAAAAGCATGCTCCTGGATAGGTTGATTGGCTCGCAGATTAAAATTGTCCCGCAATGCCCGGCGATGGACTGGCGTCCCGTCGTCGGGTGTATTCCTGCCTCACGCTCTGTGTTTCCGGGATAGGCTCCGGCTCACCGTGACCATATATAGGATTAAGCGGTTTCAGATAATGCGATGAGATGAGATTTAATGTACTGTACATAAACGTCCTTTTCGTTATTTTCACACAGGCATTTTTAGTTCGATTTTTTTTCTCACAAATTTTCCAAGGCAACGTGTACTGTATTAGATAACATTATTACGTGAAATGTTACGTTGCAAGCCCAGGTTCCTTGCGCACAATGCTCCGTTGTTCGTCAAGCACAAAATGAAATTTTTCTCGAGCCGATGAGTGGGACCACAGAGTAGCGTTACACGGCTCTTACCCGACAAAGAAGGGGTGAGAAAAGGTGCGTTCTTTGTGTCAGTGGCCATTGAGGTCTGTGCGAGGGCCGCAATTGTGGGAACAGGACCAGCTTGCATCCACATTTTATCCCCTCAGTCGAGAAAGGTCTCATCTCATTTCATTATCTGAAACCGCTTAATCCTATATAGGGTCACAGTGAGCCGGAGCCTATCCCGGAAACACAGGGCGTAAGGCAGGAATACACCCGACGACGGGACGCCAGTCCATCGCCAGGCATTGCGGGACAATTTTAGTCTGCGAGTCAATCAACCTATCCAGGAGCATGCTTTTGGACTGTGGGAGGAAACCGGAGTGCCCGGCGAAAACCCACGCGGACACGGGGAGAGCATGCAAACTCCACACAGAAAGGCACCCGAGCCGAGAGATTCGAACCCGGGACCTTCTTGCTGTGAGGCGTCAGCGCTAACCACTGGGCCACCGCGCCGCTCAGTCGAGAAAGGTCTAAAAGGAAAACACCTCCGTGTATAAAACATTAATGAGGAATTCCAAGAGTAAATTATTTAAAGTAATGAATGCAGTGGTCAACATTGTAGGTTATGTATGGCAGTGTTTTCTAATGCAAGTTTGATGAAAGACTTTGTCTGCAGTTAAAATAAATATAATCCCACGCAATGTAGCAAACTCAGTCTTTCATTAACCACCAGTTGGTTTTTGAATTACTCGTCTCATCATCTCATCGCATTATCTGAAACCGCTTAGTCCTGTACAGGGTCGCGGTGAGCCGGAGCCTATCCCGGCAGACACAGGGCGCAAGGCAAGGATATACCCACGATGGGACGCCAGTCCATCACCGGGCACTGCGGGCAATTTAGTCTACAAGCCAATTAACCTGTACAGCAGCATGTTTTTTGGAATGTGGGAGGAAACCGGAGTGCCCGGCGAAACCCACGCGGACACGGGGAGAACATGCAAACGCCACACAGAAAGGCACCCGAGCCGAGATTCGAACCCAGGACCTTCTTGCTGTGAGGCGACCAGCGCTACCCATTCAATTACAATATGCATTACTCTTAAGTACAGTTACAAACATTGTAGGAAATGTTCCGCATGCAACCATGAGTTTTGAAAGAGCATTTTATAATGTCTCAGAAAATCCAAAGTGTGCTTTACTAATGCACCAATGCTTTACTAATGCACCAATGCTTTGAGTCATCGATTGTCAATTTTCTAAGCTCACAATGCAAACAAAAGGGTTCCATAATGCGCATTCGCATGAGTGTTCATATCACGTACCCTGCAATGCACGGCACACCATGGAGGGCTCAAATAAATGTGTGCCAATGCCGGGTACAGTCGATTATGGTGGGGGATTTAGTCACGCAATTACATTAATCCGAAAAAATAACTATGTAGCTTACAGGGGAAGCGTTGCTCGTGACTAGTCCAAGTGTAAAATTAACGTTTTATGTGAAATATATCAAAACATTAATAGCAGCAACAAAATGTTTACGTCAGCGTTTGTCTGCAGCTATGCATGAGTCCTGCACACTTATAGAGATAATCATGGTTTGCAGTCCACAGGTGATTCGATTTTTGCTGCGTGTTGAAGTATGTGGTTAGGAATCAGATATTTCCCTATTGTACATTGTATATAACGGACTTATATTATGCGTTGAGCGACTAAAGCCACTGCATTTCAGCACTTTGTTAAATAATCACTTATTAAAATTAATAATAACAAATACAATTGCTAGATGAGTAACTTTTTTACACCCATAGTAGGAATATACATGTGATTGACTGCAATATATTACAATCGTTCTGGCTGCTCACAATTCTGTTATCCACCAATGTAATGAGGTGCACATTTGTTGGCTTTTAAGTTTATTCTGTAACCATTCCATAGTTCAGATGCTTCCTCCAGTGCAGTGTACAAGAGATGAGCAAATGAGTACACAAAACAAAGGACTGGGTAATATCGGCACTCAGACACAGCCCCATATTGCAAGAGTGATCTGGAATTGCTTGGTCATTGCTGTTAAGTGCCTAACTATGAGCTGAACAGTGACCCTGTACATTCCGTGCCCAGCATTGTAACCGACACAGCTCCTGTTTGTGGATTTCCAGTGCTGCCCTTTCCAAAACAGTTGCTCTCTTACTCGATCATATTCTTAAAATAATGAACGGGAAAAGCTGAACTTACAACTCTTGCATTGGTGAAGTCACTGTTCAAGTAGGCGATGTAATAATTAATAATAATAATTGCATTTATAGAACGCTGCACAGGGCTGCGGAGAGCATGGCACGCCAACAACGACATTACGAAAAATCAGCAACTTTTTTGGGTTTTTTTTTGTTACAAATCTGAGCCTTGGAGAGAAAGGCACGTCAACAACATCAAGACAGTTCAACTGAAGGTCAAACAGTAGTGATAAATTATCGGACATAAAGTCAGCAGAAAATATAAAAAAACAATTGTTACATTCATATTACTTTGGTCAAAGCATTTACAGAAAAAAATACAATTTGATACATACAGTATTGAGATTTACAGGTGGTAATCTTTCCGTTGCTGCTCATTTGGCCGTATTGTCATGTTATTGCCCTTGAAGATAAAGACCACTGAGACGACGATTAGCAGGGGAGTCCTCTGTAATCATAGTTACATGGAAACAAGCATTCATTTAAAACTCTGTAGTTGCAGACAATTTTCCAATTTAGCACTTGGACTATTATGCCATCATTCACTGCCGTGCTCTTGTGAATGATGTCTTTGTTATCCACTGTATAGCTGAGGACAGTTGGCAATTCTTTGCCTTAATTTCCCAGAGGTGGCAGGAACCAAAGAGTGTGCGTTATTGAAATCTGTCCTAGTGACAAGCGGGCAGGCCACTATAAAATTATGATGCTTGGTGTGATTAAAAAAATAAACTCGAGCTTATACTTAACATTACTAAACCATATTTTTTTTTTACAGAACATTTGGACAATCATGTGTGCTGTGTTTGGATATCCTGTGCTGTATATATCTGTATGTACGTAGGCACATGTGGAGCACGATTTAGGAGTTGGCAGAGAGCCATAGGGCCTGGTGGAGTAATCAGTCTTGGCAGATCTAATGGGAAAATACGCGGACAGTCATCCACTGGACTTGAGTGACCCGCCACCAACACGCTAATTGTACCCGTGGTCCCGCGTTTACCTTCTTGTCTGTATGCAGCATTTTCTGTTTTAATAATGATTTGCCAAATGACGTCACGTCGTATTTCACGATAATTTCCACGTGTTGGTGTGAAATCCATGCATTGCTCTTGCGACCGAGTGAGAGGCCTTCATGGTTGTCGTGCTGCTAATCCACGTGCGGTCGTGCAGGCGGTGACGGCGCGCGACTCCATGGCCAAGTCTCTGTACAGCGCGCTCTTCGATTGGATTGTCCTCCGCATTAACCATGCGCTGCTCTACAAGATGGAGCGCAGCGAGCACGTGAAGGTATGCACAGCCCTCTGCAACACGCGTCACACAACGTAGCCCATGTAACCGAATAGGAGAAGGTATTAGAGGTGGGCAATGCATAGTTTGTTTGAATCACGTTTGAAAGGATCAATATTTTTAAGGCTACGTAGATATATTTATATAACGGGCTCACATGACCCCCTGTGATCATGCTATAGTTTATTTGGAATGGAGGCTTCCAGGTGTTTAGAGGAGTCGTGGTTTTTAGAGCATCACCATTCCTTCCCACCTCTTGTGGTCAAGTCAGGAGTACTGGCACAATGGTAAGATTTTTGTTTCTTATTGAGGCACTGCTATTTCTCTCGGTGTTACATAAAAGAAGAGGAGCGGAAGAGATAATGTAGTAACAATTGCGGCAATTCATCAACTTTGCAGGTGTGCAGGCCAGAATTAAATGTGTCCCTAGGCTTTGCTAGGCAAAGCTGTTGAGCGTTACAGCAGTGACGCACGATAATGCAGTTGGTAGACTCAGTGCGCTCGGTGCATGCCTTATGATTATAAGGTTGAGCGTTGATTTCCCGGTCACGGACAGACTTAGGCTGTCGTCCCTCTGCGGTGGACACATTCTGTATCGTTTTGTGGGAAGTCTGCAGTGATATGGGAATGTGGATTTGTCACTGTCGCTGAGTGCTACTGATGGAGATTGAGCATTGGTGCATTGATTGATGAAGAAGGAAATGTGTTGACTTTTTATGGTATACTTATGATAAAAAGCATAATCACACGTTATTTCGTCATGTATAGTTTACAGTAACTACTGTTAACTTTTTAGCTTGATGGTTGTTAGTCATCTGTTCAAGTAAAGTGTGTGATAAGCTGAAACTTGATATTTTCCACCACAGTGTCACCAAATCACGGAACAGTTTTCTCGTATACATATAACTGGATGCCTGCACCTGGGCACTTGAAAATATTTGGCATTTTTTTAGCAAACACCTCTTTATAAAATGCAGACAAACCCATGTAGTTGTTATCAGTTCCTGGGGGGTGGGAGGAATTATAACAAGTGTAAATTTGCCATCAAGAGTTATAACTCTTGATTTATTGTCCAAGATTGGTATCATTTCCTATAGTTACGTGGAAATAGTTTTACTTATCTAAATTATCCATAGCTACTGTGCTGCTCTCCTGTGGGCCACAAGAGTGTTAGCACAAGTCAAACTTGCGTGTGCTGTTAACTTAAAAACATCTTTCGTGCCATTGTACTCGCATGACATTACCAAATTAATTATATCAATGGATTATTGAAATTATGCATTGGTTTATAGGTTAATTTCCAACATTAATCTCAC
This sequence comes from Mordacia mordax, assembly GCA_036362905.1. Classification (NCBI taxonomy): domain Eukaryota; kingdom Metazoa; phylum Chordata; class Hyperoartia; order Petromyzontiformes; family Petromyzontidae; genus Mordacia; species Mordacia mordax. The sequence continues at coordinate 5,734,626 of JAZEWT010000001.1, forward strand.
AGTGCATGTTAAGGATCATTTTGTAGAATTCGTTTTGTTCTTAATTTGTCTGGGTTTATTGATGGGTTCCTATCACATGTGGTGCCACGAGCAGAGCTGCTGTTCACCACAGTGTTGCAAAGGGAATTCTAAAGTGTCATTTTCACTGAATTGAAGCAATTAATGGCATTGCCAAGGGTGAGATATGAATCTTTCCACCATAAACATAGCCATGTTTTTTTGTTGATTTGCTGAAATGTGGAATTTAGCTAACCCTGAGTCTTTATTACAAATAATCTAAATAATGCACGTACTTTGTTGAACCATCTTTTTCCACTGTAAACTTACCCAGTATTCTTGTTGCTCTCTGCTGTGCCGCATGGGCACCCCTAACAGTTGCCCAGTTGTTGAACAGTCGACAGCACATTTATTTGCACTTGTTTTCATTCTAAGACAATAAGCAGACTGTGACGCATACCACTACGAATGTTGGAATGCTATCGAGTGTAAATTGGCTGCCAAATAAGTTGCTAGCCGTCATTATAAAACGTCATTGGCACTGGGATATGGGTAATGTTTATACGTTTTGGGCCGTAATTTGTATTTTTACAAAATATAGTTTTGCACGAATATAATATGTCAAGTGCGTTCCAGTTGGGTAACTCACTACAACGTTCATCTGCACGACTATGGACATTTTTCTTGCAAGGCACGACAGCAACGCCTAATAAAATCATACCGATTGTTAGTGCAATCTGCTGCGGGAACTACATGTGCCAAATGCATTTGTTCTGTCACTTATGCTGTAAATGTTGAAATAGGCAACGGTCAAATACACAGGCTCTTTATACCTCATAAGAAGCTAGGGATAAGTTCACAAATAGTCTTAAGCCAGATATGTGGCAGCACAGTAAATGGCATGGCTTGCAATTTGACTTCTTAAAGTTTGCGAGACTTAAATCTTACTTGAGGTCCACTAACTCCACCAATCCTCTGGGATTGATAACTTTGTCGAGAAGCCAATAGTGGTTACCCTATGGAAATACTTTCCTCACCTTAGTAATGTGGAATTTCCACCAATGACCCACAGCCTGTAAATAAATATGGGTGAAAAACCACTATACTTTAAGAGACGATCTTCAAGTAACTGAAAGTGCAGAGCCTCTAAATTTCAGGAGGCATTTAACCTCATCTGGCACCGTCATAAAATGGTATGGAAGAAGTGGTTGTATCCACACCTCTTCCAACCTATTCAGAACAATATGTTGTTTTGACTCAGTACTTGTTAGGCAAGGATTGTGGTGGCTAGTAATAACGGACAATGTTTTCATTGGCCAATCCAGAGTTGTAAGCCATATACTTAAGTGTGTACCAACAATCTTACATATATGAATGGATCCTTGCTTTGAGGTTAATGCGGTATATTTACCGTGTTCATTCATGCCTAAGAGATGATTATACGCCTTGTTAACCATCTTGGTTAATGACTAAAAAAGTAAGTATCCCTAACAGAAGAGGAATGTTATAGTTGTTTGGAAGCAGTGCCACAGTGGTTAGCAGCTGCAAATATAAAGTCATTGGCTATAAAGTCAGTGACCGAGCCACTGCTAACATCAGTGGCAGTCGTAGGCCCTCCCTTCACAAACCCACACTCCCCGACAGTGAAATATAGTTAAAGTTACTTACATAGCTGACATGGCACAGAAAGAGGCCTTTGTTAAGTTGTGGGTTAGCAAAGGACTGTAAAAGATTGCTTAAGTGTTATTTCATTTTCAAAAATCGTTTCACTCATGTGAGTTTCATTTTCACCTATCATAGACAAGCTCATGCCTACGCTAATGAGCGAGCATGAATAGTTTGATAGGTCATTTGTTTCTATTTTATAATGTGAAAAGACCCAACAAACATAAAGGTGTAATTATGTAATGATGTAGGTTTTCAGGGCTTGATGCATGATTGCTTTCAAAAGCTGCTCTTTCGGGATAGCCGCATCGATTGCTCCCCTTGCTCTTTAACACGACGTTTCGCCTCCCACGTTTGAGGCATCTGGGGATAGTAGCGGCTATCCCAAAAGAGCAGCTATTCGAAGCAATCATCAGGGGGTAGTTATGTTTACATTTTTTATCAGCTAGCAAAACATGACTAATATGCTAAACATACTCTGTGCCATTACCATCATAGATTATAGCACTCATTTTATTTATTATTCTATTCAGCGTTAATTTGTTATAATAATAATAATTGCAGTTTTAGAGCACCTTTCACCCATGAATTAACCTTTTAATGTGACAATGATGTAGAATGTGTTGTTTTCTCTGTCGATTATAAGTTACATGGTCAGTACACTCCATCCACTCACTGCATTAATAATATTGCCTTATTTAAACTCTTACCTAACAATACGCGGTGGCGCAGTGGTTAGCGCTGACGCCTCACAGCAAGAAGGTCCCGGGTTCGAGTCTCTCGGCTCCGGTGCCTTTCTGTGTGGAGTTTGCATGCT
>JAZEWT010000001.1:5746740-5767656 GCA_036362905.1 Mordacia mordax
TCCCGTCGTCGGGTGTATTCCTGCCTTACGCCCTGTGTTTCCGGGATAGGCTCCGGCTTCACCTTGACCCTATATAGGATTAAGCGGTTTCAGATAATGAGCATGAGCATGAGCTTTAATACTGTGCTCAAAATGTTAACCATTGCACACATCCCCCAATGTAACCATTGCACACATCCCCTAATGGAAGTTAATCATTACACACATCCCCCAATGTAAGTTAAGTAAAAGCGGGTAAAAAAAACAGCGTGTTCGGCTCTGGAGTTGCACATAGGGCAGCAGAGGGCAGTGCAGCCAAATCCATTGTTGTACTGTTACTTCTATGGTCCCAAATCTGCGATTTGCTCCAACTCACATTGACCAGCATGGTGAAATATGGTCACACAATCCCCGCGATCCGCATGATTTTCTTTGAGAAGTATCATCATTAGGAATGTTATTCGTTTTTATTTAAAATTACTTATTCTATGCTAGATGTGAAAATAATCTTCATTCTTGGGGTTTTTTTTAATGCTGGCTCTGCCTTTAGTGTATGTGCAGCCACATCTCAACCAATATTCTCAATACACTATGGCTGAAGCCAGTGTATTTAATGTCTGACAAAGCAGTCTACGAAGAGCTGAGGAGGGTTGATGAGCAGAGTTGACACCCAACTGAGATTACAACTTATCAACCTTTTTCTTACCTGCTTATCATTCTATCAGTATTACCGCACAGTATGGTACGCATGTGGCATGCAATACCACTTTTATCCACTGGCCCATTTTATCCGAGCCAGCGAGGGGTCCTGATAATAATAATATAATATTATTTTGTATTTCTCTAGCTCACCCGAGGGTCACAAAGCGCTGCACGGGGCTGTGGCGAGAACGCCACATCAACAACATGAGAATTCTAGATACGTTGCACGATTTCGGATTTAAACACAGCTCAAACCGATGTGCAATTTCAATAATTAGTTAACATAACTCTCCCATGTGTTTTCAGGTTGCAACTAATGTTATGCATGGTGTCTAACGTTGCACTCCCAAATGCTGGGAGCTTATTCACGAGCTGAAAGGATATTGGAAAGTTATACAGCATAACCATAAAAATCGAAGCAGTAGCTTAAGTTATTATCGTAGAGGTTATTTTCCACTGGCTGTTTGCCATGCTGAGACAAAACCAAAGCGTGATAAACTGATCTCACAAGATATGTGAATCTTGCTCAGGCAAAACAGGGCCAGTGGTCGGTCTAGTGACACGTTCATTGCACATGACCTCAGTCAATACACGGTGACCATTACAAATGACTCGGCATCACTGTGTAATCTACTGTACATGTGACAACTCATTGCGTGTGATGTTAGCCGTACGGCTCCGTTCCTGCAGCGGAATAACAACCGTGTCCGGTTCGGTACACCCGCGGCGCGGCTCACGTGCTCGGTGGCAAAGAAAGGCACAAGTCATTTGGATCGAGCCGTTGTACCGAGCGAGTGCCCGTTTTGTTCAGCTTTCCCCAGGCCACAAACGAGACGCTCCTGGCCAAGTTCCGCAGACAGCACGATGGCAACAAGTACTACGAGAGCACCGCAGTGATGGAGCCCGCCTTCATCATTAAGCATTACGCCGGGCGCGTCAAGTACTGCATCAAGGTTCGCGGTCTTCGCGTTCGCACCACCAGCTGTCTCAATGGATGTGTCCGCCGTAGGGCAGGTTAACACACCCGCTCACACGGGACAAGGTTACAAGGAAGTCATGCATCTGATGGCACCCATGCACTGAACATTTCACAACATTATGGGAGAGCCTTTTCACGTCACAGTTTTTTTTCTTCTAATTTTAGATATTGAAACCATTGCATTAGTACAGAAGTATTGGACTGGTTGTGGTAATTTAATGATTGGCACCAGTCTGTGCTCTCAAAAGCATACTCATAATGATCATAAACATATATTAATGTATTTATAGCAGCTTTAATAGGTTTTTTGTTTATTCTTAAAATGTATCATTGCTCTGTGTGCAAGTCCTGTAGTGTAGGTTAGCAGGTAGTATATTACTAGTCTATTATTCATATGTATGCATTCATTATTTCTTTACATTGTGTTGTCGATGATTGGTGGATGATCATTGTTTATATTTTTACAATGAATGCTACCTTTTTCATGTTGACCTTCTCAAAAATATAAATCAACATATTTCTATAGCTGTTTTTTCGGGACAGCTGTGTCGAGTGTTCCTTCTCTCTTTGTGATATCTCGCCTCCCACATTGGAGGCATAAGACATTTCAGAAACGACAGCACATCTATGGATAGCAAATTTCAGAGATCGAGCCGTGACAACCTACATCAGTCCACAAATGAACATCTTAAAAATTAGCCAGAATACTGCATGACTTTGGAGACAGTGTAAGGGCACTAGACAGCATTGAGCGTGGCAATTTAAGAGTACCGGATGCTTTTGAAACCTTTCTCAAATTATTGATTCATCTTTAAATAGTATGGGCTTATTTTTCATTGCAAGCTCAGCTCAATATAATATCCTGTGTCAGAGTACGAAGATACATCTCCAATAACTCGTAATGCAGTGTTTTTCATATTAAAGAATGATTTCACCATTCAGTGAAAGAGCTTAAATATTAATGCCAAGGGCGATTAACTAAAAATAAATTAGCAGTCTGGACAGCAGTATTTGCGTCTGGGTGAAGAGGCTTAGACATGCAGAGGGTCTTTTGTCACCTTCAGAAGGAGACCTGTGTAGGAAGATTCTAGCACTTTAATCAGCAGTTGTTACATTGTTGTCCAGGAAACATTCTCCCCATTGTATAAAATATTGTGAAGTTTTTTTTTTTCCCCAGAACAGTTGAGGACAGACGTTGAGGCCAGTTTAGTTGGCATTTGTTGCCATAAAACGTCTTAAACAGCCATTGATTTGCCAGGGTTGATCCCGTGTATGCTTTTGGGTGAATCTGACTTTTATCACACTCCATCAAATTGGTAAATGTTTAAGCCAAGAGGGATTTTTCATTGATCACTATTTGCAGATAATTTATGAAGGGCACATTTTAATACTGCTCCATGTGGATTAGAAAGTGCAGGGTATTTATAGTTTTTTCGGAGCTTAGACCACAGTGGACAACTCTCAGGTTTGTAAAGCACATCAGGTAAATTTGGCAGAAGGTAATTTCTTCCCTTTAGAAACTACAAAAGACTTTCTGCCCGAGGCAGAAAGTGTTTTGTGGTCATAGCTATTTTTTTCTGTCAGGAAGAAACGTGCTTATCATTACAGTCAGTGATGAATGATGGTGTCTGAAATGGAATGTCGTCTTCTTCCATTATACAATATCATGTATAACATTGTTAGTTTTTGTTTATTTCATAAAGTCCTAATATTTGTGTATGTTTAGGGTTATATGTAATCACACAGCGCACCACTCAATCATGTGTCGTGCCAAAATATGTACAATCTATTTGTTTTGTGAGAAAGACAGAGGAATATATCCCTTCCAGATTTTACCATAACGAGATGTGTGGTTTTATTCCCCTGTGGAATTCAGAACTGAAAGTTGCTATGCTATCCGCTCATCAAGTCTAGCGCAATTTACATATAGTTCAGAAAAAAAACATAGCTAATGCGATGAAAGTTCAGAGCTGCATTTGTTTTCTCATGCCACTACAGGTGGAAGGCCTGTACCAGACAGAGCACTAGAGCCCTTCCAGAGAGAGTATCTTGGCATATGCTTCCACACTAGCCAGAAATCTTGGAATAGTAAGGCTTACCCACCGTTTACCCCACCACATACAACCTATTGATTGACCATAGTGTACTAATTTATGCTGCTGATTTTACTGAGGTAGGGAGACATAAGAAACTTTGTCTGCTCAACTGCCACAATAGCACGGACGTGAATTCTCGCATTTTAAACGTCAAGACAGCGTTCCCACCGCTGAGTTTTGGCGACCTCTGGATTGTAAGTCGCGTGTACCGACCGTTCCACCGCAGCGGCTCCTCATAACCAACGCGCAAGTTCACCCATCCTTTCTCCAGGACTTCCGCGAGAAGAATACAGACCACATGCGGCCGGACATCGTGGCCTTGCTGCGCAGCAGCGAGAGTGCGTTTGTGCGCAGCCTCATCAGCATTGATCCCGTGGCCGTGTTCCGCTGGGCCGTGCTGCGCGCCTTCTTCAGAGCTGCCTGGGCCTTCCGAGCGCTCGGCAAGAATGCTACGGAGAGCAAGCCAGGTAAGCGCAGCCGCCACGTGCAGTCTGGAGGCCCAGCGGTAGGGCAGCGGCATTTAAAGTGTGTGAATTCACATTTGTGCCCTCGTGCGATATTGTATGTGTTTGTTTACTTTCTCCACTAGTTGTGCCTTGGACTAGCACACCAGAGTGCTTAGCATTTCGTTTAATTATGATATAGGCACTAATTAATGCGTTGGTGGAAAAATAACTCGTTCACTGATATTTTCTGCCTATTTTGGCAGTGGCATTAAGCTGAATTCCTTCATGGAGTTTGTTGATTTTCACATAGTTTGTATGTACTTATTTGAGCGCAAGTATTTTGTATAAACAGTTAGCTATGTGTGTAATTATTTAGCAGCCTGAACCAGCTGCGTCAGTATCACTGTTGCTGTTTATTGCAAAGACGTATATTGTTCAGTAAGTTGAAACTTGTGTAATTATTTAGCTGCCTGAACCAGCTGCATCAGTATCACTGTTGCCATTTATAGGAAAGAAGTATATTATTAAGTAAGTTGAAACTTTAAATGCGAAATTTCAATGTATATGACATATCAAGTAATTCACTTTTATATTGTGAAACATGCCCTAAGTTTAAAGTGCTTTTTTTGTATTTGAGTGCTGCAGAAAGGCTTGTTAATGTACTGCAATGCTTGCCAAGCATTCACTACACCCTTAATGTTTTACAACAGCACCTAGTAACTACAGGTCCCAGCATAAATTGAGAATATAATGCACCCTGGTGTGGCCAAGCAAATAATCTATGTAATCAGCGTTTACGTTGAGCTCGCTCTTAGATAAGTTGTGCAGGAAATACTATCAGTTGCTGGCATCATTGCTGCTATGCTCAGATTTTGCTCTTAGTTCAAGCTTGATTTCACACTAATTTTCCCTGGGAACAAGGAATTTTACTGCGGGAATTGGACTGGAATTAGATTTCTTTTGTTTAATTTGCTTTTATATTAAAATAAATGTTTTTTTGGCCTGCATATGGTCACATGAAAAATACTGTAAATATAATAGGAAGTAAAAATCAATTAATTACCTTAACAATCCCAAATTTGGAGTTGTTTTTTTCCTAAACAAGACAATCATGCATCATCAGTGTACAGCACATTTAGGCCATGAGACCAGGCCCGATATTTAACTTGTTGGCACTATTTGTGGTGGCATAACCTAAGTGGTATCAATTACTTTGTTCCAAAGAACATTTAAAACAAGTGGTTTATCAAGTAATTAATTCTTTTTTACCCGTATCATTATGTTTGTGCAACAAAACGTTTTGCCATGATTTTCCTGCTCATCAAACTGATATAAAATGTATTTACAACGTTTAACATGTGCATATGTTATTTAGGTTTAAATGTGATGAACTCTGATGGTTTCCCTCTGTTAGAGTATTTTCATCCTTGTACTATATATTTGTGGCCAGCCAGCAGTGTGCACTGACCATATAGACTATGTTAATGTTCTCCCTGAAATTAACTCCCTACCAGCTGACTGGGTGTCAACGGATGACACGTGCATGCATTGCTGTATGGGATTGGTTTTGAGAATTAATGTGCTTTCTGTGCTGTTAGTCAAAGTATGTGATATGCCAAAGTGCCTACGTTAAAAAAGAAAAATTCCATATTTGGGTTTTCGCCGGGTAATCCGGTTTCCTCCCACAATCCAAAAGCATGCTTCTGGATAGGTTGATTGTCTCGCAGACTAAAAATTGTCCCGCAATGCCCGGCGATGGACTGGCGTCCCGTCGTCGGGTGTATTCCTGCCTTACGCCCTGTGTTTCCGGGATAGGCTCCGGCTCACCGTGACCCTATATAGGATTAAGCGGTTTCAGATAATGAGATGAGATGAGGGTTCATTGTTAATCTTGCACAAATCTTTTGGTGCTGATATAAAAGTAAACTTCGAAAAACTGCTCTCTGGACAGCCGCGTCGTTCGCTTCCTCTCTCCTCTCCTCGCGACGTTTCGCTTCGCACGTTCGAGGCATCCTCAGGCGTAGTATCTCACGTGTGAGGCGAAACGTCGCGAGGAGAGGAGAGAGGAATCGAACGACGCGGCTGTCCCGAGACAGCAGCTTTTCGAAGCAATCATCATGCATCGAGCCGTGAAAACCCACATCATTACATAAAAGTAAACATTCCAAATGAAAAGTCTTGCCATGCTTATGTAAGCAGAACTCATCCCTGTATTCGTCCTGTTATGCGGGCAAAATGCACCTTCCTATGGCTTTCTGGGGCGCTATACTTCTTACAAAGTGGTTATTATTTTATTGCACTAAGTTCTCTCTGTGGTATTAAATAATACCATTAAGCAGTAGTGACCGTTTTTATTTTTGCACTCTGGTTTGCTGTCGATTACAGCATTGGTACTTGGATTTGAATTTGGATAGGTCTTCGAATCGCTTGTTGAATTGCCAATTGAATGACTGTGGGAGGTCTGTCAGGATCTGCACCGGGGGAGACCAGGGTCATTGAGTGTTATTCTGTGCACTTCTGTTGCCAGGTTGATTTGTGCTCATCATCTAAATGTGCAACAACTGGGTATCCCAGCCAAAGTAGGATCTTTATTTTCATGCCGTGGTATATGTTTTTATGGGTCTGTAGAAATCTGTAGACATTTATGGTTTGTATGTCTTCGACTGCGACTTGCTTGCGTTTTGTTACATTACCCTGGCAGTGTTTTTGTAAAGTGATATTACAGTGAAAAATGTCAAGGATGTTTTGATAACGCGCTACGCTTAAGCTTACGAAAAATCCCCAGCATTCCACAAGTTATGAACATTTGACTTTCCCGCAGCAGATAAAATGGACTAATTCTCTAATCCATTGATTCGATAACCCATGCCACTGGATAACAGTAATACCATGGAATAGATTTGCAGGAATAACAAATAATAAAAGCTCCATTGGTCACGGCTACAGCCAATGTGTAATAGCTTTATGGGGATGTTATATAAATAGTGTCGTCTTGATAAATCAACAAGACATATGTTACAGGCTACCCACATTGCTCTATCTGGCATCAATAACCTGTGTATATATGCAAAGGTATTAATAATATTGGGCTGCGTAGTAAGTAGTGCTGTCGCCTCACAGCAAGAAGATCTCGGTTCCGATGTCTGTGTGGAGTTGTTGTGTTCTCCTCGTGTCTGCTGGGTACTCCGGTTTCCCCCCACCGTCCAGAGACACGTCGCCGCTAAGTTCATTGATCTGCTGAGTAAATTGCCCTCCAAAAAAGTGCTCTGCGATATACTGGCATCACATCCTGGGTATAGCCTGTCTTGCGCCCTGTGTCTGCCGGGATAGGCTGTGGCACCCCATGACCCTGTACATGATTAAACAGGAACTGATACTGAACTTAACTGATTAATAATATCTACTTTAAAGTTGCGTTATAGATTATGAATTTCCAGGCTTTTGATAATCAGCTCCTGAGTATGCTCTCTCCTTGCAGTATTGTTCAAAAGCGTTTGATCATAGTTCACCATACTGGTTTATGCGGATTGGTGAAGTGGGGCCTGCCAGGACCGGTTTACGTATCACTCACCATTAATGTTTGCCGTAATTGGGAATCAAACTCTGGTGTCCAAGTTTATAGCGCAGTGCTCCAACTATCCATTTGAATATTACTCTTTGCTGGAAGCTAACCTGTAGCTTAGAGCTATAGTCGTAGGATTTATCGAACAAGCTTTAAAATTATCTTTTGCCAATGTTATTGCATGAAGTTTGGTTGAATGTTAAATTGGTTGCTTTTGCGACTGTGTAAATGTTGCCTATGCACTATGTATTGTACGTATGGGAATTTAATAATAATATAATATTTGAATCAAGTCTGTTCCATAGCAACATAAACAAACAGGAATGTTTTATCTCTTGTCACACTACGTGTCACTCATTATAAGGCACGTGAACAATGCAAATTCCTCAAACCTTGTCAAACTTGTTCTCTGGGTTTCATGGCTTCCGTTGGTGGTAATGGAATCTCTGGTGTCAACACTCGACTATTATATACCCACTGAGGCAATTGAAAAAATATATGCATGTTAAGTTACATGTGAATGAATATATATCAATCTAATTATTAACAATACTAAATTTACTTAAAATAATTATTCCGTGTTTAATAAAACCATAATTACTGAAAAAAATCTAAACAGATATTTCATGTGTTTAAAACCGTCTCGGTTAGTACATTCATTCATTATTTAAAATGTAAATTTTCAGAAAATAACATAAAATATTAAATACTCGTTCTAAACCTCATGTGATATATAAGGAAACATTCGCATTTTTTGTTTCAGTTTTAAAGTTCAGTTGAACAGCTGTACTCTTTAAGGAATTAAACGGATAAGCTCAAAGATTAAAAAAAAAATCCCCTTTGGTGGACTCGAAATTCGGAAAGAATGCGCAATAGAAATCCGGAAGGAGCGTCGAAGTCCTCGGAGGGTATAAATAACAGCGCGGCGCAGTGGGCACCGTGCCCTGGCCTCCTTTGTGTGCGCGCTTCTCTAATATTTCTGTCTCTGATGTCTCGTCCACTTGTGTCCCTCCCTGTCTGTCTCCGTGTTGCTAAAGGTGGTACTGATGGTGGTGTGTCCCCGCGCGCACAGAGCGCACTGGCTAGATTTAGCTTGCTCCACCACCCTGTGCACCAGCGGAGCTTAGAAATGCTGCAGAGGTTCAAGGAGGACTCTGACAGTAAGGCGTCTCCCCCCCTTCTGCAACAGGAGGACTGCAGCTTAGTGATCATGTTCCTGTTTGGTTTCTGCATTGTTTACCAAGAGCCTTACGCGCACAATAACCCCCTTACGCATGGCGAGAAATGAAAACGTTCACCTTGTCGCAAACAGTATATGCATAAACAATATGTACTCTTCCGATTTAAAAACATCCATTCTTTGACTTTGTATTTAAATATCATAGCTCCATATTCCATCTCCCATTGCACTCTTAATTTTTAAAAAGCCTGGTAAAACTCTTAATTCAGGTTCTAAGGCATAACATCATATACCATCGTATCGAAAACATCCATGCCAGAGGAGTCACGGCAATGAATTGACTCAGTTACAGTTCACAGCATTAGGCTTTCAAAATAATAGCGGCTTACTTTGTGCAATGCTGATGAATCCACATTGCTGCAGAGTAAGAAGTAAAGATTGCCATTGCAAACAAAATTATTACAACTTTCAGGTCTGCAGCATCTCTAAGTGCATTAACATACATGTGCTAATTTAAACAGGTAAGGCACTGATCATATTCAAACTAACAATCGTACTACGTACTATAATTTTCCTGTCCAACGTTTTGGGGATATTGCCACACCTGGAATCCCTTTTAATCCATGTTCACACTTCTATAATAACGATCTCACCTACCCTACAGCCAGTCATTAACTTCTTAGTGAACAAGGTAGTGTTGGGATTACGGATACAATTCAGAACTTTTTGATTTAAAAAGTGAAACGTTTCTCTGGGTCGTTAATGCAGATATTTATTAATATTTGTGCTTTTCTATATGGTTGTGTATTCAGTTTAATGATGCATTGCCTTCGGCAATTATTTTGAAAGTCCACTTTTCTTAACAATCAAAGTAGAATTATAAAACTGAAAACAGTCAAAGCAATATCATGGATGTAAATTATCCTTGAAATTGATGTAATATCATGCATGGACAAACTAACAGCATTACCATTGCAATATACAGCAGGAGCCGAATATGAATATAATCAGGAGGGCCTTGACAATCAAGTGTCACACTGCATGGTTTCCCATTAGTAACCTACTTCAGGGATGATGAGGGTCCCATGTAATTAGGTGTTTTGCATTAAACCTGAAAGAATGTGGGGCTCTTGGTTGATTGTGCCCTACAGATGAAACCAGACAACCTATTAAGGCATTATTTTTGCAGACTCATTTAAACATATGGATGTTTGAATTGCTGTAGGCATAAAAATTGATTGCGCGTAACCAATTTTGTACAAATTTTAGCTTCGTATTCCTTCTACAAAACCATTATAATTTATATTAGTCCCTCTCAGTCACTATAATTTGTGTATTAGATATATTACAATATATTTATTTACGTTTTGTTTACACATTTCAATGGCTGTATTAAGAGTGTAACGTTGAAAAGGTTTTTTCCATTTCTGGCAATAATACAGGTGTTAAGATCTTAAAACACCAAAATAGACACCTTGCACAAAGTGTCTAGTTTGCAAAAGCCACACATACTTGTAGCGAAATGCATGTGTTATCAAAGCTCCCTGTTTGCATATTTCACCACGAGTATGTGTGGCTTTTGCAAACTAGACACTTTGTGAAAGGTGTCAATTTTGGTCTTTTAAGATCTTAACACCTGTATTATTGCCAGAAATAGTAATAACCTTTTCAACTTGTTACATATGTACACTGGCAAAAAGTACTCATAGCTGTATTAACATTGTCTATTTGGCAATGGCCTGCCCTATACATCAAAAATAGCACACAAATTATCTGCTGCCAAATTATGGTTGGTGAGGGAGATACTTAATTGTAAATAGTTTTTGTATTTATATTGTTACCGATAAACCACGATAATACGAATGGTTCATTGCAAACGATAATGCTATCAGCATTTCAGCACCTGGTTACTGCATTGGTAAGCTTGATTGTCTTCATGATCAGAACATGCAATCTTGTTTAAATTGCACAAGCACACAGGCTGGGCATTTATTCCACCGTTACGAAAGTGTGGACTGGGATTACAAGGGGGGGTCCTTGTTGCTGGCTGGCTGGCTGAATGATCAGTAGGTGTTTGGCTGCCCTCCTCCATGTTCATCCTTAGTGTATGTTCTCATGCTTTCCCTCCGCCTGTGTTCATCTGCATGCCTATTGATTGCCTGCTGTCCTCCACTAATCGACCCATGTTCACACCTCTCTCATGGCTCCTCTGCTTGAGGAGTGAAGAACCAGTGCCTACAGAAATGTAAATGCTATAGACATCTACAGCTTTAAAGTCCTTGTGTCAGAGAAGCCATTGATCAGTAATATTATTTTACTCTCTGAAATAATAATTATAATGTCTGGATCAAACAGCAAACTTTTTTTTTAGTATGTGCCATTTTATAACATGCATTGTGTTCTCGAATTTGAATAAAATATTAACAATCAAACACTTATTTCCAAAAACTATTGCAGCATACTATTAAATATTCACTAACATTACCATTCATAACAAACTGTATGATTGTGTTTTTAACTGATCATAAAATATATATCAAAGTTTTTTACAGTTTCCTGCTTCACCTGCCACCACGGTTGAAGCCTGGGGCAAGAGCATTGCAGTTGAATTCTTGTTAATTCCCATGCTTGTCACATTGTTCTCGATTTAGGTGCGAAAAGAAATTCTCGCATCCTCCTTGCTGACACTCGTAGAGGGAGCTCTGGGGACAAACCTCATCGGTAAGTGATACCGGAGCGATCTTTTACACAATAATTGTACCGGTTTATATTTTCCCATAATTTATATCAGAAGTTTACGATTTGTGCCATAGAGATACAGAGCAACTTTGGTTTCCGATGCAGCTTTCCTTTACATAATGCAGTTTTTCCAATAGAGACACTGGTTATATACCATAGAATGCTTGCATTTCCACCAATGCACTCGGGACTGGCACTGCCTGATGTTTAAGCTTGCAGAGTATCACATGGCGTACATTGCATTGAGGAATTCCCCAGTATATATAGCGAGGAATGAATCCTTTTCATACATTATGGGTACTTTTTTGCCAGTATACAAATATAAGATTACAATAGGTTTTACTGTATCTGGCGATTATGCAGGTGTTAAGATCCCAAACACCAAAATAGACACATTTTACAATATGTCCAGTTTGCAAAAGCCACACATACTAGTGGCAAAGTATGCAAACAGGTAGCTTTGATAACCTACGCATTGTCCTTCAACTGACCGACCTTCACCTGGCAGTGGCTTTCTTTTGAGCCTATTTGCCGGTGTCAGTCGCTGTCAAAAGGCAGTCAGCTCCAGACAATGCAGTATCAATGCTTTATAGCTTAGGTGGAGCTGTTAACGCTATGGGTACTTTTTTACCAGTATACAAATATAAGATTACAAGATCTTAACACCAGCATAATCGCCAGATACGGTAAAACCTATTGTAACCTTTTCATACGTGTTGAATTGACATCTGCACACTTGTTTTGGGGTTTGAGCCATCCTAATAAAATCACCTGTTCAGGATAGCCTGTGAATTTACAACATTCAGGTATGTGTTTAACTATTATATAAGTAGGCAGTCTGCAATAGTTAAATGCTAACAGCTGTTACATGATGCGGATGAGAGAGCAGCAGCTAGGAGAGGTATCTCACCCGAGATTGCGATTGAGAGATGAGATATAAATGTGTTGATGAGAGATAAAAAAATGAATTAACAAGTAAGGACTGTTTTACATTTTCTTGCGTAAAACATTTGCATTTTAACCTCCATTCAAAAGCTAGTTGTGTACACCACGTGACTGTATGGAATGGTGCAGACATGCAAACATTTCCCTGAAACAAAGTTTGCTCAGGTGTATTTGCATGGAGAAGTTCATATTCAGTGTTCAATGTTTATCAATTAAATCTGTTTCGCAGTTTCTTCAATAGTGTGGATCAGTGTCAAGAAGCAATGCAGAAGACGCAGTAAGTGCAGTACCATACTTCCTCCACTGCATTTTTCACGTAAAATTGTACCACCAAAGCAATACTCTTTGAAGATAACACGTAACTGATACTGTAAGTTAAGTTACTTCTTTGTTGGCTTTTGACACGTTTTACATGTCCCATTTATAGCAGATGAGGGAATTGTTTGGAATCGGACACTAATGAATAAATCACCAATCTCACAATTAGAACATCTCGTTCAGATATTGTTTGGGGGTTGACCCAATCTTTCTGGAGTAAATAAAATGTCTCCGACTTTGTAGGCAGTCAACAATGGCTGTCCTGTACAGACACTACCTCCCGTCCTAGGATTGTGGAATTTTCACGGTTGGCTTAGGGATTGAAATAGGACTGAGTACTGGCCCATGATCATTTGCACAAGGGTCCAATTTTACTCATTGGCTTGACCATTACGTAGTTAAAGAATGCGTCACTAATAGGTTATTGATATTGGTCCTAGCACAATGTGATTGCAATTACGGTATTTTTCCTTCTAAGGCTTACGTGTTGCTAGGCTCAGAAGGAAATCCCTACTTCATGGCAGCATTCCCCCCAATGCGTGAAAACCGTTGCGATGAATATTCATATAGGTCAGAGTTGATGTGGACTTTTCTGGGGAATGCTGGAGCATCGGGAATTGACACCTGAAATAACAAACCGACAGACAAGCATGTTTTGCACATCAGAGCTTATTCAGCGAGTATAAAATTCAGACTCGACAGCATTTCATAACTACAGCAAATGTTAGTAAAATAAACTCCCTTCATTTGTCTTGGAATGAATGAATTTGTCATTGCTTTGGGTTTCTTCATGCTCGTGTTTGAACTGTCTACTGTTTAATGAACTGAAATAAGAGATGGATTGCCATCATAAGATAATAAATAGTCACGTAAAAAATTAAAAAATAGACCCAGTATGTAGTGGTATGTTGTTTCAACAAGGACAATATAATTTCACATCTTATCACCATATTGCATAAAACAGAAATTATTGTATTGCAGAAGAACATTTACCATGAAATTCAGTGTGAGTCATCTAAATATATTCCAGTTTTTGGATTATAGTTGTAATGTAGAATGAATGGCAGCCTCACTTTTTAGATTATAGTTGTAATGTAGAATGAATGGCAGCCTCACTATAACAGCTATTTTTCTAGTGGTTTCCAAATCTCTGCAAGTTGTTTTGTGTCGTTTGATACAGCTATGAATGGCATTTTTAAGGCTAGATATTTTTTGAAACGACATTGTTTTTTAACATAAACCTAGTATACTTATTTTGAGAAGTGAAAGTATGTAGTGCATTGTTTTCATATACCCTAAAGGGACTCACTAAGTCTCAATGACCTTTTCCGACTTGGGATATCTTCCAAATATTCTTTCCCATTACTGAACTAACGTTAGTGGAGAAAACGTACTTGTATTCAGGGCGAATGCTTAATCCATGCATGGATAGACCAATAACCTTTGCTGCCTACTGCGGGTACTTTATTTCGGTGCTGCTTGATGTCTTATTCTTGGCAACTCCACCTCTATATAATCCATCTGTCATTCATCCGCTCCACCTCCACATTGCTCGAATACACACGTAACACAATGTTCACAAAAAGTGTGAACTTGCTTGGAATCTCCACATCACAAATCACATCCTGCAGTACATGTGCCATAATTTCATTGCTGAATTGCTGCACCGTCATTGTATTTTATTTCACGCTGTGTAGGTTTTTTCCGTTTCAGCATGAGCCCTTAGTGAAATGTGATGTACCAAACGTGTGTTCCTATTGTAGTGTGAAATTGGTACGCAGTACCGTACTTCCAAGTATCAATAACTGAGTTGGTGAATATTCATTTCCACTCTATTTAATGTTCCTGAATGGAGGAGATTATGCTGCATGTACTGAGTACACAGCATATATTTATTATCTAAATATGTACATTGTTTCAGAGAATGTGATCGAAATAGACTTGTCATGGGATGTATCCTTAGTTAATGGATAATATTAATTAATTTGATGCCTTTTAAAAACGTGTCTATTTGGAATATCAACATCTTAACACCTGCATTATTGCCAAAAAGGGTAAATCCTTTTCATTCAATGTATAATATATATTTTAGCATAAATGCAACTTTTTTTGCAGTCCTAAAGCACTGTAACTTGTTAGAAGCACAAATATAGCCTTAGTGGCTATATGTTCGTCAGCACACGTGCTAATGAACACATACTAGTGTGTTTTTGTTAAATTGGGCTCATTACTAGTATTGCGAATAACGTAGATGACTGGTACATAATCCAAAAATATTTAATTGTAGTTATGAATGCATTAAATTTCACAGTCATGTAATTAGTGAAGACACATCGAGCGGATTAATTAACTGAACGCATATTGCTCATGAGCCTATAAAAGTTAAATATACACGGTACACATCGTTTACTTTCATAACTTCCACCAGTGTGATGAAAGTGACATAAAACCAGTTTGCCAGTTACTGAGCCATGAAATGAGGAGGTATTATTAGTACTGTGTAGGACGATGAGTGTGCAGATTCACCCGAGCTTTGGTTTATTGCGTTGTCATTGACAACGTAGGTGGAATTTATCGTGCCATTCCATGCATTTGCGCCCCTTCCGTTGTTGCCTTTAAACCTGCTTGTGAGTTGCCCCACGATTCTACTTTAAGAACATTTTGAATGACGGGCGTGGGTTTCACGTTCATGCCCTGAGTTCTCTGTATTTTATGTAACGAAACCTCCGCACAATTCTTAAAAAAAGCAGGCTGCCTTCATTGTCTGAATTCCGTCTCCTGTTGCCTCCCATTTATAGATTAATTGTATATTCCATTCTAAAAATAATATTTGCTTATGGAAAATTATCAAGGATATCCCCTGCAACACAGCTGATTTCTTCCATTTCATTGTCGTCATTCATTATCAGTACCCGCTTAATCGTGTACTTAATCCTGTACAGAGTCGCGGGGGGCCGGAGCCTATACCGTGCCAACAGAGGGCACAAGCAGGGGAATACCCAGGATGTGACGCTAGTACATCGTAGGGCACACGTTTTTTGGACAATTTACTCAGCAGGCCAATTAACCTAGGCAGTAGCGTGGCTTTGGATGGTGGGAGGAAAATGGAGTACCCGGCGAAAACCCCACGTGGATCCGGGGAGAGAGAACACGCAAACTCCATACAGAGAGACAGCCGAGCTGGCAATTGAACCCGACACCTTCTTGCTGTGAGGTGACAGCGCTACTCCCCATGCCACCGTGCGGCCCTAATTGTCTTTAATTAGAGTAAATCAAATTTTCGTCAGGCAGTATCCTTTCTTTAGCCAGGAAATGAAATAAATCCATTCAGCAACATTGAACATTGCCTCTTATGCACGAGTGAGCTGGGGTTAACGCACATACCTGCTAACTAGCTGTGAAATTGACTGGTGGCCAATGATTTGCCCCTTTGCAATTCGATGAATGATCTTTTTCAGGGTTGTGATTTGATTTCAGAATATTTTTTTCTACATCACTGCCACCAACCGCAGTAACCTAGATCACTGCTTGCAGCATAATCCCACAGGACCATAAAATGTGAGAAGAGTAGGATTTTTTCCAATGTGAATAGAGAGCATCTATCAGTTGGAGGGTTAACATGTATTACTTACAAAATGTACCCTAATTACGAATTGTTTTTTTATATGCGTGGTTCAATAAGAATCTATTTTACAAATTAATTTCTACATCATTGCATGCTGGGTACAGTAATCAATAGCCAACACAACACATTGTTTTCTTTGTATACGTCTGTGTGTGTGCAATTGCTGCTGCTGAAATCTGGGGATTATAATTCTCAGGACATTCTCAAATTCTTTTATGTTCATTTTGGAAATGTGCAAGTCTTGTGTGTCGCTGAGGTGTGCGATGCTTTCTCTTCGAGTGTCTCCGGATGCCTCTTACAGGGCCCCTGATTGTAGCTCCGCATGGCTGTGCTTTTAGTGAGACTAATGGTGCTGCATCTGCTGCTGGTGGTGGTGGTGGTGTGGGGAGGCCTGGGGCTGAGCTTAGAGACTGCTCTGCTTGGCGGGCTGGTACCGAAGACGCTGGGCTCTTTGCCTTCCCTGCGCACAGCAAACTATTGGAGAGGGTTTCTGGAATCCTCACGTGAGTGGGTGTTGGAGAAAGTCCTCTTCCTGGTGCATGCGGTCAACCGAGTTGTGTCCGTAAATGTGCACAGTATTATTTCATTAAGAGGAAACCAACATTAACAAATGTAAACTGGAAGCACCTCAGAGGTTGAGGATACCTGATTTGCAATGGTGACTGCATGTGCTGATTTTCATTGGATTTGCACAGGTTTTTTTAGCACACCAGTAAATGCAACGCCATCTTACAGCAGAGCCACACTTTTGTATCACAGAAAGGTCTGGAGGTGACTGTCCAGATAGCCTTCAAGGGCAATATTACGACCTCATCGCCAAAGCACCAATTACATCACTTGAGTGAATGCTTTACTGTGTCATTGATCAAATAAGACTGCAGACTTGGGAGAGGGTCATTTGACCAAAACCAAATATATATATAATGTGGCCATATACATCGCTCTAGAAATGAGCTTCTGGTAAATAATAATAATAATCCAGTTTCTCTTACATTTGGCCTTGTGAGCTACATGGCCACTTGATAGGCACATCATTTTCATAAATACCTTCTATTTTGTCGGAATGTAGTAATATTTTACATATTCCTCGAATAGAGCAAGAGGTAACCATGATTTCATTGACAAGCACATTCTTGTTACTCTGAAATAAACGAATTTGCATTCCAACAGAATTGACCTAAATGAGATTTTGCTGTGCACATGTGTATTGACTGTATACTTATACATTAACGACCACTGCAGAATAGCACATAAGGCATGGTAACGATGCCCCTTAGGGTGTACTGCATGCACAATTTTTTACTACAGTGAGCGTTACATTTGAAATAACAATTTTGCTGCCATGTCACGGATCTTAAATGTGACATTCCACTCCCTGTTTATGCCTAAAATATAATTGCTAACATTGGTGCTGTGCTAATAAGCAGTGGTGGTTTTCATATGTATAAGATATTAATATTAATATTATGAATATACCTTGGCCATAGTCACACATCTTTAGAGACAAACATGCATACTGAAGCATAATACACTTCCTGCCATCATTCAAATTCATTAGCCATTCATATGTAAAGGAGGTAGATGAGAATAACACATCTGAATATATACTACCTTATCACACAGAAAATATAAGTGGCTCTATTCTGGGAGCTCTTTCATTATGGTCTCACTGTTCGAGGGGTCCGCTTCACTAGTTTGCAGAAGGGAACGAGTGTTTCTGTGGCCTGAACTAGTTACCAGCTCTTATTGGTCTACGTTATTATTTCTGCTGTGGCGTTTATTGTGACATGCACTTTTTAACCCTACTTTAATATATGGGTCACAAGTCACATTGCAAAAGTGCCTAAATGTGATGTCGTATTCAGTTGTTGTCATGCATGTGTCATGTTTCGCGTCAGTCATGATACTGTACTGTCAATTGAGATTTGATCCATGTTTAACTGTTTGATTAACTTTCATATCTCAGCTTGACAACATTGATCTCAGATTATTATTTTTTTATCATCAAAGCACTTGTATGCAATTTCAGTCCATACTGATATCATCAATCTTGTTACACATGACATCTTCATTTGTATCTTGGGTGGCTTCCAAGGCTACAGACCAGGATCTTGACAATGTTTGCCATATCATATGGACATTACTACAGGTATAGTGTTAGCCTCTGGAATCCCCATTATTTAAGTAAAGTACTGAACACTATAACCCACCACAAATGACAAACTACTGAGACTGTATCCAGTAAGTGGCGAAGACCACATTTATCAGGATTATTGAAAATTATATTTTAGCAGTGTTTCCACTGGGCAGAATTTTAGGAACTCATATTGGTTTTATATGCAAGTGTTACACTTAATGATATCTATTACCACATCAAGGGTTGCCTCACCATAGGGATGTTTAGTTACATGTTAGTGCCTTGCTCTGCTCTGTATCAAATATCATGTTCTTCTGTTCCGAATAGCTGATGCCTACCATTTAGCTCTTTGATCACTGCTGCTTGTTTAATTTTATTTTAGTATTTTTCTTTTACTAATTTATATCGTGCAATTGAAAACATGTCACAAGATTAAGGATTTGATTTGAAATCCCTCAAAGCAGAGTGCTCCATATGTTATGGATTATTATTTTTTTGCCAGACTTCTGACAAACACTCCTTGAAATGCCCTTTGTGAGCTTAAAACAACACTGGGCACGTATTCGTTCAATCAAATGATTGCATCATTGTGAATTGGATATGTGTATGTTACTATCAGAGCTGAAATTTGTTTCTAATCTCGTCTCATCTCATTGTCAGAAACCGCTTAGTCCTGTACAGGGTCGCGGTGAGCCGGAGCCTATCCCAACAGACACAGGGCGCAAGGCAGTAATATACCCACGATGGGACACCAGTCCATCACCGGGCACTGCGGGCAATTTTTTCTGCAAGCCAATTAACCTATGCAGTAGCATGCTTTTTTTGGATTTTGGGGGGAAGCCGGAGTGCCCGGCAAAAACCCACGCGGACACGGGGAGAGAACATGCAAACTCCACACAGAAAAGCACCCGAGCCGAGATTCGAACCTGGGTCCTTCTTGCTGTTAAGCGACAGCACAACTCACTGGGCCACCGTGCGAAATTTGTTTGTGAAATGCAATACCAAGTATAACATTCTGTTTTTTTGTTGTTGCAAACTTTGGTGCCCAATGTGAGATTATAAAATCCAACTTTCTATGTTTGGGAATCTGATTTTAATTACGACTAAATTTGATCTCTGAATAATTGTAGTTTGATGCTTTAACCTGGCCATCCCTAGCACTGCCTCTTTTTAGCAAGATACATGTTTAGGACTGTGCTTGTTTTTCACTGGAACTGAACGTCTTACTATTTCAGTATAAAGGTATTAGAACTACGCAGTCTAAATATGCCGTAGCGGTAACCTAGCATTGTGTCCACAAGATGGTATAACATCTGTCATGAAAAGTATTCATTTATATTTCTAAAACCACATGTTATCAATTGACAAAATATCTTAAGGACTATTGTTTTTCCAAGCACCCATTCGTCATTTTTATTTTTTCATTTATAAACTAACACAATTTACCGCTCAAATTAAAACACGATTCATATTCTCTCTTTGCAAGCGACACCATGACATCTTAAGGAACGGCTTTGCATACTGCTCTATTACACGTCACGTAATCCACGTGTGTGATGTCGGTTGAAGAGTATTTATAAGTTCGTTTCTGCATAAGGCTTTAATTCATTTTAGCTCCGAGCATGACTTGCCATGCAATGGCATTCGATGAGGGTGTCTCTACAATCTACACGATGTTAACAACCAGATTGTATGCCCTTTGTTTTTTTCCAGCAAAGGCAAGAATGTGAAGTCCAGACAAAGCATACCGAAGGTATTAATTGCAGAACTCACCAGATGTAGTAATTTCTTGCATTTTCAGACAAGCGTGACTCACATCTGTCGGTATCTGTATAAACATCTTGGAACTCTGTTTGCTTTAATCATTCTACAGAGGGGAGAGTCCCATTGAAATAATAAACACTTGCTGATCTAGTTTCCTTGTCGGCGTTGAAGGAAAATATTAATCACGTTCACGGGATTGGAGGAAGCATTAGCTACTGTTTAATATCCCTTTTAAAAGTTTACGTGTGCTGCGGTTTATATGTTTTCTACATAAGGTCGGAGTGCCTATTCTTTGTGACTATAATTCATCATTATCATACCAAATATTTTGCTACTATAAAGTAACTGGGCCTTAGCGTATAGTTTGACCAATATAGGATGCAAAAGTACTCGGGTGACAAGCATTCTTTAGATGCTTTGTCCCAGTTCTCAGCACCACAGCTG
>JAZEWT010000001.1:5777544-5802996 GCA_036362905.1 Mordacia mordax
GAGGTTGTTGTGAACGGTGCATTTCTACATTCGACATGAACCCGTTTTGTTATCTGACGTTCACTCGCCAGTTGTAAGTGACATGGGAATTAATAAATGCTTAAATGTTGTTCAAAGAATGATTGAATATCATCTGGACTCGGACAAGAAGTGAATGCTACTGCGAATGTTCTGCCAGCTTGACCTGCGAGAGGGAAACACTGGTGTCCTTTGACACAGCATTTGCTCGTGTCAGAATTTGTCATCTTCTGCTCTGTGTTACGTGTGGTGTACAGACCATGCACACGCACATATGTGATATTTTAACAAACCTATTAGCAGTTGGCGTTCGTGTGTCCGGTCAATTTAATAACATGTTATTTTTACAACACTTGATATGGCATTTGAAACTTGCAGCTCGAAGTATTTCATCTAGTGATTAATATTTGATGAGGCATCCTCGGGATGCCTCTAACGTGTGATGCGAAACGTCGCGAGGAGAGGAGAGAGAGCCATCGACGCGGCTGTCCCGAGAGAGCAGCTTTTCGAAGCAATCATCATGCATCGAGCCGTGAAAACCTACATCATTACATTGATTAATATTTGCTATTCTTTAATGCCTGTACTCCAGCAGGTCTATATTGCGAAGGCGTATTGTTTTACTAGGTTTTTTTGCGACCACCGGCATAGACATGATGATCTTCTCCATTAACCCTGAAACGTGCTTCGGTTGTTTGCAGGACTTTGCACGGGTTTTCTACGTGCTTATGCCTCACAATTCTGGAGAAAGCAAGGATGACGTCACCAACTTCCTCAACACTATGAGGCTAAACCCGAGGAATTTCCAAGTTGGCCACACAAAGGTTTGTTTATTTGACAGCCGTTGCGGATATCACTGGGGCGCTTGGAGTTGTGTCTTGCGAAGCCACCCTCTCTCATGTCCAGATGATGAACGTAGATAACCAAACAACCTTGGTTAATATTGAAGTGTATGGAACATTTTGAGAGGCATAAATTTTGGATAGGATTGCCATCAAGGCTTTGGGCATACTCCAGTGCTGGATCACGGTAATGGTCATGCAATATGATATTAAATGAAGACACTACAAAATGACAATACAAATAAATATTCATTGCTTCACATTTACTTAAGTGAGCCATTATCTACTTTTAACAGGTAGTTAATTTTAACTTCTAACACGCTTTTGTATTGCTGCATCAAGTTATGGGGGATGCGGTGTGACTGTAGTTAGCACATTGCGCTATGAACACAGCGACCTGAGATCCACTCCTTGCCATGGTTGCTCACATGAGTTAATGAGTGATACCTCAAGCAGTGTTCACCCTTTCACCAGCTTGCACTGACCACTGTGGAGATGCACGGTAAAGCAACCCCCGTAACCCACGTAGTTTGGGGAGTCCTTCATCCAACAGTGGATTGAAAATGAGCTGTAATTTACTCTTATTAGTGTGTCTCATATCTAGATCTCTCAAACACTATAGGCTGCAGTTAAGAGTTAATTTATCCATATTGTGCTTCGTTACTTTGTGTTAATTCATTTCGTCTTTCTATATTTCGCAGCTATATATTTATATTTGTAAGTCGCAGTTCCTTTCAGTTTGCTTTATATCATCATGATTCACGCTGTGAGAATATGCAGAAAGATGCGCATTTAGAATTGTGTTTTTCAGTCTCATAAGACAACGCAAAACCCTGCACAGCCAATGGCAAACTCTCTTGCTATTAATATGAAGCTCATTGCCGAGGCTGCTCAAGAAGCACCACCATCTCGTGGCTTGTCGCGCTCGTGTGCGCCAAATGCCGCGAGGCCGCTGCTGAACTCATGCGGCGATGCCGCACGCAGGTGTTCATGAAGGAGAGCGAGCGGCAGGCGCTGGCGGTGGCGCTGCACACCGCGGTCCTAAGCCGCATAACGCTCATCCAAGGCTGGTTCCGCGCCGCGCTCGAACGACGGCGCTTCTTACGCATGCGCCAAGCGACCAGCACCATCCAGGTGAGGCCCCCCCGTTCGCCGGCCTTATCGGGCGGTTGGGCACCCGAGGGGCACCGTCGACGCTTTTGTTTTGCCTGGAGAAAAATGCAAATTGTAATTTAGTGAATTTGGTATTTTTGTGCCATTTTCATGGCGCAGGGCTGCCATGAAGGCGCTGTGTTTCCCACACATAGTCTGCAGTAGTTTCACAGAGAGGAACAATGTCAAATATAATACAAATTGAGCATTGTTCAGGTAACTTTTCAAATTTGACAAGTTTTGACCGCGATGCATTTTGAATGACCTTTAACGTCCTCTGTACAATGGCGGTGCGAGTGTTGCAGTTCATTCGCTCATGGCATTAATCAGGATTAGTCGATTCAACCGAGAACCTCTGTAGCAATGAGCAAATGCACTTCTGCTGGGCCATGTCACTGCGTCAATAAGTCCCCACCGACAGTTATAATGTGTGACTCTCTATTATCCTGACAATCCTCACCAATTATCCAGATATTTTCAGGAAAGTTCTGTATGAGAACATTTGTCCAATTCTATTTTTCATTTAGTTTGCTGCGGGAGGAAACCAAAATAGAGGTTGAATGCTGCATTCCTAGTATATGATTTTTTTTTCTCCAAATAGTGGTTTTGATAAGTGTCAAAAATAATGAAAATAAAAAGTTGTAACATTTATGATCTGATATTCCCTTTTATACATATTTGCCACTTGTGCAACAGCTCTTAACCTAATCACGGTTCATTTTGTGAGCTCTTTTGTCAAGTAATATAATGTTGTTTGTCCTCATGACATGACGAAGTTATCTATTTTTGTAGGCTTGTTGGCGAAGGTACAGGATGATTATCTGCTTGCAGGCTGCTTGTCGTGGATTTTTGGCCCGAAGAAGGTACCTACTTCACTTTACCCAGAACAATCATAACATACTAATTATCAAACCTGTTTTCCAAAAAGCCATTACATTAAAATACAACGTTAAATCCATGCTGATAATAAATATACTTCCCATTAATTATTGGAGTTAGCTTATGCACAAAAGAGTAAATACATCTAAGCGTATTTTATTCAATTGTGAAAGCAAATGAGTTCATTAGAAACTGCGATTAGGGTGATCACACATTTCGTTGTTTTTTAGGTATCAAATGCTCCTTGAACAAAACAGGAGACAAAACAAACAAGAAAAGAGGATCAGGCGATCAGAGCCCAAAAATGCTCACGCAGAAGGTGATAGCAAACATTTAGAGAAAATCCTAGCTTCGACTACACCAGAAGGTGAAGGTCACTCATTTGCCACAGAAGGGAGCCTGACAGAATTCACCGACAAATGTACCATTGAACCCTCGAGGGATGATCTTCTCAGGGCCAGTTCCTCCAGCAGCATTGAAGATGAAAACATTGGAGAGTCCAAAACCGTGGTTCCGATGCGCGATCGCCCAAAGTCGCTGCCTTTGGAAAAACAGTCCCAGGTGAGGGCCAAGAGGCTGAGTCGGCGCCAGCGAGAGCTCGAGCAAGCGGACTACTCTCTTGGGTATGCACGGCAGCGTTCTGGAGACACCTTGCCCAGCGTGACGCCAACGTCCGAAGGTGAAACGTTGCATTTGTCTGATGTTACATCTCCAACTTCTCTCCCTTCAACTTCAATTCACAGTACCAGCGATCATCTTAGCCCAAGCAGGGTATTGAGCAGAGCTGGCTTACGGAGAGATGCGGACACCATTTCTCCTGAGCAGAAATCTGGAGGAGTCGCTGCGAGTACAGTCACACCTTCAAAATTGACTCTCACGGCACCAGACCGAGAAGGCTCGTCCAAGATTGAGAGTCCAGAGCAGTCCATATCTGAGGCTGAAAAGCTTTCCAGTACGACTCCTTATGAAGAGCAGAGAGACATCGATAAGCGGAGCAAACGATCGCCGACGAGCGCTCTCTCAAGGATTAAACACAATGATGATCGAGATCGGATCAATACACAGATGCCTTCCACTGCAGCCGCTTCCAAAGTCCCAGAGTCTGCAAACACCAGCGTAAAAAGCCCCGAGAGTAAGGTTCTTGACGACGGACGGCCGACGACAAATCTGCTGCAGAAATTGGAAGAGCGAAACCGAGCAATGCAAGGCAAGCAGCAGAAGAGGCAGCAGGACAAAGATGAGCAGGAGATGATGACTCTGATCCGGCAGCAGCGAGAAGCCCTGAAGATCGAGCGTCTCGATCTCGAGCGGCGTGGAGAAATGATGGTTCGCCAGCAAGGGCAGCGGTTCCGCCCCAAGCTTGAGAAGAGTAATTCACAGCAGACCTTCGACGACGGATTCTTCTACCAGGGAAAACCAGCTCTCCTCTCTCCGCCTGGTCCCTTGGATAAATTCCTGGCCGGAGGCAACATGGGGCCACGCAGTGTCTCCGGCTCCCTGCTGCCGCTCGCGCCGACTGACGGCCTGCTGTCGTCCGAATCGGGCGACTACTCCCAGCCGCCGCTCGCGTCCGGCGGCTGCGGGATTCAGCGGTCGCACAGCGCGCGCGTCAGCGGCAGCTTCGAGAGCCGCACGTTGCCCAGCAGCAACCTGCGGCGCGTGTACCACCCGGACCGCCTGCGCGAGAAGGCGCAGCACTGGAGGCAGGAGAATCAGCAGCTGTCGCCGAGGCGCGCGAGGGATGGCGCCGCACTCATGGAGTCGCTGGACAGCGGAGTGGCGGAGGATGTCGACCCATCGGAGGGATCCCGAGAGAGGTCAGAGAGTAGCATCTGGATATAAGCAGTGCCGTCTTGACACATGGACACACGCTGGGCAGTTGCCCGGGGACCCTACGAGCATAGGGAGCTCCATGCTAATCTATGTATGCAGTGACTTGCTGTCAATAAAAATATAAATAAGTACTATATATGGCCAGTGTTAACTGATGAGTTGCCGGGGGCCTATAATGCTGTAAATACGACCCTGGATATAAGCACACCTCATGAGCACATTTCTGATGTTAACACATGAGGAGAAAACAAAGGGAAACTTCAGATCCCAACATAATTTGGATTTGAGCACCACTGCTTGCCTTGCTCGATAGGAATATGCTTCTTGTCAAATTCGATTACAATACAGATTGGAATTATAGGGTCTAAATGCAGCTATATCTTGAGATGATCTGCAAGCAGGCCATGATATTATATAATACTATAGGACGAGTTGACTGCTTGACTTTAGCAGGATAAGGAGCTCATAATAAGTATTCTAAAATTGAATAGCATAATTTTGGTTTTCAGATATCAGCAATGTTTTTTACTTAGCTTTTATGCACAGACAGCAGTCAGCTGAGTGGTTTGGGTAGCAGCAGTTAGTGGTACATTCCATAATGCAGCTAGATGCAGTCAATACAAGTGGAGCAATGAGTGATGGTATCACTGATATTGTAGACATCTCCAGGATTTATCGACTTGGGGGTAGTAAGTATGTTTACATGTCCTGTATGTTTGGGCAATTTGCACTGGCTTGATGTTAAACTTTGATCTATTTAAAGCTGCATTATTTCACATTTTTTTAATCACTTGCATATATCACACTGTAATAGTTTTGCATTTAATTCGTTTCTCATTGGTGAGTTCTGAACCTGCACCATTAATAAAATCGCCTGTCGCGAAAGGATTGCTTGTGGAAACAAAGTGACCAATGTGCCCCGTTGGCCCGCCTTATCGCAGCGTGACGCCAATGACGGGGTTGTCTCTTTTCGTGAGCAGCAGCCTGGAAGGCAGAGCAGAGGCGGGGAGCCATAGAGAATCTCGTGACACCCTCTCGCCACCAACGTCTCCTGAGGTTGGCAACAGGAGCGACGAGGTGGGTTTGTGAGGAGGGTGGGTCATCGTGCCACGCACGGGACGTGTCAGTCACACGTTTGCAGCACGCGTGCTTGGCAGCAGGCACACGCGCGCAGCACGTGTGCGCACACACCATGCATGCTTGTGGGAGCGCATGACGCGGTGACGCTTGCGATGTGATCGCGCTGTACACGTTGAACCGCTTGGCTGCTATTGACGCGATGTGCTCTATTAGGCATGCAACGATGCATCTGTTCTAGGATCACAGTCAATTGTTAGGCTGATGATACACGCATCAAATCCCGCGTGAAGAAGTATATTATTAATAGTTTATGTAAATTGCATTCAAGTTCTGTCCCAGTATAACCATGATGCTTCTGGAGCAAAGACTTGAAAATTGAGCAAATACATATGAGACAGTAAAATTAGACCAAGCATTAGTCTTAAATTAAGAATCGTGATGATGAATCGCATTGCAGGAATGGTGCATCGTTACATAGAGTACGCACACGCGGCGTGCAGGCTGTGGTGAGTATATGATGCATGCTGGTGTGAGTGCCATGTTAGCTGTGTGCCTGGTCGCACACAAGTGGAAGTGATTTGTGATTACTGTTTTGAAAACGTTTGTATGTCGTTACTTGCTACACACCCTTGCAGCAATGTGGTTTGAGTGCTTAACCATCATTCGATCAGAAAAGAGTTCAAGTCCAGGCCGTGAATCAAAATTAATTAGAACTTGTCATTCCTCAAAGGTTGATGAAACGAGAAACACTTTGCGAAAGCGGTTGTCCAATGAGTAAGACGGATCACCACCATGGCAATATGGAATTTCCACATTGGCTCAAGGGTGCCAATAGATGAGTGTTAGCTTAATACACGTGTTATTAAAATTTAAATGTTGAAATGATACGTAATTTTCTTGAATGAATAATTCGTTCGTGCTCATTGCTTGTGTACAAATTCATTACTGGCACGATGTTTCTGGGAGAAATGCTGTATATTTATCTGAGTTGGCTGTTCCCACTGTTTGCATTCACTTGTATGCAGCATGTTTTACAATGTAGTGTAGGCTGTTTCTTGCTGACACAACATTTGAATTGATGTGGAAAAAATCACTAGTATAATTGGGCTGACCTAAGTATCGAGTATTTATTCTGTCACTGATGAAGAGTATTGTTTGTACATCAACATACATGTACATTTGTGTGAAAGTTCACATTTTTATACATGTAAGCATATACACATTATTTACCCATTTTGCAGTTTCACGTGTAGACATACAAACGTATACATTTATACAAACTTGTACGTCATTGTGTAGAAAGTGCGGGTGCCTCTCGCGTGTCGCTTCAAAGTGCTGTCGGTCCCAGGTGCGCTTGGAGCACGAGCGCCTGGCAGCGCGCGCTCGCTGCAGGGCGCCGCGGTGGGGCTCGCGCTGGTTGCATGACGGATGCCTCGCATGCTCTGCCCATGTGCCGTGTCGGACCGGAGCAGGATAGGAAAGCTGGCGCTATGCAGCGGAAGCGTCGCCTCGCGTACACACGCTCAAACTTTCTAGTGCGGCAGTCAACGGAGGCCGCCAGCGACGAGGATGAGCCCATCTCACCCGCGAGTCCCGCGCAGCTTCCCCCTAAGGCCTTTCCCTTGCAGGACAGGGGCAGTGAGCCCTCAGCAGTGGCTATGGTAATCCAAGAGCTGTGGTCCAGCTTGTGCTCCCAAGATTTGTTTGTTCTGTCTGTGAAACCCAATTATTGGATATTGATTGCTTTATTGGCTGGATGATTGCAAAATGTTCTCAATTGGTACATACGTTATTAAGCATTATTTTTAAAAAGGCATAATTAACAGAATGTAAATGTGTCACGGTGAAATACAGGTAGTACAATTTGTCACCAAGTAAAGTTTGAGTACAATTAAGTTGAAATTTGGAATAGGAAATAGTGCTAATTGAAACGCTCAACTGTTAGTACACATGACAATTGCGTATATAAATACTTATTTAAATATAATACATTAATGATGCAAAATTTGTTTAAACAATTCACAATGTCAGTGTTTTTTTACGTTGATATGTTATCACCTGTTATTTAATACAATTTTGAAAACTTTGAATGAGCTTTAATTGCAATTTTTACCCAGTGCTATCCATTTATTGTGAAGAGAGTTTTGCATTTAATTCAATATACATTTTCATAGTGTTGCTTTAAGGCACATAAGTGAATGGACCAAAACGTGGTTAAAGATATTGAAACTGCAAGTCATCGGCCAATCCTTCGAAAAATCCTGGGAGCTTCTGATGCCTGTAGTGTTGTTTCGACTAACCCAAGCCACAGGAGGACTACATAGGGCATTACCTTGTTCTGTGCAAATGAGACACCTCTTGAGGAGTGCGTTTATAGCCATGGGTGGCAGAATGTTCACACGATCCCACAGTTGGCCGAGCTCACACCGGTATTCCACGTGCGCATGTGCACACGAGGAACTGGCAGCAGATGTTAAATACCGCACTTTAAATATATCCACAGACGAGCTGATACTGTGTTACTTTTTATGCACCCAACTCTTACTCAGTGTTTCAGTTGAATGTGTATTGCGCATAAATATAATGATTAAAATTTACGTCTAAATGTTTATAAAACGGATTTGAAAATCACACCACAATATTTCGGCTTTCGAATGACAAAGATCCTAGATGAATCCATAAACTAAGTAAATAATGTTATCCAGCACCTTTCAGAATTGGCATGACGCACAGGGACATGCTGGACAGTACTTCACCTGACCACCTTTGTTTTCCCAATGCTGAATTTTCACATCACCCCAGACAGGAAGGTCTGGGTTAAAATCACATATGACTCAATTGTAGCACTGTGGGTTAATGTTAGGCCACCACACCCCATACACCCACGTGGGAATAGGGACCTGCTCCTCACTGAGGTGGCTGCTACAATTATCACTAACGCAAATAATTCAGGAAGAACATGCCCTGCCTAGTCCTGTGATATTTGTGGCGCTAACATTAGCCTTTTTACAGGTGCTGCCATGTAGACACGCGTTCACACCATGTAGATGCTTACTAACCACTCTTGCCTGTTGCTATAGCGGTGTGCTCACTCATTCACACAAAGCCACTTTGTGCCTTACTTGATTTTGCTGTCATTTGCTTCTCAGTAAAAAGCATTTGCCTCTCAGGGGTATCTACACACCCTTAGAACCACTTGTGAAGTTGTGCATGTTGATCGTGTAAGGATTCACCTGTTTAAAATCAATGTCTATGCGCATAATGATACACGCAATGATTTCCACCCATTTGTACTTGAATTGCAAAATCATTGAATACCAGCAGAGCATTTGAACGAATGCAGCCAACAAGACCATGTTAATATTACACAGACCAAATTGGAAACTCTACTAATGAAAGTAACAAGGAAATATCGTTGATTCTTTAATTGAATCACGAAACCCAAATCTGAAAAAAAAAATTGTGGAGGGATGACTCTTGACATGCCTCTAATGTATGCACACAGTAGTTTTTAAGGCTAATTCCATTGTGCAAGCTTGTGCTCATCCAGATCAGATAATTACCTCATTTGCTTCTTTGAATATACGTGTTCCTTTGAGCAAGAAGAATTGCCAACCTACTCTGCTTTAATGGCTAGTTTATTGATCTCCCACAGCAATGCAATGACCTCCGCTGAACAACCTCAGCTGACTAACTCCAACAAGGCGAATCAAATGTCCAATAGCCCAGTTTGTTTAGAATTAACATGTCTGAATGAGTAATGAAAGCATATATTATCTTGTCCATTGCAAAGTGTGACATTTGTTTAAGCTAATCACGT
This sequence comes from Mordacia mordax, assembly GCA_036362905.1. NCBI lineage: Eukaryota > Metazoa > Chordata > Hyperoartia > Petromyzontiformes > Petromyzontidae > Mordacia > Mordacia mordax. The sequence goes on from JAZEWT010000001.1 coordinate 5,787,169, forward strand.
TAGTACCACCAAATAAATTGGCTGCTCTTTTAGAGATTAAATGATACAATGCTCAAGGTGCATTTCTAGAGCGCTTTTCACCCGAGGGTCACAAAGCACTGCACAGAGCTGTGGAGAAAACGGCATGTCAACAAATAACAAATAAAGATTTAATGCTCTAAGAAGGAAAACGGTCACACCAACTGGAGGGGATGAGTGTTGAACAAGGTTACATTTCGAGAATATAGTAGGTTTTAGATTTGTCAGTATAAAATGGTGGCACGGTGGCGCAGTGAGTAGCGCTGCTGCCTCAGCAAGAAGGTCCCCGGTTCAGTTCCCAACTCATGTGCCTTTCTGCGTGGAGATTGCGTGTTCTCCCCGTCCACGTGTGTGTTTTCACCGGGTACTCTTGTTTTCCTGCCACCATCCAAAGACACGCTGCTGCCTAGGTTAATTGGCCAGCTGAGTAAATTGCCCCAAAAAGTGTTCCCTCCAGTGGTGTAAATTAGCTTTTAAGAGTTTTAAATTGGCTTTGAAGGGTTAGCATTTGACAGTAGTATAAAGCCACGGCTTACAGTGTTTTAGTCAGTTTCAGAGAAACAAACACCAGGTTACCATTTTAGACATGCATTTGAATTCCCTTTGTTAAGTGTAAAAGAGTGTTAAGTAGTAATAATAATAATTGCATTTATAGAGCACTTTAAGCGCTGCACAGAGCTGTGGAGAGAACGGCGTGTCAACGATAACGACATAAGAACGGAAAATCAGCAACAGTAACGCAGTCAATGTCAAGTATCCGCCGTACGCACGCCGCGTCGCCGCACGTGTGCTTCCCTGCACAGAGCACGACCCGTTAACTCTGCGCACTGCTGCCTGCTTGGTTTGTCACGGAGATGGTGGGGCTGTGGCTTTCTTGCTTTCACGCTTTTTGACCAACGTGCAAGTGCATTCGTAACCGCCGCGCTTGTTTTCATGCCTGCGGCGCGCGTTGCCCGTCCTGCCGTCACGTTAACCTGACGCGTGCTCTTGTCCTCCGCAGCTGGAGAACACATCGGCTGCAGAGAAGAACAGGCGTGCGGGCTGGGGTCTTCCAGTGGAGTGGGATGAGCGTTTCAATCCAGCTGGGGAGGGGACGATTCCGCTCTCTGAGCTGTTATCTCTGCCTCCTGTTGATGCCACGGCTCAGCCCACATCTCTGCCATCAGCCACCACAGTTCCCAAGCCCCCTGCTCGGGAGACGTATGTCTCTGTTTTGGATTAATTTGTTTCTTGTGGTTGTGACCTCAGCCCGTGACTCTATCCACCCTTCATGTTTATAAATTTGGATTTTTGTTTCATTATTCATTTTACTCTAGTGGCAATCAAAGAATGCATTTTCTTACCGTATTCTCTTGATTATGATACGCTTCGAAAAGTAGGATGCAGTCCAAATTTGTGTCCGGTGTCAATTGTTGTACAAATCTGGTCTCACACATACACTTCTGTGATTATAAAATGTACCCCATCTACTTATTTAAAGAACAAAGAAACTAAGTGTATAATAGAGAATGTTCTATAGCAGCAGGGCTGTGTGTATTTCACAGAAAAAAAAACCTAATTAATTGGCTCAGTAACCTGTTGTCTTCACTTCTCTCAGGGTGAGCCCAGCGCGACATAAGCGGTGGGGATTTGTGCAGAAGATTAAAGTGGAGAAGAAACTTTCTAAAGAAAACCTTTCGTCAGCAACAGAGCAGGAAGAGAGGCCAAAGCGAGACATGTTGTCCAGGGAATGCTCTATAGATTCCACCACGGGCAGCAGACAAGGTAATGTGTCATCACACTAAAGCGAGACATGTTGTCCAGGGAATGCTCTATAGATTCCACCACGGGCAGCAGACAAGGTAATGTGTCATCACGCTAAACGCCAGATCTGAGGTGGCTTCACACCGAAGCACAGTTTTTTTTGGAATATTTTGGAACACACGAGAGTCGCCATGAGTCAGGTCATGTGAAATCTGCCAGTCGGCAGCAGTAGCCTTTATGTGAAAGCCCATTGAGACCCATTCCTTGTTTCTAAGGGAGGGCTGAACCCTAAAATATCAACTTCTAAACAGTGTACATATTCGCAGTAATGTAGTGCAACACAAAGAACAGCTACAACTCCTGCAAAAATGTTTTGCCAAAACGTAAGCACACATTTATAAACCGTTTATGACCACGTATATGTCATCAATGATGTCATTATATTCTGCTAGATGATCCGCAGTTGTGGCTAGGTGGCACAGTGGTTGGAATATGGATCACATTCAAAAGGTTGATAAATGATTATAATAATTCGTTGTACTTCTAGAGCACTTTTCACCCGAGGGTCACAAAGCGCTGCACAAAGCCGTGGAGAGCACATCGTGCTTCTTTGCAGAAATTAACAGCGTAACGAACTTGCCCTACTATGAGAATGAGGAATTTACATCTCTGGCCGAAGACTAAATACCATCGCTTGCTTTTAATCATTACTTATCGTGTGTTTTTATATCCTATTTTCACAACTTTGAACTGCTCAAAACTAGTTACAGGTATCAAAATATACAGTGGGTTTCAGTCTCTGTTGTATATACCGGTCTTCTATTGTGGTTATTGAAGCAGATGTTCACTGGTAATGTATAAAATGAATGTAGCAGTTGATAAGTAATACTTATTTCCGAAAATAATTTTGTAAGCTTTCAATACACTGTAATAATGTAGGTTTTCATAGCTCGATGCATGAACATTGCTTGGAGAAGCTGCTCTCTCGGGACGGCCGCGTTGATCACTCTCTCTCGCTCTCTCCATTGCGACGTTTCGTCTCACACGTTCGAGGCATCCTCAGGCGCGGTGCAGTTCGAGGCGAAACGTCGCGATGGCGAGAGGGAGCGATCGACGCGGCTAAGTTTTTCGAAGCAAAGTTTCAAAGCACTGTCAATATTTTTGGGTTAATAGGCATCTGAATTGCGTGAAATATACATTGCAGTCATTGCCTCCTAATGCAAAAACGAGTTACGTGATCCCACGAGGCTCTTCTGGGTTAACATACGTAGTAATAATACGAGGTGTGCACCCATGCGTTCCTTTTTTTCAGAATGGCATGAGCACGGCGGTGGGGCCAAGTCGGAGGACTCGGCTAAACCGACAGCAGAGCAGAGGCCACCGCAGCCCACTGCCCCTGCCGTCCTGGCACAGCCCAAAGTGCAGCGGAGGAAAAGCATTAAGATCAGCAACATCCACAGCTCAACCACGCAGAGCAAACATTCGGACACACAGGTCATCTCTTCGCACGCCAACCTAAAGCAGATGATTGCCTTCCTCCAGGGCAAGGTACGAATGAAGTTTCAACCACACGTTTTCAATCGTCGATACGTTTAGCTCTTAAAATGTGACTGAGGCCAAGGGATTGCTATGCTGAACTATTTTATTTTACAATGTGCACTGAGTAGCTCTCTCTTTCAGAGGTTACCTGGCCACGCATAACATAACGGTTAATTGAATTGGCTCATCATACGTGAGAATACATTACAGCAGCCAAGTAATTTCAACTCAGTGTATATTTCTGGACGGGGAGGAGATAAATAAGATGCCGTGCAATAAAACCACTTGATCACAGCGAGAATAAACACTCGACCTCCAAATATACAAATGTCAGCATCAGGGTCACGATTGAACCCAGGCTGGCGCTGTAATTTCTCTCCACCGTGTCGCTGAAGGCGGACAGTATGGATTTGACTTCCGTATTCGTGAAAATTTACAATAATCAAATTTTAAAGCCGACGTTTTTCAATCAGTGGAAAATCTGCCGGAAAAAAATCTGCCAGATTTTCATTGTGCACTTTTTCTTTTATTACTGTGGAATAGGCAGAGCCCATATTTTCATCTTGGATCCAGAGGCAAGGGTGGCACATTTGTACAGTGTCTATACAAGCTATAACCAATGGCTTCAGTCACATGCGGTGCGATGACAGCGAGTATAAATGCATTTCAATGTTTTCATTACTGCTAATCATATTTTATACAGCATTCTTGCTCTTCCTGAAGTAGGTACAGTTGAGTTTAAGCAAGCGGGTGTTGGGATGTCAGTAACAGAAGCCTGAATTGTACTTCAGAAGGTCTCGCCTTGGTTTACCAAACATTATCATAAGAACACAACTCGTGCTAGGTTCACCACCTTATGCACTGCAGAGCAGACCCTAACTCGCTTATCCTAAGTCAGTCAGTTTTTTAATTAGGTGGAAGGAACCACTGTGCGGTGTAGCTTTTAACAGTTGTCCAGGGGGATATGTAAGTTACATTCTACGTCAGGCACTTTCCATGTGGACATTCTGTGTTCTCTCCCTGTACTGCATGCGTTTCCTCTGGGTTCTCCAGTTTCTTCCCGTAACTAAAATATATGTATTAATTGACTGATAGCATAAGATATTGGACATGATGCCTGCTAAAGGTTGGTACCAGTTAACCGCACTTTAGCTTTTCCGCCATCTCTGTGGTTCCCTCGTGCCTCTGAGTCATTCTGCTTTCCAGCAAAACCTTTGACATCAGAAAAATACTGTTTCTATTATAAATTCTAACATTCGATTAGTTGCAATTGCAATATTACATTTCAGTTTTAGCAACACAGAGCAGTCTTGTTTTCTGACCATAAACAGCCAGTAATGAGGCTGTTGCTAGACTGCAAATAAAATTCGCTTTTCAAAACATACACATCCTCCAAGAGACATCCTGAATGGCAAAATACCACGTGCGAATGCAATGGGTGTGTGTCCTGATAGTCTAAAGTCATACGATTGGAAGCATAAGAGGGGCTGAATAGCCTTGGGGGTGAACTCAGAAGGGTGGATGCAGCGCTGCAGAGTTTTCACTGCACTCCGCTATGGAGCTGGTGACCTGAGTTTGATTTCCTGGTTCCATCCCGAGTGATGAACGTGGTAAGATATGGTCAAACAACCCCCATGGCTGAAATTATGGGAAGGCTTACATCCAGCAGTGGACTGACATTGGCTGAAGATTGTGATTTTTGTTATTTTTACACGCAATCGTCCCTGTGGTAGCTTTCATCGTGACGGCTAGCGGTGCTGCGATGAAAATGTTGCCAGTGGGGGCATATTCTCCAAAAAAATCTGCCCGTTTATCAGGTGCTTGTAAAGAAGTTTAATCCAGTCCACCAGTAAGAAAGTCTCCAGCATTATGTGAAAACTACAGACGTATTTATTCCATATCATCAGGTTACAGCCTACCTATAATCGGCACACAGGCTGTCAAATGCAATCTTAAACACAATTCCACCACAAACGAAACTCGTATTTTGTCTGATGTTGAGACGATGGGCGTTTTTTTCACTAATACACATTGCATTCACTTGTTATTTTATTGTTGTCCCCACTTCCTGTCAACTGTGTCAAATTAACAGATTGCTGAACTCCTACCTGATGATGGCAAAAATATCGATGGGATATTCAAGGAGGCATTGAAGGAGTTCCAGAAGAATCTTGAACATACCAACACGCGGGTGACCTATGTAAGTATTGTTTATCTCCATCAGCGCACTTGTGAACACCAACCCTCACTCCATTGTGTTATCGTTATTCGAGATGCATCCTGGAGTGGCATTGATCACTCAAAGCTCCTGGACATTCACGGTTTTGCCGAGCTATAAAAGGCACCGATTGCTGGGATTCCTGTTCACCCGCCGGTGGACTTGGCTGTTTCGCACACAGTATAATGAAGATATCTGCATGCGGTACAAAGACCTCATCAGCAACTTCGAGCAAGTGCTGGACAAGACGGTTCGGCAAAGACCATATGTCACGGACAAAATGCAGATCAACAACGTGTGCATCAACCTGTTTAGCGGGTTCATGGTGCAGTTCATGGGCAAGTGCCAGATCTTGGATGACCCCAGTGTCGTCAAGGTAACCGCTGATTGTCCTCATCCATCGTTCCACTGTTTGCGACTCTTCATTCTTTATGGAAAGGTTGCTCCAAATGTAGATGCTGTGGCTTAATGTCCAATTATTTTGGCTTTTGCCTGAACTTCACAGAATGTATGCCAATTCTTAAGTCTTTCATTTCTTCATATTTTTGACTCCTTGCCTTCCTAATTTTCAATCTATTGCAATCATCAGCATTGAAAAATAGTCAGTGTCTGCAAGTTAGCCTGACTGCTTATGCGACAATGTCTGTTTCAAGCAATTAGTTTAAAGAAGTATTATATGTATATAAGAGTGGAACAGGTTTTACCATATCTGGCGATTATGCAGGTGTTAAGATCTTACTGGCAAAAAGTACCCATAAGTATTATATGTGTTTGTAATGTGTTGTGGGTATAGGTATTCACTTCCGAGCGTTGCGTATGTTGCGAGTACAATGGTTAACTTGCGACCACTGTCTTGGGTTTCTGATGCAGGCTCCCAAGAATGAAAGGAAAAAGAAACGGAAGAAAGAATCGGATGGCGTAAGTGTTCAAAGTTACAAAGGGTGTGGGGTTTTTTTTTTTGGTAAATATCTGTGAGATAATCACTTTTGATTTTAATATGCCTCATGGTTTGGGTGTTGTGTATTCTAAAAATGTGTCCGGACCTAACCTAACAGAGGATCTTTATGTTGTGGTGGAGCATTAGAAGTGCAATTATTATTGTTATTACATCATCACCAGTGGAAATATCTCTGAGGCTCTCAGAGCCTGAGGCAATGATATGAGGAAAGATCATCTGTTCCACACAAGCGTCAAAGCCATTTGGAGAGTCAACATTGGATGAAAATATCAATCTGCCCTGGTCGTACTGTGCCAGCAGACTAGACTCAGTCGAAAGAACTAAATCCCAGTGTGATGTTGACCCAGCTCATCAACCCTCCTAGGTCGATAGGTACAACATTTTTTATCTTCACAAGACACTGCTCCCTGCCATATGAATGTAGAATGCCCTTCGTACTGATGTAGCTTTGCACGGCACTGTGCAAAATGATTGCTCTCCAAAGCTGTACTTTCAGGATAGCCATGTTCAACGCTGCCCCTCTCTCCAGTCATTAGAATGTCCTTCATTCACCTGGAAATGTAATGTATATGAAGAGGAGCACCACCTGACTAGTTTCAATGTGGACCTTGAATGTTGCCTTGAGATTCACTCATCCAAGGCCTCAACTGTTATTTTACAAAACAGCACTGTGGTTTTTAACCACGAAAACAAAACGTTATAACATCAGTGTGTCCGTCTAATGTCTTAATCATGGCAACCAGTCAAGTTGAGATGGGGTTTGTGAATCCCAGCGCTGTATGTAGTGGTGTACAAGCTTATCCATATCTTGCGCTTATGTTGCCCAATGGACTAGGTGGTGGAACATAATGGCCATCAGTTCCGTACGGTGCAGTTCAACATCCCGTCATTCTGTGAAGCGTGTGCCACGCGCATCTGGATCATGGATCGTGGATACGTGTGCCGAGGTGGGTGTCTCCGAGCCAGCCAAGTTTGTGATAACATTGCCCTATATACAGCGCCTCTGTAGCCCTGCAACAAGCCCAATGGAGTGTATGGGGACCCACTCTGCAATAGTTGTGGATCTTTCGCGAGAAGAATGTTAAAGTGTGAAATGCTTTGAAAAGTAAAACTCTGTGGTCATTATTACGTATTCGTATTGTATTTCCACGATCATCTTATGTGGAGTTAGTTAATTCAAAGTAAAGCCAACACAAGTTTGTTTCTGGGACACAGCCTGGCCATCATTCCCCTCAAGTGAAAAGTGCTGTATACATGCAATTATTTTTATTATTAAGCTCCTGGATCTTAAAATTTTAATAAGGAAATCCTATCTGAATCATTGATAGTGTACTACCGTTTGTGTTTGTTTGAAACGCTGTTAGTTGACACGAGGCAATACAATGTTAAAACAGTGAATTGCAGAGCACATGACCTTGGATATGTCTGAGAGGGTTGGGGAGTGAGTGCGAGAGAAGTTGTTACCTAACTGGGCTGGAGGAGGAAAATAGAGGAGGAAGGCATTGGGGAGAAGTGGAGGAAAGACAGCTGGGGAGTGATTGCCAGGCTGTGTCCCATTCTTGCCCGTGAATGCAGGGCTTTGAGCACAATATATTATTATTTTTAGATCATCATTATTAGATGTTCATTATGACAACCGAAAGTACCCGGTGAGTTTGCAAGCTGTAGATGCGTGATTCCTGATACAACAATGTTTGACCATAGTAATCATGAGGCTTATTTGAGTACATGATTTGAAACAAGTTAGGTACCTCGTTTTCTCATTTGATAATGTATGTTTATTCTCAATGTTTGGTTGCCATCAAAACCGAATTTAATGTAAAATTTGGACATTATTTTGGTTAACTTGATAATTGTATAGTTGAAACATATTTTATAAATCGACTAACCTGATTGGATTAATAAAATAATAATAATAATAATAATTGCATTTATGGAAAATCAGTAACAGTACATTTTTCGGGATTTTTTTTAAATATGCACATCGTTACAGAACAAGTAAAATATGATCAGACTGTGAACTATAAATTTAAAATGCAAAATTAACAGTGTTTATAATACATATGTTTTGGGTACTGGTTTAATTTAACATTTATCATATAATATGAACAATAGCATTTCTAGAGCGCTGATCACCCAAGCGCCACAAAGCGCTGCTCATCATACAAACCAATGCAAAAGTAATCTAATGGGCAGCATTTACGGCTCCCTTCAAGCCACATTCCGAAGCTCCCCATTCCTCTGCACCATCTCATCCAGCTGCCTTCTTATTTGCACCCTACTTACCACCCCAGCGTCCCAGCCTAGATCATCCCACCACCCCCCCCTCCACCCTCACACTATGCTATATTAATCGCAGCAGGCAGATTCAGCATGTACATTCCCAGAGCATCCAGAATTTGTACGTTGTTTCTTAAGTCTCATTTCTCAGCATATTCTGAACGAATTATGTCTGCTGTATGTTTTTGTTTCCATCGACAAGCCTTCCCAGTCTCTGTACACATGTATATTAACACAAATACATACCATTCTATTTGTACATAAGTCGTTTCATTTTTCAAACGTTTATATATATATACAGTCGCAAACACACATGCAGAGGCAGGAAAAAGCAAATAAGGTGAAATTATGTAAATGAAATAGGGTTTGGGCCCGGCGATGGACTGGCGTCCCGTCGTCGGGTGTATTCCTGCCTTACGCCCTGTGTTTCCGGGATAGGCTCCGGCTCACCATGACCCTATATAGGATCAAGCGGTTTCAGATAATGAGATGAGATGAGAAATAGGGTTTGGTTCATATGTTGGCAGAAATAAATATCAAGTTGGCATTACATTGGGTTTCGTTCGTGTGTTGGCAGAAATAAGCGTTGGTCTATTTTCACTGCAAAAAAACCCCACCAAGTTGGCATTAAATCAGTGATCTGGTGGGTTTTCAGCAAATAAGCAATGCAGCTGCGTTTCAGCCAACATTTGGTACAAAGGCCCTGGGTCTCTAATTCAAAGAGTTCATCAAACACACGGCACAATTCTCTGTACATCGCTATATAAGGCAGAAATTCCACATTCCTCATGTGGGACGGCCACTGTTTGCACAACTGCTCACATCCAATATAGCGGTACTCATTGTATCACCTTCGGAAGACCTGCGATTATCCCCACCGGTATTTGAATGACGTTGCAATTGTGAGTTTAGTGCTCTGGTGTAAGGCCACGCGGCAAGATTCTCACCAAACATGTAGCAACTGGTAGTCGATACCGATATTGTGGCGAATCCAGTTGTAGCTCAACAAGAGCCATGCAACTGACTTGAGGAAATACGATTTCGGCACTGCAAAAAATAAATTTGCAGAGACGTCACTTACTTACACGTTGTTCTGCAACAACGTGTATATATGTTTTAAAACCCCCCAAACATTTTTATTGTTGCAGATTTTTCTGTTCTAATGTCATTGTTGTTGATGGCTCTGGCTCACCGCGACCCTGTACAGTATTAAGCGGTTCTGACAATGAGATGAGATAATTTTGTGGCCTTGAACTGTATTATTCATCAGACGGTTAGCTCTCGGAATTGAGCTGAAGGCCAATGTCTTTGTCCCTTTGCGTCACGTTTTGTAACCTGAGCTGTGACAATAGACAAGTGAGGGACAGGGTCAAGGCTGTTTGTCAGCTGAGTATTAGAGTCTTATCTGTCATCAGTTCCCCGCAATGTTACACAAGGAACTATTCACATACATATCCACTTTTATTGATCCTGCATCGTCGTCTTGTCATGGTCATAGCCAAACTCCAGCCCACTTTTTATTACACCATAATATATTGTGGGGAAAACTGGTATTGTGGTACATTCTCCCAAAGACAGCAAACACCCATGTAATAGAGGTCAAGGTACCATGTGGTTGTGCTCCGTTTGTCTTGTCAGCTTGCAAGTTTGCGTGTCACAAGAAATGCTACTCGTCAACTACCAAGAGGTGTACTGGATATTACAACGCAAGAAAGGTGCGCAGTATTAATGTACTTTGTCTATTGACATTGTCAAATTTTCGAATGTTTGCTGTATCGCAGGAATCCCGCATCTGGGGTTCACTGGGTAGTTTCCACTCTAACAATAAACATCTGACTATCTATATATTTCATCTGCAAAGAGCTCGCATATGTTTAACAAAATCTCTTCAATGGTGGAATTTGTACCAGCAAAAGTGGACTAAGTTTTCTGACGAATCTCCACGATTGACAAAGTGAAATGAGGTCACGTATGACGTGGATGGCTGAGCGGACGTCGGCGACATCAGTCCAGACGTGAGACGGATTGCGGTATCGCCGCGCCATGAGGCACATCATCGACGTCGACCATCAGTCATGTAGCAGTGAATAAATATTGGCTGATGATGAAGATGATGCCAACAATACGGGTAGGAAGTGCTGTTTTATCTGATGCCATGTGTGCTACAGGCCGGTGGGGACCTGGCAGGAAAGCAATTTGGCGTTGACCTGTTCCGGGTGACCGGCCCCGAGCGCAGCGTGCCTTTCCTGCTCGAGAAGCTGCTCAACTACATAGAGATCCACGGCCTTTATACAGAGGGCATCTACCGCAAGTCGGGCGCCAACACCAAGGTCAAGGAGCTGCGTCAACAACTCGACAATGGTAACTGCCCACTTCCATTCATGGGCATGAAACGATCCAAGCTCCGAGTGCTTTTATCCGACAGGCAAAGCATGCGCAATCTCAGCTCTTTGATTGAGCAAAGTACCATCTAACAGTTATGTGAGATAGACTCGCGATGGATACCAGGCGAAAGGCTTGTAATATAGTTTTCCAGATCTTCCACAGCGTGGGCTTTATCTCTCACTGAAGCTTTGAAGAAAATGTGTTGCCATATGCCAAGGTGCCAGAGATATAATTTGGGGAATAAAGAAGGGCAAATGTTAAAAGATTCTGGATAATATAGTAAGTTGATAAGTCCAAGGAACCTTTTTTTGGTGTAAAATGGCCTTTAGTGTACAGTGGCTTTAATTATTTAAACATCACACACATTATGGCCACATCTTTCATAATAATGGCAACAGAGAAGAATAACCTCGGCAAAGTGTTCTTTTTGTAGTGTTTCAAGAGAGATTTAGTAATTGTATAAAGACTTTGCCCTCACACTAAACCACAGGGTAAGCACAGACTGCTTGTGGGGATATTTTGGCAGTTAAATGTGCTTCGTCACAGTGCTTGAAAAAAGTTATTTGTTGTGGCTGTGATAACAGCAATTAACTAAATGGTATGCATTTTGTGAAAATACTATTAAATGACCCACAACTGAAAAAGCAAAACAAAATGAAAGTTTCATCTGGTATCTGGAGTTTGAGTCATGTGTGCAAAAAACAACGGCCATATTTTAAACAAACCTGAAACTTGGATTGCTAACTGCCTCAATTTTACGCGTACATCTGTTATAATAACTGAGTTTAGTTAAGGGAATGTTCATGATTTAATTGTGCCTGATAAGATAGGTATGTTTGACAAACTCTAGATTATCCAACAAGATATCCAAATGGGTATTTAATTTATTGAAGATCAATTTCTAATCTCATATCCAGACATGTGGCAAATTATGGTAGATCTCCCAAACAGAGTATAAGAACGGAAACAATATTTTTTTTACAAATTATTCAGTTTTTTTACAACCGAATTACTAAATTTCATGTTCATGCTGTGTCATTAATTAAACGAGGCAGCTGTGTAAATGTCTCAGGAAGTTAAGATACCCAATCAGTAATTTCACTTGACTCTGGACAGCATTTGCACTGACTTAAGAATCCTAAACGTGGTCCAGCGTGACTTTGGGCAACCTGCAAAGATGTACTTTTCTTAAATATACTGCTTATTTTGATAGCCTGATAATTACTATAGTATTTAGCAATAGTCGACTGAAGCAAAGACAAATCTACAAATGAGAAAGAACTAACTAACAATTGTTGGTGAGGTGAATTACTCTGTGCTTACCTGCCAACCTCAATGTGACGTATGATGTGGGAGGATTGTGGTGGGGAAAGCCTCTATGGCAGGAGGAGGCATCGCTTTGTTCATATAAACGACCATTTCTTGTCTTTTAGCTAACAGCTAAAATTACGCTTTCTTTTCAAAAATCACGACTTTGAGATCATAACTACAGGCCCCGGTAATCTGACTTTCCAAATGCCACAAACTGAAGATCGCGAGCTTCCATTTGCTAGAAACTATACCTACATATGCATTTATATATCATAGCAGAGTACCTGCCATAAGGGCAATCTGATTCCAACCATTGATACTTTCTTCTAATGTGTCTTGATGAGGTTTTCTCCTGACATGACTGCTTAGACTTGTATTTCTTCTTGGATAAAGGTGGAAGAGTACTTAAGAAGGTTTAACGTAGTGCAAAAGTGGGTATTGCGCTAATATATACACATCTATAGATTAACAATCCCTAGACATTTATATGCGTAGTTACCTCTGGGATATATTAAAAGGTTGCTTCCAATATAGCTGCAATTATGCAAGGCTTCCGCAGTATTTAATGTCACACCTTAATGGCCTCAGAACAAATGAATGAGAGTACACCATACATTGCATTGAATGTATGTTCTTGTAGAAATACACTTGCCGATATGGCACATTATGTGCACGCGAACAGGCTGGACGTGTTTTAACCCCATGTGTGTCTGGGCCGTGTGCAGATGTGAACAGCGTGAACCTGGATGACTACCAGGTGCACGTCATCGGCAGCGTGCTCAAGCAGTGGCTGCGGGAGTTGCCCGTGCCTCTCATGACCCTTGACTTCTACGATGAATTCCTCCGTGCAGTCGGTATGTGATGATAGCGTTAACACCACTGCGGCCGTGCAAGCTGCATCTCGGCTTCCACGTCTTAAAGCTCTGACCGTTTGTATGCGAATTGAACCGTGGCGGGTTATGAAGGTGTCCTTCCAAGCAGTCGGAAGTCCTTGCTCACCGCCGTGCCCTGTTTTCACAGGCGTGCCAGAAAAGAAGGAGAAAATCAAAGCGGTTTACACGGTCATTGCACAGCTGCCAAGTGTCAACTACAGCACTCTCGAAAGGATTATCTTTCACCTCGTCAGGTGCTTTGCAGCCCTGTCCTGTTCTCTCCACACTATACTCTCTTTTTAGGGGGGATTTAACAGTAAGCCCAGGTGTTTCCCTGTTCGAGAAAGCATTGGGTGGTACCCATCCTTATTTGCGGCCCAGAATAATCAAAAGAAATTGCATTTTATGATAATGGGAGCCAATCGCTACTGAATGCCACAATGCCAGTATCGTTATCACCGATGTTATTGTCCCCTTTGGTTAGGTGGACTGGGCTGACCCTCAATTGCGTGTTGAACGTTCACACAGTTCTGACTGAATGATTACGCTGCCCCGCTACACAACCATCTGGCCAGAGAGCAAAACGCATTTTAATCTGCGTAGAGAATGCGGAGAGGTGAGGTCCCGTGGCTGAACCGATCTGCGTTGTGTCTCGCTGTAGGATTGCCCAGTACGAGGATACAAACCGCATGTCGTGCAATGCCCTGGCCATCGTCTTTGCACCTTGCATCCTGCGGCCACCCGACACGACGGACCCCCTGCAGAGCATGAAGGACATTGGCCAGACCACCCAGTAAGCGCGCAGCACACCCACACGCTGGTGACGCCGGCCGCTGCAGGATACGCGTGTTTTGGGGACGAGGCGCTGGGGAGCGGTCGGAGGAGGCGGATGCCACTTCAACTCGCGCTGCGCGTGCACTGCGGTCGTCCCGAGAGAGTATTAATAGCAGAGCTTAAGGGGAGACAGAACCATAGAAACAGTTTGTTTGTATAGTTTTTTTTTCTTTCTTCTGTACATGTGTTCAACAGCATATGCGTAGTGTCCGAGAGTCACTTGCACTGGTTTCTGTTAGCCTCTTTGTATTTATGAAAAGACAGCTATGCTTGTTGAAATGTCAGCGATACACTGGAGACCGCCAGTTGCTCTTTTCAACGTAGTGCCACGTTGACCAAAGCCAAACGTAAAATAAGGAAAAGTCGCCGTCCGTACCACGCTTGCTAATACAAGTTATGAAGCTGAATTTTAACCTTCAAAATATTGATCACCACGATTATCTTGACTAAAAATGTGCAGAGTAGTTGAACTCAGTCCACCCTGTGGATGCACATTTGTACCATATGTGCATTCGTGGTTTTTTTTTTTAACATGTCCTGTGCACACAGTTGTTTACACCATGTTCTGTATCTGTGTGGTTGTGCATACCACGTTGGGAGCGGTAGCTCAGCGGTTAGCGCACTCGGCTACGAACCCGGCCACTCGTGTTCGATTCCTGCTCACGGCCAGCATCGGTGACGATTTTTTTGATCAGGTCCTGGGCCTCCCCATGTCGATTCGGCCTCAAATGAGTGCTTGGTGCGATGTGTAAATATCGACACTCGGGAGACAAAGGCGGCTGGGTACAGTGCTGGCTGGCCACCCTCTCGTATGCCATGCTTACCTTTATAGGTACTCGATAACAGCGCTTGATCCCACGGTCCCTTAATACTGCACGGGGGTTACCTGTTTATCATGTGTGTGTCTGCGCACGTGGTTGAGTATACTCTGTGCTTGTGTCTGCAGGCATAGTTGTGTGTACCATGTCTTTGTGCCTGTCGGGATCTGCGTGACCTATGGTGAGGTCTCCACGTTTCTCGGGTTAAACCGCATGGTGTTTTGTTATTGCGTACGATATGGAGTGAACGGACTTACCAGGCATAGCTCTTCTTCACAACATGTGCAAGCATATGAGACGGAGACAGAACTTTAATTCGAAGGCTTTTGTAAAATATTGTGGGGTCGCTTTTCAACACACCGGTGTGCTGAGATAGTAAAGGAATTGGCGCGTCTTCTGTTCAACGTGACAACCCCTTGCTGATTGGCCGTGTCGGGTGGTGGAGGGTTAAACGACACTATTTTATAATCTATAACTTTTTACGTGACCTGACCCAAAAAAAAATGGATTTCATTGGGAGACAGAACTCCATCTATGATCCATTCTACCTCTCCGGTCTCTATATATCTGCTGTGAGAAAGGACTATTACCCAAAAACGTCTCCTATACATTTATAAGGCGGTGTCATTGATGAATGTGTTGAGTTGTTAGTCATTTATGCTGGTGCGCCACTACCAGCATGGTATTGCCAAGAAAATTGTGCTGCTGAAGAATTTCTCAGCGTCCAGCGCATGAAGCCGAACGGCATGCGGTGCGTACTGAAGATGTGTTGGAGAGAGCGGCGGAAGCCGCGAACACTGGCGCACCGTGGTGCGTGCGTGCGTGCGTGCGTGCGTGTGTGTGTGCAGCTGT
>JAZEWT010000001.1:5803773-5831078 GCA_036362905.1 Mordacia mordax
TGTCTATTTATCAATTCGTACCGCTTATAAACCAGTTCATCACATAGCATATTGCAGATTATGGCATGTGAGATGGCTGGAGTTAGAACTAGCGATTGAATTGTTTGATCGATTGCTTGCCCCTGAGGCTGATCCAGCCCCCTGCCATCTTCTTGATGTCGGCCAAAATCAACTGCATTAAAACTGGAATTACCCCACATTCTGTGATCAAGGTATATAATACAACAAGTGTCTAAACGTGAATTCGTGTAGTCTCATCTCATTATCAGAAACCGCTTAGTCCTGTACAGGGTTGTGGAGAGCCGGAGCCTATCCCGGCAGATACAGGGCTCAAGGCAGGGATATACCCACGATGGTACGCCAGTCCATCCCGGGCACTACGGGCAATTTAGTCTGCAAGCCAATTAACCTATGCAGCAACATGTTTTTGGACTGTGGGAGGAAACCGGAGTACCCGGCGAAAACCCACGCAGACACGAGGAGAGAACGTGCAAACTCCACACAGAAAGGCACCCGAGCCGAGATTCGAACCCGGGACGTTCTTGCTGTGAGGCGACAGCGCTACCCACTGGGCCACCGTGCCGTCCGAATTCCTTTAGTGCGAAGGTCATTTATTTGAGGCATTCCTGTATAAAGCACACCACTAATAACAAATGTCGTCAGATGTTTTTTACACTTTGGATCAGAACCAGCAGTGCCATTTGCCCCTCTCTGAGTTCATCACACTTTATCTGCTAAAGGTTGAACGTTTTTCTGCACATACCACCACAATCGCTTTCGAGTTTCCGTGCGCTCGTCGTGAGTGTCACACAGGACCCGGAGTGAGTCATCGTGTAGCAGTGAGCGCTTATTACGCTATGAACTCGGTGACTTGAAATCAATTCTTGGCCGCGGTTAACACCAGTGACGATTAGCTGAAAGAGGAGTTAGTCTTGTATGATACCTGTATGTCTATATATCAGTACTGATGTCGAACTAGGTCGACTCGACCTAGGTCGACTGGCGCGGTGTGTAAACATCGGCACTGGGCAGATATAGTTGGTCGCGTGTGGTACTGGCTGCCCACCATTTCGTGTACTGTGCCGGCCTTAATAAGAATTAGCAAACAGCGTCTGTCTCAAACGTCTGTTAAGACTCTGTGGCGGTTCTTTATCCCACAGGTCAGAGCTGCGCAATACGGTGATCTCGCTGGAGTGCAGCGCGTCGGACGACGACGCTCTGGACAGCTTGTCACGCGACACTATCGACGACACCGACGAACCGAGCAAGCGCGATCATTCAACCGCCGGTGCGCGAGTTCGTGGGGAAGCGGAGCGGAGCGGGGCGATGTACGGGGGTTGGCTGTGCAGTTGAGGATCCGCACTGCCACCTGTGATTACGCCACGTTATCAAACGTGATGGGACAGTGGTGTCGGTCTCGTCACCATGGAGTAGAAAATAAAAAAAAAATAGTAACGTTTGCTTTTATGCTTGATTTGGCTAAACTACAACTCCGAGGATGTAAAATTCTAGGTTTTCCTCATGCGACAATCGCATTAGAGAGGGCATTGGAAACATATCAACGTAAAAAAAATGCCATTTTTTTATCCTGTGAATAATCGTTTGTGATGGCTACTTTCAAACATATGGGGTACTGTTCTATGAGATATCCAAATAAATTGTCTCTTGAAATAAGGGCGATAGCACATGTGGAATGTTTTAAATGAACATCCTGTTAAATTTGATATAGCAATTCAATCGTCTGCGAATTACCATTTGAAACTGCTTAGTGTACTCTGGTGCTGGTGAAGGAAATTCAGGGGTATTCCATTTCCTTTTTTTAATATAATACTAACTGGGTAGTTTAACATAGTTGTAAGACTCAAGCAAACAATATGAAAAGCAGGTAACTGTCTTGTTTGAGTGCTAAGTCATTGTTACAGATGAGATGGTGTAATTCTTTATCATCCAGCCAAGTGCATTCCAACTCACATGGATCTTGTGCAGAGCTCCTCTAAATTGGCAAACACGTAGAGACTTTTGGACTTTCTACATTTCAATCGCAGACAAATTAATCCGGAGGATGGTCAATGTGATAGCATTCACAAGACTGTAATTAACAAAATGGTCATATCAGAAGGGAGGGGAGAACTGGGATAGACGACACATTTATTCCTAAATAGCTGCTCTGAAGAGTTCTCATTCATCAATCTGTAAAAAGATTCATCAATACAGACTTGTGAGGGAAAAAAGTATCAGTCTACATGCAAACAGTTGTCCATTCCACCATTGAATAATAGGATCCTTGCATTGAGTGCCCACCCAGTTAAACTATATTTAATTATGTTTGTTACACGTCATGCCTACCTAACTATATTTATGTTATAAAATGTAAATAAATTGGTAAGTTCTCTACAACTGAACGGTAACCCATGGTTATAACAGCAAGAGCTTTGGCTTGGTGGCAAATAAAGTGTTCAGGCTTGAGCGTGAATGTGTGCTTTTGTGCAAGTTTGCCTATCTTTCATCCTTCCAGGATCAGGACAAAGAGTGTTCACTCGTTTTTGAGAGTGGTAATGTAGCAACCGCAAGTAAAATTCTAACCAAAAAAAAAATCCGGCGCACTCTTAATGCCTCCACTGCCTTGCCGCCTCGTGCAGAGTTTCACTGGACGAACATGTTCAGGAGGAAGAAGCGGCTGACCAAGGGCTCCTTGCGGCAAGAGAGCACGGACTCGGCAACGTCAGACGGGGAGTCTCTGTCTGGGCGCTGGCACCCGAGCGTCGCGGATTACCGCCTGCACGACGGAGATGGACGTCGCGTCGTCGCCGGCCCCACGCCGAGCGGCAGCGATGTTTTGGAGGGACGCCTCGCCGGCTCCCAAAAGCCCGCAGCGCAGGCACCCGCTGTGCGCCAGCCTCAGCCCAAGCACGTAACGAGATCCACGTTCCAGCCGCCCGATCCCAAGCTCAACGGGAGGAAGTAAACACAGAACGGAGCCCTGATGCCACGTGTTGCTCGCAGCGAGGCTCTGCGACTTGTTACACGGTGCCTCGACAAAGTAGAGTAACCTAGAACGTGTGCGGTAGAGACCGTGCCATTGGAAAACCTTCAGTGGGTGTGTGGTGAAGGGAAGTCAGAAAAGCTGAGAAGTGGAAGCAATGGGATTATGATGCAAAACGCATTGTGGTGGGACTTCTCATGCACACACAAACATGTGTGCGCATGCGTCCGTGGGCTCGGAGGAATTTCCTTCACATTACTTGCTTTTTGAGGACCAGGTGTTACATAATGAAAGCAAAATTCTGTACATTGTCACGTAGCGTTTAAAACATTTTGGTAAAGGTCACGCAAACTAGTAAAGCCTAGGAAGTAAACTGTACACTGCACAGCAACACTACTCTGTTGTGCATCTGTGTGGACATTACGATGTCTAACTTATCGCTTTTACGTTTATTTGGGTGCTCAATCGTGTGCCTGTTGCCAAGATGCTCTTAATACCCAACACTCCAGCTGCATACAATGTTTACGTATATGAAGGCAGTCTGGGATTGTGATGTATTTATATTAAATGCACTTCATCCAAATGCCAGCTCCAATTTCCTTCGCTTTAAAAATGCCAGAAACTGCTTTTGAAAAGCATGTCAATACAATGCCTGAAGACTGCACAAAATGCAGACTGTATTGATTGACTCATCACTCAAGTTTAAGTGACCTGAATTGAAATGACATTTTTTTGTCTACATTTCTGATTATCAAAGCAGCATAACGTTTTGGGGGTAATACCATAGTCAAAGACCACAGAATAAGTTCATGCAGGGCGATTGCCCAGTGTAGTTGCTGTTTGTAATGTTTAGCACTGGTAGCTTTTAAGCCTTAAGGAATGTTCAGCCTGAAGGCCTCAGAATACCCTAACGCAATAACTTTCATTTGCAGCAATAAACATTTCTCTCAAAGTTGATCATTGTAATGTTTCCATAAGTGAATTGATGGGAGGTGTTAAAATCAGTATTCCATTTGGTTTTTATACGATATTTGTGGAATGGATTTTGATGTTCTGATGGACTGTTGATGATGATCACAAGACCTATGCGACGCAAACGTTTAACAACAAAAAAACACGAGTAGCAGTTGGTTTTATTAGTTTTATGTTCTTACACTCTGCACTGCAGTGAGCTACTCACTCTGTGTTTCCAGCACACTGTGTAACATGACCAGACCATCTGGCTTGCATCTTGGTGTAAAATGGGTTCCTGCTGCAAAGCAAGAAAACGTGCTTCTTGCCACTGACCTGTAGGCATTCATTCTAAAGCCTTGGCTGCAGCCTCGAAGGTAACGGCAAAGCACGAGCCAGCACTGTGCTCATGCTTTGACCCTTAAGTCCTTGCCCTGTGCCTCGTTGACCACATGGCCCCCAATTCATTCAATCTCAGGCTGTTGACTTCCCCAGGACATGCGAGTGCACCGGCAGTGGACGCGTGTGCGCACGCACGTGCATGTGTGCATGCATGCGTGGGAGTTTGGTGGAGATAAATTCAGGGAAAACGAGTCTCATTGCTGCACAACACGCCTAATGCTCAGTCAAGCCTACGCCTTACCTACTGATATTGATCATGGGCATTTTATGAAATGTTTCCTTGCAAGTGTAGGTATGCATAAAGTGATAAAAATGGCACTTGCCACACCAACTGATTTCTTCTGCATATTAGGATCGGGGTGGCACGGTGGCCCAGTGGGTAGCGCTGTCATCTCACAGCAAGAAGGTCCTGGGTTCGAGTCTCAGCTCGGGCGCCTTTCTGTGTGGAGTTTGCATGCTCTCCCCATGTCCACGTAGGTTTTCGCCGAGCACCCCGGTTTCCTCCCACAGTCCAAAAAACATGCTGCTGCATGCAGACTAAATTGCCCGCAGTGCCCGGGATGGACTGGCGTCCCGTCGTGGGTATATCCCCACTTTGCGCCCTGTGTCTGCCAAGGTAGGCTCCGGACTAAGCGGTTTCTGACAACGAGATGAAATTATTAGGATCGATGAGTTTTCCGTGAGTAAAAATCTTATGTTCAGATGAGAGAATTTATATTTTAATCCAATTGACACACTAAGCATTATATAATTACTTTATCGATCAGCTGGTTGTAATCCGGTGATTATTAAGCTTTAACAAAGTTTGTGAGATTACCAGGATCATTTGAAATTCCCGAACGGCTGTATCACGGTGCTCTTGTCTCCAGTGGTATCGTGTGCTCAACTCTGTTCCACACATTGTGCATATTTTCAAAATAATAACCATTTCTATTGCATTTTTATAGCGCCTTTCACCGGAGGATCACAAAGCGCTGCAAAATTGTCGCATTATTTTTTTACTTGGAGCATTTCATTTTCTCAGCCTAGACAGCCCAATCACCAAAAAAGAGCAATTGTTTGGCTACAGTAAGCCGTATGCAGGTACTGCGTGAATCGAGCATTTACATTCCTTAAAACGAGCGAGGCTACAGCATAGAACAATTGCTTAAATGTGAAATACACAACATTATAAATGGTATTTTTTTCAAAAGTTCGTATTGATCTAATGTCCTTTTTACGGTCACGTATCTGGTGCAAATCAGGATTTTGGCTTCAGTTCAGTTTTTGTAATATATATATGCACGTAATGTTTCGTCTGTGTAAAGAAATGTACAAATATTTACACTCCACTGGTCTTGAGTGTGGGTGGTGCTCATACACTTGCAGTAGGTCATTGTAAACGATTCCTATTTCAGTAGGAGACGTATCCATACATTCTATCGCATTCATCCCACGCAAAGATGTATGACACGGTGAGCAAGTGGAGGCCAGTGCTTACATGCGTGCTGTGATGTAGTTCAGCACGTGTCTGCTTAGTGCAGCGCGATGCTGCGCGTTTGGCTGCCGGAGAGGATGCACGCACCCGTTACGTTGTAGCGTTCGTACTGCCTGATGAAACTCGAGAGGTGAGTAGCGGAAGGATTCTAGTGCAGCGGTCTTTGGGAGTCGCTTGGGGTTTGTTTCACTGCGAGGACTACTGGGCACGAAGATGTTCTTAACACAACGGACCTTTCCCTGCCATGAGATGCCCAACAACGTCTTGTAAGGTCATCGCTAAGCAGTGGGTGGTATATGTAGAGAAAATTCAAGTGCATTACATTTCCTACATCATTACATTTCCATTACAGTTTTTAAAGTAACATAGCAGCGTCTTGCCCATCATCTTAATACTCTACTTGGTGTTCAAAATATGTAGATATCATACTCTTTATACTACTTGATGAGCAGAGCTGATGAGGTTTAGTTGCTAGTTTATTTTTAATCAGCGGACTTGATCTGAGAGTTGGCCTCTTGCATGAGTTTACTTCCAGTCGCCAAATGGTGGAGTCATATTTGTAATATTTTGCATTACGCTTGTCTACATAGTCGATCAATGTCACGTTGTGAGCACATGCCCATCGTGCTCGCCGAAGAGGGCTAATCTGCCTTCCTTAGGCACTTGTAATAAACATTTGCGGTGCCTACTCTAAGCCAAGGATTTGCCTTTCTTTTGCCCGAGTCCGATGGGGGGGTGCATTAGGCTCAGCTTGGGGAGTCTGGGCTGGTAGACAGGCCATTAAACAAAACATTAGGGTAACTGTAGACTGATGAAAGGTTGGAGGCGGGAGGCTTGACAGAGGCAGGGTGGTCCATCTCGCAAAGGAAATTTGATGATTTCATAATAGCGGCTGGAATCCATTTGTCAGGACAACAAACTGGCGGAACCCTCACTTAAGACTCGGCAAAAGTCAGCCCTGTGCATCTGGCATTTGAGCTGACCCCAGGGTCACATCCCATTGGCTTTCTTTATAACCTTCCTGGACAACACATGATGGAAATGCTGTCTTGACAAAGCACATTAGTCGTGGTTATTTTATTACTACATATACAGTACATTTGCCGTCGTGCAACAGCAGAAATTTATTGATTTGAAAATGAAAAGGGAAACGGTTTTTATTTTAATTATGTATAACATTTGAGATTTCCCCATAGAATGTTACTCATTCGCTCAATGCGTTCTGTTTTGACAAGTAGTGTTTTTGACTATCGCTATTGTCTTCTGTATTAGTCTTCAAATATATGCACATAACTGCCCACTAATTTATCCCAACATTGTCAATGAACTTGCTGTTTAAGTTGAAGGAAATGTTACGTTAGATGTTTTACGGTTGTGCAAGTACGGTCATTTAGTCACCCAAGATTCGATAAACGTTTATGTGCTGTGCATAGAAACTTAACTAATCACAGCAAAAACTAATTTACCTCATAACCTAACATTGTCCGTTTATTAAACCAAATGAATTCCCAGTTATTATCTCGTTAAGGGAATCATCGTCATCTAAGAACGTAGCTTAATGCATAATGTTGCAGATACTTTGTCAAATCTGGAATTTGTGTGATAATATTGGCACATAATGACTTAACTCGTGAGAATTTCACAATCCTAAATGGCACACTTTACAAAGGCTGTATATAACACCTTCATAGTTCCATGAGTGTTTTTGCCACTTGCAGAAGAATAATCATTTATCCCGTAGGGTCAATCCAGTAGCGGCACAGTAACTAAAAGGCAATCCAGCTGCCCGTTTTTATCTGAAGTATTTTACTGTGTATTTAATTTTTGAAATCCTATTGATGTTACTGACAGCGATGATTCTTAATAATTCTAAATAATCAATGTTTACGGTCACACTTTAGGGTCATATAAGCAAGACTGGATAAATCACATGCAGACACTGCAAAATGTTGAAGCGAATTTGTTCGACGTATTGAGACTCATGCTGGATTAACTTGCTTTGGAACTTGCTGAGAACTCTGATTTTTGCCTTTTCTCAGCCAGCGTGGCGAGATAGCACTGTGAGCTATGAAGCATTAGTATGAATTACAACTGCATTTCTTTACAAACTGCTGGAATGGTTATGCTGGAAAATAAATAAATTGTATGTATATATTCTTGCTTAACTAATGTAAAAAAAACAGCATCTTGTCATGCAGGATTTAGAAATCCCATATTGTTGCTGTGTTTTTGGACATATGGACTAAACCACTGAATTTGTTTTATTAACCCATAACTCAGCTTTAATAACTTGGCATTGCTGGACATGTAATTTAAGCAAAAATAAGATGTGATATTTGTTGAGACAGTTGTCTCTGTGTAAGGCGGTTACGCTTGGAGTACCTGTACTCACATGCTGGAAAATCTAAACACTCGTTATTCTGCAAATGTGCCCTTGGAGAGATTTTAGGGCTTACACTCCAAACCCATAGAGCGCTTTTCACACTCCCACAGTTACATGCGCATACGCTGCATGGAAAGCAACCTTGTGTCTGCATTTACGAGTGTTAAGTAATGTGAATATGCAGAGAATTCCCACGAAGGGTACCCAGTATAACATTAAAAACTGTTTCATTTACAATTAAACGACCAACCAATGGAGGTGAAAGCCCAACAATGTTGTATTTTTGGTAAAATGTTTATTCCAATCTACGTTGTCATACTTTTAATGCTACCTTTTTAGAACTAGGAATTATAGTGGTTAGCAATTGTTACAAATATGGTTAAGACAATTCAATTTAAGAAAGTAGGACCTCGGATACTGATTGTGGTTTCACTTTCAATAAAACAATCGTAAATCTTCACTCAAATATGTTGTTTTGAAGTAAACGTGCAAGAGAAATTAGTTTAAAATAAAACTATTCTGGGCATGGATGTGTATAGTTAACAATGACTCTCATTGCACTGCTGGTTGGATTGCTTGCGGAAGTTGTTATTCAGAGTTTATGTACATACACAGCACGTGCACCCCAAAGGGCACATCACGGTCAACCAGGTGCTTGATTTATTCCCTAAATAACATGCGGATGGCACTGTTAGGGTACCACGTATCTTGCTTTGCTACGATTGATGCATTCCGCGGTATGTTTGCAGTTGACTAAAAAACCCAGCCCCCCTTGCATCCTGTTTCAAATGCTTATGTGCAGCTTATTACATTCATCACTCCGTCGCGCTCACTCCATTTACTGCAAGTCTCTTTAACACGCACTTGACTGCATTCACGTAACAGGTAATTGAGTACATCGAATGAGCCATAAAGTGTTCATGTTCCACGCAAATTTAGTTATGGTGGAGGTTGTTGTAAACTGTTCATATCAGTATTTGCAACTGGTTGGAAAGGAACATGATTTTTATTTGAATTTTTTTTTTTTAAGATTTGCCAGATACAATGTAACTACGTGCCAGTGATACTGGATATTCACAGCACGCGTGTAGTAGTTATAAAGTACCTTGCTGAATTTAGAGTTCTGTGTGTGCCATGTACTCGCACTGAACTACTCGGTCATTTGGGAATTGGGTACCTAATGCATTGTAACATTGTACATGTGTGTAAAAGTTTCTGTATATTAAACTTTCTGAAAGGGTTGGCATATGTATAAAGTGCAATTTGAGAAGGTTAACACTGTTACATGCTTTGTAAAGCTGCTTTTGAAACGAACCATAAACCTATTAAAGTTTTATTCGCTACAAACTGTGATTTATTTTTAAGGAATGCTGTGTTGGGACTACTTCGATCGCCAGCCACGTTCATTTGTATCTCACTCTCATATGTGACCTGTTTATCCTCTCCAGGTCGGGTGCACCCAGCCACAAGGGGTCAGGAAACACTGAGCTCATGCATGTGGGTAAAACTGCACACATTTTGGGGAAAGGTGGAAGCCAGTATACAATACTGGGGGCTGAACAGCCAATTATATAATATACATATTCAGAATGCCAAGGTATTAACCAAAATTAATGCTTTCATGCCAAAAACGTTAAACTATAATGGGACATTAGCATCACACTATCAAAATGTCACACCTTTAAGGTGTCCAAAACTAATGGAAACGTCATTGGAGAGAAAAAAAACGAATTTTCACAAATATAATTGACCTCATTTCAACTCGAAACTGTCAAAAAAAAGGCACCATTAAACCAGCTACATTTTATTGCACCTTTTTACAGTACAAAAAGCATTAAACTGTTGCCGATTTTCCATTATGTCGTTGCTGCCATGCCGTTATCTCTGCAGCGCTTTGTGACCCTCGGGTGAGAAGCACTCTAAATACAATTATTATACATGAGCTTTACATGCACAGCCCTTATTTTTTTAAGATGCATGTGTGTAACAATTCACCAAAACCAAACTATTTTCCAGCAACATGTTCAATAAAAATCTTTCCGAAAAAATACTTTATGCCTATAATAGCCAAACCTACTTGACAGTAGTTATTCTGATAAGAATTAAAACCACAATGGGGGTAACATATTTCACAAGTTACACAAAATTAACATGGTTTTGCATGTACAAGTTGTGAAATGTACATATAACCTTTGGAAAAAGGTATCCGTTCTTTTTGAACTACAAAATAGCAAATGTAACATAAAACACTCAGTGATAACTTTTTTTTACATTTATTAGGTCGCTGTTGTGTTATAAAAGTACTGTCCATAAAATGCCAACCACACAAGCTTAAAAGCAGTCCTGGTTTCTATGAGTGCAGAACTTGTGTAGTGTTGCAGTATATGAATGCATTTACACTATTGTCCTGGCACCATGAGAACAGGCAGAACGATTTCAAATCGAGGTCGAGCAAGTATGAACAAAGTGTACAAGAACTACATCTCCACGGTCTGCCAATGGCCCATGAGCCATTGCAGAGCCTGACATGTCCCAATTGCCAGCTTTACCACAACCTGCTCTGAACTTACAGCAATTGAAAGCAAGATGATGTGGTGTGCATGCAAGTCTGTCAAAAGAACAAATATTTCTATAGGTTATCTCTACCACCACCACCTAAACCATCACAATCTTGTTTGGATAAAGAAAAACCAATTAGAAAATTACTATAAAGCATAAACTCCCAATCAATTAACATCTTGATATGGTAATCTATAAATGCAGCTATTATACAACTGAGGTTTCATTAATTCATATCCAGTTTTTTTTACCTCAAAAACCAATTTTGTAAATGTAGTTCTTGATTTCTTACCCACAGAAATCATCATCCAACCAAGCTGCCAACACATTATACTCAAGCTACCTATTTAAGTAAAATTGTGACAAACCTGGTTCCTTCATATCTGTAAGCAGCACTGTTATTTTACAAATATCTGTTTTGACAAAGCAGTCACTGAGAAAAATAAGGTTAGTCTGCATAGCTACTTCAGCGTACACAGGTCACTTCAGAAAAATGGAACTGCTGAAAAAACATTTCAACATTTAAATACAAAATTTTGGACTGAATACAGCCATGCATATTGACAATATCTTTCAAATTAAATGTGTTCAAAAGAAAACAATGTCCATATATTCCCATATATGACTACAATTACATTAAAGGGAAAGAATCTTGGGAAAAGGCTTGTTTTTTAAGTCAACCTTGGCAGAACTCTACCTTGTAATAAAGTATTTTTGTTGCCTTTTTAACGTTCTTTTTCCAGATGAGATTACATGTGGCACTCTTATGAGCATTAGTGACAAAGGGCAGTTACAAAGGAGGCTGCAAAGAAAATGCGGTCATCAAAACATGTCATTTAAACAGATTTCAAACTGACAAGTTTACAATGTACCTTTGGAGATCACAACGCATTTGGTAACCAACAAATCCACATATAAATAGTGAATTGATCAGCGCTTAAAATCCAGGCACACATGTTTCTGAAGCCCTAGATATAAGCACAAATATTATGAACAACGTTTCAAACAAAAACGGTAAATATTTGACTGAACATTATTTTACACTGTTGCGTGTTATGGCATTGTGTATCTTAATGTACGCTTGTACACACAAGCGTGAACGAGACGTCCCTATGGCATTTACAAGGCTCAGTAAAAGCCTGCAGGGCTCGACATTTATACGGACATGAATATGCGTGGTGAAATAAAGTATCTTACTTGACAATTTCCCCCACTGCCATCAATGCTACTTATAATTAGTTAATTGCCTGATTAGTTTTAAATATCAGTAGGGCACTAATTTAAACAGTAATGTAATTTTTGGTGATGTAATATCTTGAGAAAAAAACCAATGCATAGATGTGCCATTTTGTGTGATGATAAGTACTGCTCGTAAATTATTCACGATGTAGTCAAACTTAAAACAACACCTGTGGTGGTAGAAAACAAGCGTTTGAATATTCTATGGCAAAACGGTGCCATATTACTTTGGATAGGTATTCCGTGGATCGTACAGACTGTCGAATGTTTATCGAGAGACCACCTATGAGAGTGTCACTTAATCCACATATGGCTCAAAGTTTGTTACTCGGGGGAGGGGGGTAACGATGCCAAATGCGAGTGCTCATGGCCATTGCAGAGCAAACATCTGGAGGCATTCAGTTGTTGGCAGCGTCGCGTTGTCGCTGCCAATTGTCATCTTCTACTCCCGAGTCACAGTCATCGTCTGTTGAGTCCTTGGGAGGTGCCCTACAAAGCAGAAAGGACGGCAACACCATTTAAAAAAAAAACCCAACCGACAAGAAAACGTTTGAGTGTGAGCATTGCCGGAACACTTGAAAATACACCTCAAACAGCTCCATTTGAGCACAACCGCTTTAACCCACACTGACACCAGTAATAATAGGAACAGGGTGGCAGAATGCAAAATCATAATGGGATTAAGCCAGTCAGTTGTACCTTATGTAGAAAGGCTTCTTCTTGCCATCCACTACATCCTGGTCCAGCTGAACACCCATAATGTCCGAGCACGGAACATCAAACATGGGGTCAAGCAGCAGTGTCTCCTACAAATACACACACAGAACGATGGCTTTTTACCGAATTATAGCTGTGTTTAGTATGAATAAAACGTTGATTTTACACAAATTTTCAGTTCACATAAAGTGGCATGATTTGACAGTGATTGACATCTGAGTTTATGTCCACCCCAAATATAACTGACATTGCCTTTGGGCCAGTCACAGGCTCTGGATGAAGCCAAACATCCTGACGAAACTCAATGCCCGAGGCTTTCTTAAATGCTGCTTCCGTCCACTCGACAGCAGCTTTTAAGTAAGACTCTGAACCCAAGCGTGACACTATTTTCATAGCTTCACGTGAGTCTTCGTGATTCTGCAACTACTGCGGCGCTCACCATGATGGAGCGCAGGCCTCGTGCCCCGGTTTTACGGTCGAGCGCCATACGAGCGATCGCGTGCAGCGCGCCCGTGGACACAGTCAGCTCGCACTGCACGCACACACACACACACGTGCCCACACCAGATCACCGTGGGTTACAGGAACAGCACAGGTTTCTCACCTTCCACGAGATTCTCCCGTGTGTGAAATGGAATCGTGGCGCTTTTCTCTATTGCTAGAATCCCTCTTCATTTTAATTTACTCTATTTTAATAGTAAATTAATATGTAAACATTCCACATTCAAAGTCAACATATTTTAACATAAGGTAATACAGATTGTTGATGTATGTTGATGTTGCTCACTGTCGTTTTCCTTGGGACAATGGCTCGCTGTTGACCTGCGCCTGCGTATTCCTTCCATCATTTGTTTAACAATGATTTTATCTGTTATTTTATGTCCAGCACTGATTTAGAGTCATTATTTTACTTTCAATAGATCAACTCTGATATTGTTATTGACATGGCGTACTCTCCACAGCTGAGATGTGTAAAAAAAAATAGTTGATGCGCCGTTCAGATGTTGTTAAGTCGTTCTCTCCACAGTCTCTGTGCAGCGCTGTGTGACCCTCGGGTGCAAAAGCATTCTAGAAATGCAACTACAGCAGCCTATTTCTGAATTACTGGTAGAATTCATTACGTAATTGCAAATGTCATAAACTTTATGGATGTACAGAGTAACAACTAAACTGCAGCCTATTGCATCTTATGTCAATTGTAAAGTCCAGCTGTGGCTAACAATGTCTGTATTTGCTGTGTTGGAAAGGTCAGATGTGTTTATTCCAATCAAGATTTTGCACCCTATTATTTATTGAGTGTGGCAAATACCGACTTAAAGCACATCACCCTAGCACTATCACCCGAGATTACAGTTCTGACAGTGGTAACAGTCTCTTGCTCTAAGACCTCCTGTATTATGCCTTCCTCTCCTCTCGAATGCATGCACGCTCACTCCGATTGAGCCCATCCACCCATCAGGTGCATTGAAATGGCATCGCTGGCACGCGCGCGCACGCACGCGCGCGCACACGCACACACGCCGTGCGACCCGTGCGAGCTCCTCGCAATCGCGCAAAGCCTCCAAAACAATCCAACCGCACTTCTGCTCAACGTCAAGAGATCTCGGAAGGCGGGCCCCGTGTCCCGCAAGCAACCCCGGCGCGCGGCGCGCGCGCGCACCTTATCCATGCTGAAGAGCGCCTGGTACTGCGGGATGAGGGCGTTGCGCGGCTCCGTGAGGATGCGCACGAGCATGGCCTCGTCGAGCGAGTGCAGCGGCACCACGACGGGGAAGCGGCCCACGAACTCGGGGATCATGCCGAACTCGATGAGGTCGCGCGCCTCCACGTTGCGCAGCAGCCGGTCGCGCTCCTCCTGCTCCTGCACGGCGCTGCCGTCGCCGCTCGCGCTGCCGTGCGCCCGCCCGGCGTCGGCCGCGGCGCGCCGCCCGGCGCCCACGCTCACGGTGCCGAAGCCCAGATACTGATGACGTGGGCGCAAACGGACGCCGCGGGCGACAGGCAGAGCACGCACAAGACGAACGGTTCAAGCCAAAGTAAAGAACTTATCGCATCACCGTCATGATGTTCTCCAGCGTGGACAGTGTCATCCGAGGAAGGTCTTGTCGACATGTAACGTCGGCACATTTCAAGATTATAATCCGTTGCCAGTTTTAAATTATGTCTGGGTTGGTCGAGTGACATTTTATCTTCAGTAGGGTGACATTATCTCTCCAAGGTCGGCTATTCACCCCCCCCCATGCTATCTCACCTCTCTATTGCCTGAAACTCGTTAACATCTGACAATTTCCTTCACACCTTGGTCTGCTTTGAAACTCTGGCAAGTTCATGAATGTACCCTGATACCACCCTATAGTCCATATTACTCCCAGTTCTTCAAGTTCTGATTGCATTGTATTTAGTTCTACAAACGTTTAGTACTGTAAAGAGATCCATTTAACGTGATTGAAAAATGCAGGAGAATTCAAGATCGCCTTCAAAAAGTATTATTACAATTTAAACTAATAATTCTTTAAGAATTTTTTTGCACAAAAAAACCATCTTAAAAGCTTATTAAACACTTAAAGGAATGTTTATCTGTCAAAAATACTTTAAAGTATAATTTTAGAATGGCATTGCAATGGTAGTACAAGTTTACTGTCTCAGTAATATATTTTCTGCCACAATGCAGACTTGCGACATGAATACTAGCAATTTTTTTTAATATCCTGTGAAGGCCTCAATATGTGAACTCATCACAATAAATCTTAAAATCCGTCCCACAATACGCATCCGCAAACGTGTTTTGTATATTATGCATTATCGAGCCTCACGTTGCGGACTGTGAACCGAGCTATACCTTCTCATTTTTGCGGCGGCTGATGATACGGTCAAGGCCGTTGAACGCTCCGGAGGCCACAAACAAGATGTTGGTTGTGTCGACCTGCACCGTTTCTCCACGCAGCTTACGTGAATTCCTCTCGGGGACGTTCACCACTGTCCCCTCCAGCATCTTGAGCAGGCCCTGGTGAACGCGCGACACGCAACACAGCAGCAGTGGCATCAGGTTAAACGAGATCACAGCACACTCGTCATTTGCTGGCTCGCAGGAGAGCGCTCAAGCGAATTTTTAAAAAAATTTCAATTTAGCGAATCGTTGGCTTAAATTTATTCTTGAGGCTCGATACCTGCAAATGTGGGAGTTGGTTACTTTTGATTCATGATAATTATATAACGTTTAAATTTCGACTAACGGGGCAAATGATACAAATGAGAAGTTTAATCCATGACAAATTATCGATTGTTGAGAATTCACCACAGCAGCATAACAATAGAGTACGAGCATGGCTCTTTACACTAGCAGGCACTTAAGCATGCTGACACACAGACTCCCTGTTTTGTCTCTCATCTCATTATTAGAAACCACATTAGTCCTGTACAGGGTCGCGGTGGGCCGGAGCCTATCTCGGCAGACACAGGGCGCAAAGGCAGGGATATTCCTATGATGGGACGCCAGTCTATCACCGGGCACTGCGGGCAATTTAGTCTGAAAGCCAATTAACCTATGCAGCAGCATGTTTTTTGGACTGTGGGAGGAAACCGGAGTGCCCGGCAAAAACCCACATGGACACGGGGAAAACAGGCAAACTCCACACAGAAAGGCACCCGAGCCGAGATTCGAACCCGGGATCTTCTTGCTGTGAGACAACAGCGCTACCCACTGGGCCACCGTGCCACCCCTCCCCTGTTTTATTATTATTATTGGCTTACAGTTGGGAAAAGTGCTGTTCAGGAGCCCATTTCAGCTAAATGGCACACGTGGGGGTAGGTGGCCGGCACTATGCCTTGCCCGCCTTTGTCTCCCTAGTGGCAATCTTCAGATACCACACGAGGATTGTCATATGAAGCCGAGGACACCCGGGACTGATTGAGATACTCATTGAGCGGTCGGATTTGTCCAGCAGCGCGCCCACTGCGCGACAGCGCTCCGCTTATGCGCGCACACGCGAGCGAGCACACACCTGCTGCACACCCTCGCCACCCACATCCCTGAGCTGGTGGATGCCCGGCACACTGCCGATCTTGTCCACCTCATCCAAAAACACGATACCTGCGGGAGCAGCGCACAGCAGCACAGGCGTAGCGGCATAAAACTTTTGGAACTTAAGCCTCAACAACGCCAACCACCAGAGAACTAAATACATTTTCATTTCTTATCCATCCATCTTCATCCGCTTATCCGGTGCCGGGTCGCGGGGGCAGCAGTCTAAGCAGCGATGCCCAGACTTCCTTCACCCCAGACACTTCCTCCAGCTCTTCCGGGGGGACCCCGAGGCGTTCCCAGGCCAGCTGAGAGACATAGTCTCTCCAGCGTGTCCTGGGTCTTCCCCGGGGCCTCCTCTCACGAATATAGTTTTAGTTTCAACGGTAAAATTTCACTTTCTGTAAAACATGTGTTCATTATCCTCCTGTACAAGGCTTAAATATATGATATATTTCAACTGTCTAATATCAATGTCATAATAACTCACCTGAACTAATTTGTCTCAGACTGATATACTTAATTGTAACTTCACTGTAAATCGCTTGTATCAAAGTTAATAAAATTGAGTTCAACGAACCTCTGTGGTCATCTAGATGACTAAACAGTCAATAAATCACTATCTATGCCTATTGTCGAAGAAAAATTTGCCTTGGTGCCACAAATATGTATAAGGGAACGATTCTGTATACAACATAACAATGGCAGATTACCAAGAAAAAAACAAATAACAGATCACACAACCAACTTAAACATAGATGAGCACTATTCCATGTCCAAGAAGCAAGATTACAGTGCTTCTCTTTTTCATTATTTCATGGCAATATGTTCAAGAACGGGCGGCACGGTAGCCCAGTGGGTAGCGCTGTCGCCTTACAGCAAGAAGGTCCCGGGTTCAAATCTCGGCTTGGGTGCCTTTCTGTGTGGAGTTTGCATGTTCTCTCCCTGTGTCCGCGTGTGTTTTCGCCGGGCACTCCGGTTTCCTCCCACAGTCCAAAAAACATGCTGCTGCATATGTTAATTGGCTTGCAGACTAAATTACCCGCAGTGCCCAGGATGGACTGGTGTCCTATCATGCGTATATCCCTGCCTTGCGCCCTGTGTCTCCCGGGATAGGCTCCGGCTCACCGCGACCCTGTACAGGACTAAGCGGTTTCTGACAATGAGATGAGGTTCAAGAACGAAATGCCAATGTCGAGGTTTGCTAGATTTGAGGGCTCCAGCAGAATTTTGCAGTGTTGCTGTTCTTTTACAACTAGAGCCCTTTAGCTGTAATTCTAAAAACACACTATTTAGAACACCCTGCAATAACAATCAACTAATAGTTGAAAAAGGCAATATTTTTTACTGATAACATTAACGTCTAGCCAGCTCATGCCAGAACTTAACAGTAGTACAATTGGATCTCAATAGACTCCATTTTTTGGGTTAGGTCACATACAAAAAATTGGAATCAATTGATAACACAGGTCACGAAAGCCTTCGATTTAAAGTTGCAATGTGATCTGTTAAATATTCTCAATTAGGATTACTTTAAAATATTACATTAAGAGTACGAGGTAAACAGGAAAAGTATTCCATCAAGTCAAGAATCCTTAGATGGGCATTTAAACTTTATGCAGCACGCTAATGAATTAGTTTACAAACCAATAGCATCGCATCTGGAGTAAAGAACTCAGTATGGCCGACTAGTTGGGCACACTATGGGTACTTTTTTTGCCAGTATACATATATAAGATTACAACAGGTTTTACCGTATCTGGCGATTATGCAGGTGTTAAGATCCCAAACACCAAAAAAAGACACATTTTACAATGTGTCCAGTTTGCAAAAGCCACACATACTAGTGGCAAAGTATGCAAACAGGTAGCTTTGATAACCTATGCATTGTCCTTCAACTGACCGACCTTCACCTGGCAGTGGCTTCCTTTTGAGCCTATTTGCCGGTGTCAGTCGCTGCCAAAAGGCAGTCAGCGCAGGACAATGCAGTATCAATGCTTTATAGCTTAGGTGGGGCTGTTAACGCTATGGGTACTTTTTTGCCAGTATACATATATATAAGATCTTATATAGTTGGGCACACACTGGTTGTGATGCAGACTTATGTAATGGGCAGGAAATGTCCTACCCAACTGACGATGAGGAGCGATGCAACAAGATGCCGATGGGCGACTACAGCGGTGCGCAGATGCACAGGATCACTGGCCGCCGGCATGAGATCCGATGGATCGAGCGAGCAAGATCGCACATCTGCGCAGACTCTCTACCTTGCTGTGCCTTGTCCACGCTGTAGTTGGCATCCTGCAGCAGCTTGGCGATCACAGACTCGATGTCTTCTCCCACATAACCGGCCTGTGTCAGTGTGGTGCAGTCGCAGATGGCGAAGGGAACGTCCAGGCAGCGAGCCAAGGTCTGAGCCAGCAGGGTCTTTCCTGCACAGAAGGTGCAAAAAGAGCGGAATCGTTAGTCATCAGCAGGGAGCAAATCATCAGCATGATAGTTTTACACCTGGACATTCAGCTTGGATACAAGCGCTGAGCGAAAACTACATTGGCGTCAGAGTGGACTTCAAAAGCACCGACCGGAGCCAGTAGGGCCCAGAAGCACGATGTTGCTCTTCTCAAGGCGGATGTCATGCGTGGACGCGTCCAACACGTCGCTGGCACGGCGCTCGCGTGGCGGCGGCGCCGGGCCCCCCACCTCCAACCCTCCCTTGTCTCCTGCCACCGGCCCTCCTGGAGCCCCCGGCTGCTGCGCGGTGCCTCCTGCTGCTGCTGCCTGCTGCTGGGCCGACGCCCCGAGTGCGTTGCTGTGCAGACCAATCCCAGAGATCTGCAATAGCTCTAGACACGCCGGCGAGAGGGGAAGGGAGTCGCGTGTTGAACGGGACACTCCGCTAACAAGACTGGACCCCTGCTGCGCTGTTTGGGGAGATGTTTATGTGAGGACAGTGAGTGATCATACTGATGCTGGTTTCCACAGCTCGATTATGAGGAGTTCTATCAGGAGATGCTCTTTCGGGACAGCTGTGGCTAAGGAGAAGAGGAATACTCGACATCTATCCCAAGAGAGCAGCTCTTCAAGAATTATCAATTTTAAGTGATGTGATTATCTAGATACTTTACGTTTAAGTAATTTTATGCAACACATGGGTAATATTAATTATCTGCCCAATGGGACTGATTTAGATTTTTCCTACAATTATGAACTGAAATTCCAATATTGTTTTTCGATTTCACAGAAAACTATATTGGTAAGTAAAACCAAGATAAACGCCATGCTATATTATTGATTTACTGTAAATGGACAGACATTTTCTAGATATCACATTTTCTGGTGAGTTAACATTTTGAACTCATTTTCTATGAAAATCTTAACAACAACTGAACAGGATAATTGGTATTTTATTTTGCAGTGACTGTAGCGGCTCGGGAACACAATTAAAATTGGCTTTAAAAACAAATCACAAACACACACATGCACACAACAATAATCCTCTGGTGTTAGAGAGACATGTCGATTACAAAAATCTCAGTTAATATAAACACGAATTTGGCTTGATAAGTAATTCCGCATGCACAAAGACCCACGCACACTAGATTGGGTACTGGAAGCAGAAATCGGTAATGAAGGCATTGTTACTCTCCAGGGCAAGACATTTCTTGACTCTGCAGAGGAATTTCAATGTATTAACACTGTGACAGTCCATCCAACAGCTGATCACTAACAAAATAACAAAGGTTTCAAAATGAATCTAGTCCGTCACTGTAACGATGTTACTTCAAGCATCGCCCAAGACAGTCAATCGATCCCAACAGACAATGCACTTGCACTTTGTCATGGGTGAGCCTGATCTGTGCAAGGTTCTTCTTGGCACAAAAACAGGATCCTTGCTCTCTTGAAGTCTCTCACGACTATGCTGCGTGCACTCATATAGGAGGGACAGTGAAAACATTGCAAGAACACTTCCTAAAGATGCCGCATTAAAGTCAATCGCCGATTATAAACTCGATTATCATGGACTGTTTATTATCCGTAAATGATACGTTGTTAGTTGTAAAAGTATGCGTGCTTTTGCAATCCTCAAGCATTGGTTAGGCATGCATCCGAGATAGTTTTCGCAATGTTACGCTCTCTTGGCAGAGACTAATCCGAACAAGGTTAACTGTTCTTGACCTATGCCAAATTGGTAATGATTTCAGCAACCAGGGTGATGGATAAAGCACTCAAATTCACCATCTGTCACTTGTGAACATTATGGCACTTTGATATAGACCTAATAGCTAAATAATTACACGTCAGAAAGATCTCCCGAAGAATACGTGTCTGCCAACTATCATAACCTCATCTACGGATATTTCAACAGTGAATGAGACATTGAAACTCCTGCCAGTCCACACGCCAGTTTCAAAGGGTTAACTAACTGCTCATGAGATCTGAATGCTGCACATACTATCCTCCAAATCGTTGGGAACTGCTAAGTAGTTCACCCTAGGAGCCTAACACATGAACTGGCAGTACTAAAATATCTCCTGGACGATTATCAAATGTTCAGAGATGAATATACTATGTTTGGAGAAGCATGTATTTTCGTGGTGAGAATTTCTCACCTACATTTCTTTAGATATTAAATATTAATCATACGTGCTATAACTTAAGAACAATTAATTTGACTATATATTCTTATGACTAAGCATTTAAAACAAAATAAAGTGTATGAATCTGCACATTAAAAAGGTGGCATTTATAATAGCAAACAATTCATGTTGTGAGGATAACATAATTCTGCAAATAACACTGGACTATATTCATATAGTTAGAATTTTACGTATAATTTCCTACTGGCTGGCATCTTTCAGATTTGATATTTTTTTACTAAATCGTACCATTCGCACGGTCAACAGATAGTCCTACAAATAAAACTTTTCAAGAGGACCAGAAATCGTACAAAAATAACATGAGGTTCAAAAAGCGAATCACCAATCAAAACCATAGGACAGATCTGGAAATGTGCATACCAATAATATGTAATACTTACAATAGGCGGCTTATATCTGTATTATCGGCCTGGATAATTACCAAGGGCAGTATTTTTAAAAAATAATATTCACATTAAATATTTAGGATTGCTCATGTAGTTTCAAATTTATTGTTATGCGCTATGGAAAGTTAAAAAAACATCTCACCCTCCAATGCGAGCTGTTGCTGTAGCTGCCCCCTCCATCCTAGCCTGCCCTTCCTACCGCGCCTATGCCTTTCTGACACACGGGGCACATTCATGCACCCTCAATAATAGCAGTGACAGCTGGCATGCAATGATTTACACAGCCTTGGCACACACTTTGCTTGCACCTTGGCTTGCTAGGATTAAATCCATTAGTAAATAAATATTATTTAGGCAGAGTTAAGGTGGGGCCACATTTGTCGGAATAAATAACCACATTGTAAACAGTCATACACTCAGATCCCACTTAAGAGTAACCCCGTAAAATCCTTATCTGCTATAGCGCCCTTTGCCTTAACGATATTTTTTGAGCACAAAAAAAAAGAAAATTTACAATAAAAGTCACGAATAGCTCGCTGACAGCCAGCATATCTTTGTTTAAGTTCACTCAGCCAATGGGAGCATCGGATTTGCATGCTCACATGCAATCGATATTGGCCTTCTTTTAGTGACCCCTTCGAGTGCTGACTCAGCACTACTCTCCTGGAAACGCATCCTGAGCACTCACCGGGGTCTCACTGTCAGGGGTTTTACTACTTCCAGTATTTGGATACTTTGTGACCTAGTCAGTATTTGTAAAATAGCCCCGTTTTGATGCACTAAAAATATAATGAAATGACTAATATACCACTATGCATTCATTTGCCTTGAAAGAATCCAGTGAGCGATAATGAAGTTAGATTCCAAGCTACATAATAAAGTGATCTTACTACATGATTGCTGTGGCCTGCAAGTAAAACTTTCAGTGTTCGTTTTTGGTAGCAACTGGACAATTTTGCCAGTTTCGTTAGAGAGAGAGCCAAGACTCTTACATTAACATACTATACTCAAAAATGCAGTTTGCATTGGATAATCTTTACATGTGTTATTGTGGGTCTTCATTTAAGTCAGGTAGATGAACATATTTCATGAACTCATAATTTAACCTAATATCAAAGCACCACATATCATTATTACATATACTGTGTTGGTAATCAATCATGAGCACTATTTAACATGCTGAGTAACAATAGTTAACAGTACTTTATCAACCACTGCTACATAAGGGCATCTGGAAAAGTACTGGTCATGGGGTTATTTAACCATTATTCCCACAATGCTCGTTGCTGAATGACTTCACTTTGATTATGAAAACATTTAATCATAGCAAGCCTCCTCTCACTTATAGAACTTGTTAGTAACAGGTACAACAATAAACATATTCATGTGCCACTTTTAAAATAAAAATATGAATACATGGTTAATTGCAATATAATTAATTTTGAAAATAAAATCTTCAAACAGGTGCACACTTGAAACTTAATGACAAAATAAATGCAGACGCACACTCTGCTTGCGGTTGCAAATTGAGTATTGCTGTAAATGCAGCAAGGCAGTTGTTAGAGAAACAGGAAATTAGAAGGAACATTACTATTGGCATTTGACAGACAAATTTGTGGCAATTCTTTAGGGTGTGGGGCATGCAGGTAACACAAACTTACAGAGCCAATACAAATAGCTTAAAGCCAACACATAGACATGTATTACAACAGAAAGTACCCAAGCAGCTTGAAACCTCTACATGCAGGATTGCTGCGATACAACAAACGTTTGACTCAATGTATCCAGTTAATGGTGGGCAAGAACAAATAAGTAATTTTATGCAGACACTTTGGATAATCCATTTAAATCTGCTGCCCCACATTCATGTGCCTTGGTCTATTTTGAAGCATTAATTAGAAGTGTATTTAGACAAGACATTTATCTTCAATATTTAACTCTGTAAATACTATGTGAGTAGATGTTCAATTGTAGTAACTGACAGGTTTTTCCACAATAGTCTGACCCACAAGCTGATGTCAGGCTTGGGGTAAGAGTTAATGGTAATGTTAGATTCGAGGGTAGGCTGCAATCCCTGTGCTGGGTGAGCTCTTGCACTATTTTCACACGGATTGGTGGCAGGAGCCTTGTGTCCCCCCCTGCTGTCTCTGAACAGCAAGGATGGGGAGGAGTTGGTGGGAAGTGAAGTCGGAGGACACTTACTTGCAAACCTGTACTCATCCTCTCTTCTCCTCACTTCTAGCTCTACAGCAGGGAGGGGAGCAGGGATGCAGCAAACGGACATGGGGAAGAGTGATCACGTAATGAGCCCTCATCCTGTGTACAACTGCCGAACAGTGGGCCTTAACAGAGCCTTCACTAATAAAGCCTGCGGACATGAATGACAAAAGATCAAAAAATAATACTTTGGTGCCTAATAGAAAATAAAATAAACACACATTAAACCCACATGAACACATACTTTTAAATGTGCCATTTTTATCTTTGTCTCAGGGACACTGACGTTTAATTTAACAGACACAATTTGCTTTACTTTGAAGAGTCACTCAATTATAGTTCCACTTATATTATTATAAAGACTGCTGACAAACATTCCAGCCAGGCAAGGCACTCCATCGAGTCTGCTTTAATTACTAACTTGGATTGGAATCTGTATAACGTAGACTTTCAAATCTTTCCATGGAAGATGGATGTTGAGACTGAAGATATCATCTCATCTCATTGTCAGTAACCGCTTAGTCCTGTACAGGGTCGCGGTGAGCCGGAGCCTATACCGGCAGACACAGGGCGCAAGGCAGGGATATACCCACGATGGGACGCCAGTCCATCACCGGGCACTGCGGGCAATTTAGTCTCCAAGCCAATTAACCTATGCAGCAGCATGTTTTTGGACTGTGGGAGGAAACTGGAGTGCCCGGCGAAAACCCACGCGGACACGGGGAGAGAACTCGCAAACTCCACACAGAAAGGCAACGCTACCCACTGGGCTACCGTGCCACCCTGAAGATATCATATGTATTATTGTTATCCAGATGCACACTTCCCAGCCCTCATTGTTATTTTTAAGTAGTATTTTGCATCATATAAGTTTGTTTTTATCAATATCACTGGTCGTGTATTTTAAAAGCTACGCATAAATTGCCACAACGTAAATATTACCCAGAATCAATGGATCAGACCGAGTACATCCCTGAATATTGTACAGCAGTTATCAGATAAGACCGTCAAGTTTTATCGTTGTTTAGAATTAATTCCGACGTTTCTCTGCATACGAGGGAAGCTTTTGAAAGATGATGAAAACTAATCATGAATTCTACTCCTGAGGAAGCACCAGCATACTAGGTTTTGAGTCGGAGTTTGAGGTGTGATATGGATGATCCTGTTCAGGCAGATGCCTGGCTATTTAACAACGGAGATCTGTTGGGCATGAGCACAGCAACAAAAAGTAAAAATAAACACGTTAATATAACTTATAAAAACAAATACAATGTATAACGCAAACATAGTCATTCAATTTTGAAGATATGTATTTGAAAAGCTAATGACTCCGTTACAAGGAAAGGGCAAAATGGCAGAGAGGTCGGCTGCAATGCGGGTGGCAGGTGCCAATATTTGCTAGAGAGGGCATCCTCAATAATGTTATCGGCCAATTAACTAATGAATGTTTTTTTAGTTTGAGGAGGACACTGAAGAACCTGAAGGAAACCCACATGTAATACGGGGCACGACTGTTTTTTCAGGCGCAGATGTGACTGTGCCACCCTGCCGCAGACAATAACTATTCTTTCGGGATGGATTGTGTCCGGCATTCCCTCTCCCTCCTCTGGGGCATTTTGCCTACCGTGTTCGAGGCATCATCCACTCTTGGAGTGCCAGATATATGTGTGTGCAGGTGGGGGGCAATGTGTGTAGGACACAGTAACAGTAACATGTAACAAAGTGTTATAGTTATCGATTTAACGTTCATATGTTGTTGCGGACATGCCATTCTCTCCACAGCTGTGCGGCGCTTTGTGGCCCTTGGGTGAAAAGTGCTCTAGAAGTGCAATTACTATTGTCAGACGTTTCTGAACGGTTTAGCTGAAAAGTATTGTGTCAAATCTGCGCTGCCCTGAGTGTACCCTTTGTGTTCTTCTGATGTTATAAGTCAATTGTTTTCCTCCACAGTACGATGATCTTTGCCGTACCCACTTGTCTCCCAGGTCCTCCTGAGCTCCCTATATTCTTTAAAGTACTTTGACCTTTTCAAGTCCGGTCTTGCTATTGCCACATACCAACAACACAGAGAACAAGTACAGGATAATTTAGACATATTGCACAACAAGGGAGGTATTTGGAAGTCTAAAACAAAACACACACACAAATAAAACCCACAAAATGTAATGAGCAAGGTATACCTGAAAAATGTAGGTACGAGTAACAAATAAGCTCTCGATATATAAAACAGTGACAAATACACACATCGAAAAACAAAGTACAAACATATGGGACCCAGATATAAGAAAAAAAAATCAGTACAGGTACCAGCATGATCTGTATTCTGATGTAATCGGCAAATGAAGAGGGGGTGAATGGTTGGAACCAAACTGCGGATGAACGGCAAGGACGGTT
Organism: Mordacia mordax; assembly: GCA_036362905.1. Taxonomy (NCBI): domain Eukaryota; kingdom Metazoa; phylum Chordata; class Hyperoartia; order Petromyzontiformes; family Petromyzontidae; genus Mordacia; species Mordacia mordax. The sequence goes on from JAZEWT010000001.1 coordinate 5,830,161, forward strand.
CGTAAATGCTGAGCAGCAACACAAATACTTTTACCGTAAGGCTTTCAGCAAATTGAAGTTTTAGTAGCAAAAGGAAGCACTTCTAAAGATACAGGAGGGAGTTTGAGGAAATAAATGGTCCGTAGGTAATTGGTTGATTTGTTTAAGATGACCTTGAGGATAAAGAGGGCACAGTGATGGTCTCTGCACATATCCAATGGGGGCATATTTTTGCAGAGATACAGTTTGCAATAAGACATTTTAATGTAGATTCATGACATGGCGTGAAAAATGTCGCCATCAAGCTGAGGAGGACACAGTGCGAGTGGAATACATACCTCAGTCATGGTCTCAAGGACACTTGCCTTAATCAGCATGTTAAAGCTGGATGATTTTTTGTTCAGTAATAACTGTCATTTGTCACGAGGTGAAGGTGACATCTCCACGTCGCATGTGCCAGGCCAGGTGCACTTCGAGGCCAAACAGTGTCAAAGGCCTGATGACAAGAGGTCACGGTGCAGATCCAGGTGCCACAGAGTGACTAATTGAGATGAATGGCCAAGGCAACACTTGTGATCCCTACTGTGCCAAATCAGCGAGTTATAGCTTCCCGGCACTCGGCTTGCTATTGTGAGAGTCACTCCCCTGCCCTGTGTTGTTGTTCTGTTGTTGGAGGAGGACCACTCCCTCTAATAGCCCAGTGGCGTCCTTTACGAACCTACTCCAATGGACAACACATGCGTCTCACAAAGAGAATGTCCTGCCCGAGGCCATTCAATCTCCACCTCGGGCACCGTTCCGTGCAAAGTATGTGTGTTCTTCTCTACGAGATTTTTCCGGGTCCTCCAATTTCGTCACACAACTGAAAAATACTCATTAAGCAACTGGCCAGGAGCATCATTATACATAAGGATGCAATGTCTGGAAAATGTTGGCGCT
>JAZEWT010000001.1:5831675-5843048 GCA_036362905.1 Mordacia mordax
CGGGACCTTCTTGCTGTGAGGCGTCAGCGCTAACCACTGGGCCAAATTGCATAATCTGTATTCATAATTATAAGGGGATTTAACAATAATAATTGCACTTCTAGAGCACTTTCACTTGAGTGCCACAAAGCGCTGCACAGAGCTGTGGAGATAACGGCATGTCAACACGAACACCGCACACGCATTTCCCTTGGCAAAAATATAAAAAAATGGGCCAGTTTCTCAAATCCCTATCCTGGGTCTAGCCAGCAGCAAACTGGGCACTTCACTATTCGTCAAACTTGCAGATCGCGTGTGATGGAGTAAGTATGGGTACGCACACCGCTTCCATGAAGATTGGGCCAAATATCCTGGAGCGTGGCTCTGTCAAGTTCCCTCGAGCAGAGGCCCTTCTGCCAGCAGTGACACAGGTAAGCATATACCGAACTGTACCTACATTTACTGTACGGTTTGGGGAATATAAATATTCTGGGAAGAAGACCGTTCAAAACGTTGTTTTAAAAATGGCCGTTTTATCACAAGTGTTTCTAAATTACATTTTGGAAAGCAGTTAGTCATCTGACTAACTGACGATTGGTAGACTCATCTCATCTCATTGTCAGAAACCGCTTAGTCCTGTACAGGGTTGCGGTGAGCTGGAGCCTATCCCGGCAGACACGGCGCAAGGAAGGGATATACCCACGATGGGACGCCAGTCCATCACCGGGCACTGAGGGTAATTTAGTCTGCAAAGCAATTAAACCTACGCAGCAGCATGTTTTTGAGACTGTGGGAGGAAACCGGAGTGCCCAGCAAAAGCCCACGTGGACACGGGGAGAGAACTCGCAAACCCCACACAGAAAGGCACCCGAGCCGAGATTCGAACCCGGGACCTTCTTGCTGTGAGGCGACAGTGCTACACACTGGGCCAATGATGATAAACTGAACATTTAATTATACACTGCAGCACTTACAGGTTGTAACATTGTAGAGACATTCCCAGTATTGTTTGGGGGCTGAAAATGTAAATAATGAAATATTGCTGCAAAAAAAAGAGAGATTCTTCAGTGACTGTAAATGTTTTTTTTTACATTCTTAATCCATTGAAAGATAGCTATGTACACGACTCATACATGAGTGTCTTAAATCAGTCTATTGCGCTTATGTTACGTGAAGCAAAGCAATAGACCAAAGCTCCGCATGTTAGTTTCACAACCATAAACATGCCGCCACTTGGTAAAGGATCTTTCACTCGATAAAGGATGAAGTGACCATGGTATGTCATGTAAAGAAAAAAAACAGAACTTGCATTGGTCGTAGTACCATAAATATAAAAACACTGCACGTTAGTGACTCCCCACCACTACATACAAAAAAAATCACACAACAGGCTTTATTTATCAAACCTGTGGGGTCAGTGGGTTTAAGTTAACACCAACATGTCGGCAAGATGTCTGTTCAGAGGTAAACAGTGAAATATGTCACAATAATTGCAGATATCTTGCCTTGGCAAGTATCCCAGAGACACAAGTATTTATGTATGCTGTACATTTGTGGAATGCTTGCTTTAAAAGGCACTTCCCCTTAAGACATAAACAGTTCCGCGAAAAACATCTGTGTACAAAAACTCGTCCTTCGCGTTTAACATGTTCCTTTGAAGAACGTCAAAGAAAACTATTATCAGCAGTTGAAATACAAAGGGCACAAAATTCTTGCGGGCGGCACGGTGGCCCAGTGGGTAACGCTGTCGCCTCACAGCAAGAAGGTCCCGGGTTCGAATCTCGGCTCGGGTGCTTTTCTGTGTGGAGTTTGCATGCTCTCCCCGTGTCCGCGTGGGTTTTCGCCGGGCACTCCAGTTTCCTCCCACAGTCCAAAAAACATGCTGCTGCATAGGTTAATTGGCTTGCAGACAAAATTGCCCGCAGTGCCCGGTGATGGACTGGCGTCCCATCGTGGGCATATCCCTGCCTTGCGCCCTGTGTCTGTCAGGATAGGCTCCGGCTCACCGTGACCCTGTACACGATTAAGCGGTTTCTGACAATGAGACGAGACAAAATTCTTGCTTCATGTTTACGGAAACCGCTCTTCGAGAAATGTTTGCCAAAAAAAAAAAGAGCCGCAGAATGATGCTCCCCTTATTATTCGTAGTATTAAGTAGTTACTCTTTCACAGCAGTCCTTCATTGTAAAAGGAGACCGATTATTTTACAGTTGAAGAATGCATGTGGGGTCAAGACATTGCTAAAAAGTTTACATATATTGATTTCAATAATCAGAGATTAATTTAAAAATGTCTGGTTATTTTGTGAAAGGCTACAAACGGCTTCCGCGCAAATTAATTAATTATTTCCCTCTAACAATACAATTAGAATTATACGATGTTTTATGAAACCATTTCCCAATATATGTGCTAGTAACTGATAATTTTGCATTTTTTAATTATAGTTGAAAGTCTGATCATATTTTACATGTTATTCTGCAGCGATGTCTCATCTCATTATCTGAAACCGCTTAATCCTATATAGGGTCACGGTGAGCCGGAGCCTATCCCGGAAACACAGGGCGTAAGGCAGGAATACACCCGACGACGGGACGCCAGTCCATCGCCGGTTCTGCAGCGATGTGTATATTTAAAAAAAAACACAAAAAAAATTATTGTTGCTCATTTTCCGTTCTAATGTCGTTGTTGGCATGCCGTTCCCTCCGCAGCTGTGCAGCGCTTTGTAACCCTCGGGTGAAAAGCGCTATAAAAATGCAATTACTATTATTAATAATAAAACTAATGCTCCCTATTGAAGCCAGGCAGGCCATTAATGATTTATTCTTTTTTGTAAATTATTCAGGAACGGAGTAATCCTGCTGTCATACGATGTTAAACAAGTTTGACATGTTATACGTACGTTTCCAATATGTTCCATCACTTGGATGCACAATATCTTTGCAACGGTTTTGTAACGCTGTACGTTGGTAATGATTATGTATGCTGGTCATCCGTCAAATGAATTATTCAGTGGCTATGGGATCCAAGCTGTCGTGTCAATGCACTGCTGGATAGAGGCCTCCCCACACTGCGCGTGCTATGGGTGCTGTCTGACCGTATTCCGTCACACTGGTCTGCGGTGTGCGCTGATGGGGCCCACTATCGGTTCAGATCTCATCTCATTGTCAGAAACCGCTTAATCCTGTACAGGGTCGCGGTGAGCCGGAGCCTATCCCGGCAGACACAGGACGCAAGGCAGGGAGATACCCAAGATGAGACGCCAGTCCATTACCAGTCAACACGGGCAAGTTAGTTTGCAAGCCAATTAACCTATGCAGCAGCATGTTTTTTGGACTGTGGGAGGAAACCGGAGTGCCCGGCGAGAACACACGCGGACACGGGGAGAGAACTCGCAAACTCCCACACAGAAAGGCATCCAGGACCTTCTTGCTTGTGAGGCGACAGCGCTACCCACTGGGCCACCGTGCCGCCCACCAGTTCAGATATCACTCGCAATTACAAGTCATGATCGAAAATCACTTAGATGACCAGGATTGTTGATCTATGCATCACAGAGTAATGTAAAGATCCAGAAGATGAACAGCATTTCAGCTTACAAGACCCCCCCCCACCAGAAATAAGTGATATAAAATCAATTGAGACATAAGATGCAAACGCACACAGCCCAATCTAGACACTAGCTCAAACAGCTGAGAAAAGCAAGTTTATGGAAGAACGTTCAGGAGTCAAAGAAAAATTGGTTTGAAGGGGAGCAAATATTCTCTCAAGATACACGGAGGTCATAGAGTTCAACTTGGTGTCACCAAAGTAAACGAAACAAAAACCAGCGTAGCACTAAATCAACAGAAACAAAAGGTTCATCAGCATTCAACTAGAATATATAACTACAGCATCATGACGGTGCTGGTTGTATATTATTTTTCCAACATAAACGAGCCCCTCATGAAGGTTGATGCATGGGGATAGGCTATTCAAACTGTTACACATAACAACCAACAGACATAGTTACAAGCAGAGATAGTGTAATCTTATCTCTTATCATAAGCCAATAATTTATTAGATAGCTTAGTTAAAGTTCACTTTGCTTACTCAAAAGCTGAATTAGCAAACTGTCTATTTAAATGCAATGCAAGGCTGGGCTTAAGCTTAATGTGAAAAAAAGACACCTATACACTCAATAATTATATAAGCATACAACTTTTATCAAAAACCAACTCCTATTGGAATGCGACGTTAATGTAATTTGAACAACACATTAATTTATAAATCGTATAAATTGACAAACATCAGATTTCTGTACACCAAGCAAACCTCACACATACAACAGCTACAGTGTACGGCTCTGTTCTGGATCCACTTCTGGATGATGGTCTCCCAATAAGTGTTAGGTTATGGGGGGGGGGGTTTGACCATACTCAATCAAGCCACTCAGTGCATGTTACTGAAGGGGGCACAAGGCAGGATCGGTTCAGACATTTTACTCGTCCCTGAATCTTTGCCATGGCTGGAAGTCGAAACTCAGATGAAATCGTTGGAAGTGCAATGTCGTGCCACCTATGCACAGATCCTCAGCATAGGCGTAACAGCATGCTGTGGCAAGTGCTCTTAGTGGGCAGCTAAAAAAGGCCAGCACAACACACGAGGGGTTTGGTGGCCAACAACACGCCCAGCCGTCTCGGTCCTTCCTCGTGGAGTTATTGACACACTGCACCCGGTGCCACCACTTCCCCACACACAGAGACATACCTCGTGGAGAAAGCGGAACTTGCTTGCTCTCCAGGGCTTCGCTTGACTGGCGGCCGGGTGCTGGGATGTTGTTGTAAATGCGCTTGTAGTGGTTGTACACGGCCACAGCCAGAACCTTCTTAGCGTACGATTGCCCCACCACAAACTTGTCCAGGAAGTCATAAATCTGACAATTTAAAAAACAAGCAACATTAAACAAGCAACTGCAGTAGAAACATGAAGAAATGGCAACACATAATAATAATATAATATACAGCTATTATAGGAATTGGGCATTTTATAACCAGTCCTCAAAATATGCGTTAACGCCAAAAATGTGTTTTGATAATGTTGCTCCTATGTCAAGTGTCTTATTGCTCTAATAATTCGACTGCACTCGTGTGCCAAAAACGGGTCCCAATCTCCAGAAAGCAGAGGTCAATGTTGTCTGGGTGCCAGCTTAGTGATGAGTAACCACTTCTGTGCATCAACTGCCTTTTCCGCCTCTCCCTTATTACTGATAAGACAATTCATTACTTAAATAATCCTACCATGAAATATATCACAGCATTCATGAACCATTTAAAGATAGATTTTAACAAATTTATGATATATTTAATTGGACATTTATCACTAAGCAGCAAAGATGCAAAAACTAAAATGTAATTCGTGAAACCAAAATTTATTTAAAGATGTCGCCACTTTTAGATTTATATTGATGGTATTAGAAAGGGAAATTTAAAATGAAATACTGTCAACTTTGAGAATAAGGGCATTTGGAGGATAACAGGTTTCACCCAGCTCTTGTTCAAGCAGCACAAGTTTTTTTGTCGTTTGAGTTGTGAAAGCTGAAGAGTTATCTTACGCAAGTCCTAGAAGTTCAGCTTTTATTATGCAGGGCTTTTTGACCCCCGGGTGAAAGGCGCTCTATAAATGCAATAATTAGTTAAACATTATTAATACTGAATGAGCGCCTCAATATTCAGCTTGTGTGCAATATTGGGTAAATACGGCAAGATTAGGGGACTCAATAGCCTGGTCTCATCTCAACTCATTGGTCAGAAACTGCTTAGTCCTGTACAGGGTCGCGGTGAGCCGGAGCCTACCTATCCTGGCAGACACAGGGCGCAAGGCAGGGATATACCCACGATAGGACGCCAGTCTATCACCGGGTACTGCGGGCAATTTAGTCTGCAAGCCAATTAACCTATGCAGCAGCATGTTTTTGGACGATGGGAGGAAACCGGAGTGCCCTGCAAAATCCCACACGGACACGGGGAGAACATGCAAACTCCACACAGAAAGGCACCCGAGCCGAGATTCGAACCCGGGACCTTCTTGCTCTGAGGCGACAGCGCTACCCACTGGGCCACCGTGCCGCCCTCAATAGTCTGTTACATTTTTATATTAAGTGAGTACCAAAGACCCTAACCCAGGACCATTCACATACATCCTTGAGGCCCCTGGTCATACTCTATTTTTAATGGTGTAAAAATTATTAAAATAGACCTACATTTACTACGAAGTGTAACAATTGTTTCCACATGGCTGAACAAATGATTGACAGGACGTTTACAAGTGTGACTTCTAACCCAGCTTTTCAGCTAAGCTGGTGAGAACCAACGAGACTGAGATTAGTGGACACAGGTTTAGAGCCTGGTTAAACATTGATATCACATTATGTTCCCAGCTTAAAATAGCAACCACTTGACAATATTAACTATTAAGATAAATGAACCCAGCTGCAGAGGTTTCTAGAAATACAGACATGTGTATTAGTACGCCGTAAGCCGACAAGAGTGCAGATTTGTTTCTTTATAGGGCCGGTTAATGTTCAGTGTACCATTCTAAACTTGACGTACTAATTCAGACAGTCAATATTTACTTTGTTTACAAAAGAGAAACAAACGCTTGCGTGCAGGTGCAAAGATTGGCCAATATATTAGTGCGTGCAATCTGTAGCTGCATAGCCTGGTGGTGAATGCATTTCGATTGTGTTTTGTCAATGGGGAGCGTCTCCGGCAATGCAAAGGTGAATGAATCACCGTCGAAAATGCCCAAATTAGAAAACTACCTGCAAAGATAATGGAAAATAATGTCCTGAATTAACGTTATTCAGGTAACGATTGCGCAATCCGGACAGTTTCACACCCAGCAAACAATGCACAATAAACGAGAGGAGCATTAAAATGACTGATTATTATTCAGAATTGTGCTTTAATTAATGTCATGACCCACCACTGGGACGCGAGCGCCACCTGGTGGTCCGTGGAGATCATACCCAAGTGGGCCATGCGGAGGTTCTAAAGGTTAAGACCACCTGGGCAAGCGGACACCGGAAACCCCATTTATAGCCAGCCAATATGCAGCCTGTGCACTATGCCAGCGCACGGTGACACTGCATGGGCACGGTGACACTGCATGGTCAGACATGGCACAACTCGATGCGATGTGCGGTACCCCTCTGTCAATCATTCAGTGCCTCATGAAACTTTGCCCTCATCACATTATCATTAACTCCGTGTTATTAGCTTAGCGGCAATAAGTAAATTACACACGCACCTTCCTTAAGAACTTCAGCAGTTTTCGAAAATGGCATGCGATTAGGAAAGAATTGTAAGCGATGTCTTTGCCAGAACCCCATTGCTCATTTTAACATGGAAACACTGAGTAATTGTTTGAAGTTCACTCTTAACACCCGTGAGAAAACAAACCCTTTGCTTAGTTTCTCCCACTGAGATTTAAAAACATATATAATGGGTTGGACTTTAAACAAATATGGCCGAGTGGGCCATATTGTCCACCATCCACACTTAGGCTACAAAACAAAGATTGGATGATCAACTTAGAAGCTCCTGACCTCTTATGACATTCAACACTTCAAATTGATGACAAATGTAGGTGAGGATATTAAGTAATTTAAACACTCAATTTGCACAATACAAAGGCAAGAATATGCTGTAACGATGTAGGTTTTCACGGCTCGATGCATCAAGAATATGCTGGTTACCCAACAGTGGCCCAAGACTGTTTCCACTAAGAAGTATGCTTTTAATAATTATAGAAGCTATGATCCTAAAAGGGGAGGGAGGGGTGGAGGAGGTTGGAGTCAGCTACAGTCAGTCGGCAGTCAGCTAGCACCTAACTGTTAAACACTGTGTCCTGCATATTACGATATGTTACAAGAGGAAACTGAAGAACCCGGGGGAAACCCACACAAAACATGGGGAGAACACACACACTCTGCATAGAAAGGCACCACAGACTGTGGGCAGGACCGTTTTCTGTACGTTGTAGATGTTACCACTATAAATATAAAGTTTATTTGTGAACATGGTACATTCATCGGAATTATCATTTTCATAACCAATTAGCTGATGTAGCAAAGTACTCGAGCGTTAAAATGTCACATCGGAAGCAAAACCCAGATCCCTAAATACAGCTAATTACGGCACCGAGGAAGTAAAAAGAGAAGATGGAGCGAGAGAAGCCCTCCGTATAATAACATTTCCACAAATGGCTCAGAGCCGACATGAGTGCTGAGCACAGCTCATATTTGGCAAGAGCACGGAAACACGCTTGGGCCGTTGGTGCAGTACACAGACTGCTGCTGTACAGGTGGCAGGGTGGCGCACCTTTTTAGGCGGTGGCGGCGGCTTCTGCTGGAAGGCCAGCTTGGCTGCCTCTGCCGCCGACTCGGGCTCCTTGAAGCTCTTGCGCGAGTCCGTTTCCGACAGCACCACGAAAAAGTGATGACACTTCTCGCATTTGACGAATCGACTCGATGCTGTTCCACCACACAGGTGCACGTCATTAATATTAAAAGGCAGAAACCGGGAAATAACATAAACTTACACGTCATAAACTTGTATTACATCTACCCTTCATCCATATAATTTTTCACTACAATAACGTTAAGGTTCATAGCATGGAACATTTTTGTAATGAAATGGAAACGAGGGGAATACAATGTTAGTATCTCAACCCCCTGGAGCTGTTCGTTGTACATTTGGCAAACTGTACAAATTATACATTTATATCAAATTTTCATCACGAGAATGCTCAAGGATGTGCGACTTAAATGCATTAAGAAATAGGCATCTGTGACTGGCAGGAAATCATGCGTTTTTAGTTGCAGTCAGAATGTGAAGTGCCATCATGCCAGTGAAGCAATCGCCATTGTACTTGTGACTCACAAACGAAGGTCTCCACGTGCGTGCAGAGCTCGCCACACTTGGGGCAGCGCAGCTGGTTGCCCCCGCCCTTCCCAGAGGCTCCTGCCCCCTTCTTCCCTCCATTTCCATCTCCGACAGGTTTCTGTGGAACAAGACACAAGGCAGGAAATTACGGGAAACATGCTCATGAAGCGTCTCTGTTATTCTAGGAAAAGCAGTCGTGGCGCAGTGACATAGTCGCTCGTGCCAACATCGTTTCATTCCTGTTCACAGCTCACAGCAATGGTAACATCTGAACTGGGTTCTTGGCCTCTGACCAATCTGCACTGATCAAAGTGGTAAAGTATGGCCAATAATGAGGACTTTGTGCAATATTGAATGGACGAATGGATCATTATCATTGTTGACATGAACAATAACCCTGCGAAAGATCACCATATGCATGATTTGGAATAGCATTGATTCTTTAATATGAAGTGAACAAAATAAATCTTACATTTAAAAATAAATATCTCTTAAACATGAGAATCTACGTAACTATTGCATCGCTAAGATTATAGCATACCCAATGTACAGAAAATCATGCCCCTTCCGTGAGATAGTGTAAGATCACACATTTCCAGCTTGAGTTATGTCACTTGATCTCAGCGGAATATTATTGCAGTGGTCTACAAATACAATCTGCAAATTGGAGCATTTCTTTAAATCCAGTAACCTTAACAGTTGTGACGCTAATCTAAACGTTAAGGAGCATGAGGAACCTTAACAATGATCAGGGTGCACAGCACATATGCTTGTACCATAAATTAACAGATTTCAGAATACCTTCTAGAGTTAAATATGCAGCTTAGGTGATACAGCAACACACACTAGAAACTGAAACTCTCTGCCAAGGCCTTCAGAGATAAATACTTATATATATCACAACCTCTGGTCATACTAACATTTCTAACCCCATGCAAACACAACGAGACTTGGTCTTTTGTAGTGTACACTGGTTGACAAATATGCTTATATGTAGCAACATTTGCAAAGGGACAACCGTTTCAGAAATTAGTTGGGGGCAACTTTATATTTTGGCAGGCACAGGCATGGAGAGCTTACTCATTAAAATGTTGTCACTGGCTCTTGAACACACACTTTGCAGACAACAAAACAGTTTGACAATCTCCCAGTAATTAGTACACAACTGTGAACGTAACCACAAACATGCATTAAGAGACTCAAAGGTAAGCCTTAAAACAAAGGTATTTATTGTTCTGATTTATGTAAGCTTTCACAGCTCGATGCATGATGATTGCCTTCCAAAGCTGTTCTTTCGAGATGGCTAGCTCAACAAGACGATCGTCAAAGAAAATATTTGGAAAGCAATCAATATTTTCCATTCATCACAATGGACAGCGAACGTGTCAGCGCGGTAGTGCAGCAGCAGAAGTTTTCAACCCTTTGAACCGCAAGACCTACTTGGGCCACTTGGGTATGGGTCTCCACAGACCACTGGTTGGCACTCGTGGCCCACTAATGGTTGAGATTGGTAGCATTAGCACATTTGCTACCTGTTACAGAGGTCTGCGATCCGATTCCAGCAAGCCTCCCTAGTTAACACCAATTGCTGCAAAATAATGTGGAATTGTTGTTTGCAAAATGATAGCGTCTGTATATCCAAAAAAACATTCAATTAACTCCTTTCAGCTGGGATTTCCAAGAAATTGTAGCCTGAAACTTTAAATCCAAATGTGTGAAATGCTGATGCAACATTATTATTCCTGTACAATGGCATGATCTAATGCAACCATGTAGCTCGTGGTACTAAACTAAATATCACTGTACTGTTACTGCCGGTGGAAATCCATACTAAATGCCAAATATAGTTTCCCATTTGCAAAGGTTAGCTAATGGAGAATAAAATCACTTTACACATCATCCTTAACCATACTCAATGCCTCGTTTTTACAGCATGAGAAAGGTCTGTATTAAACAATGCAAGTGCTTACTTGCGGAAATGTAGTCTCAGTGCTGTCAAGTAAAAAAAATAGGTGGATGAAAGTTAGCCAAGTATGTCAAAGGCGACACTAATGGGTTTACGCCTGTGCATTTCCTGAAAACACACAGATTGGCATCGCTGCACAAAGGCTTCCACTGATAAACATGCAGAATTCTATTTTGTTAAGTGAGGTGTGCTAAAACTGTGCTACCTCTCCCAGATATCATGTCTAACCAGCCTTGATAATTTTATCGCTCGAAAGTGTACTCGGAAACAAGTTCTATAAAGATAGTGGATGTATAGTGGATGCATAAACCTTGCACATTGTAATGATGTAGGTTTTCACGGCTCGATGCATCATGATTGCTTCGTCTGTCCCGAGAGAGCAGCTTTTCGAAGCAATCATCAAGCCTTGCACAGTTTGAGTCTGCAAGTAATATATGGCAAAGGTGTCCCAAACAGGTGGAGAGGTCCTGCCTCAAGTGGAGGAGTTTAAGTATCTCGGGGTCT
>JAZEWT010000001.1:5865775-5876069 GCA_036362905.1 Mordacia mordax
TGCACGCAAATTCCACGCCTGGTCCTGGAGGATACACGGATGTGAAGGTGCGAGTAAACTACAGAGGTAGGGGGCAAGGGAACCGCACAGCCGGCCGGCACTAATATTTTCCAGACACTGCTTCCTCTATATTATGTTATCGACAAATTAGTGTTTTATTGTCCGGGGAGGAAAATCGGAGAAGCCAGAGGAAACCCATGCAGAAGCGGAGGACACCACACACACTCTGCACAGAAAGGCACCAGAGAAGGGTTCGTAGCACTTTCATTCTGCGAGGTGCAGATGTTACAATTTTTGTTGGAGAATTTTACATGTCATGATGATGCAGTACACACGGCTACAGTACTACGTCCAGATGTCCTGCTTTATGAAACTTTGAAAAAATAGTTTTTTTTTTTAAAAAACCATTGCACTTTTTAAAGACGTGTGATCGTTAACAGAAAAACGACACTATACATTTGAAAAACGTAGGCTGTTTAGGCTTGTCACAAAACGTAAAATCACTCACGAGCCTAGCATTTGTATACAGTGTATGCAAAGGGGTTATTGCAAGAACGTTAAACATGTGAATATGTATAATTAATGTAAATAAACATATATAAAGCATAAAGGACATGTTAAGCTTTTCTAACAACAAATAGATATCAATTACAAGGCATCGAGTCTGCATTAATCACATTTAATCATGGTGAAAGATACAAATTAATATGCATTGATAATGTATGCACTGTCATTGAAACTGACAGACTATTGTATTTCACCAGTGCTAACAGGAAAATATTTATTTCATTGCTGAATTATAGTTACATTTAAGTCCATCAGCCATTAAGCATTCTTGGATAAAAGTGTGTTTAAGCAATGAATGGCTTTATTTTATTATCGCTTATTTTATGTCCTATAATTTATTGCTACTATTTGATTTTCAGTTGAACTGTCCTGATGTTGTTGTTGGCGTGCTCTTCTCTACACAGCTCGGATTTGTAAAAAAAAAACCCAAAAAACGGTGTTGTTGCTGATTTGCCGTTCTTATGCCGTTAACATGCCGTTCTCTCTGCAGCGCATTGTGACCCTCGGGTGAAAAGCGCTCGAGAAATGCAATTATTGTTGTTTCCTACAGCTTTACCGTTCCACCAAAACACCGTTGAAGTGGAAAGATGTTTAACAAAACGAACCATGTATAATTTATATTAAAACAAAAACATCTTCAACATTAAACGGAGTCGGGAAAATGAACGACGAATTTTTTAAAGTCTACTATTGTAGGCACCGCAGCAGCAGCAGAGAATGAAGTGAAATTACGGTTTTAGTGAGAGATTAACAGATGGCAGCTGCGTTTTGGGCTGAAACAATACATAAGCGAGCAATTCTGAAGCTCAGCTCTGGGCGTTCCATCGGCCTGATGGCAAGATGAGGGGCACCTCCAAGAGGGAGTCTTGTTTGAGGAGGATCCTTCTTCTAAACCTTTACATCTTCTGAAACTCAAAAACAACACAAATAATACCATCACAATCACCTCTATGACAACACTGAGCCCAACTATAGGTGTGCGTGTAGCATTTGCCACAATTTCCCCCTTGGTAATATATAGAATTGCTGGTACAGCTTTTCTGGATTTATTAGAAGTAATTGAAATCAGAAACTTAAAAAAAAAACTTATATCATAAAAAAAGAGTACAAACTTGCTTTAAAACTAAGAATGAATAAGAATGATACATCTATGGGTACCTATTTGCTAGTACAAAGCTGTAAAAAAGAGGAATTATTTAACCATTTCTGCAATACTACAAGTGCTAAGCTCTTATGACATCAGTCATCTTTCCCAGTGTCAAGTTTGAAAATGTAAGTTGCTTTGATAATGTATAATGTATATTTTTGCAAACTTGACACTTTGTGAAAGATGTCTATTTGGTATTTAACACTTGTATTATTGCCAGACATGGTAAAACCTTCTCTTTTTGTTTTATACAAGAATGATACGGTGCATAAAGTGTGCAAATTCCTCTCCTGTTCGTGGAAGACACAAACAAATTCTACACCTTTTCCTAGCGACGGACTCCAGCTCCTTCTGGGGGTATTCCCAGCCATTCCCAGGGAAATCGAGACACAGACTTGACAGCCCCAAATGCTTGAAGCATTGAATCCAACATATTACTCCGCTGATCTAGAAATTGCCTAGCAATGCGTGCTCATAAAGAAGTCTGCACGTTATTGAAGAAATATGCCACCTTGATATGTAAATAACTTTTCAAATTGAAAGAGGGATATAATTTAATTGTAAAGTTATATTTGCAACGGACAGCTAATTGCCTTAGAATTTAATTGCCTTATAAGATTCGATGAAAAGTTTTGTTCTCAACTTCAGAGTCACAAAATGCTCAGAAATTCTGTGGAAGCACATAGACGTCACGTAAAACTTATCTTGCCACCAACTTCAATATCCGCTGATGTTACATTTCATAGCATTAAATTAACATTGTGCTTGCACATTAATGCGAAACGACTCTTATCAGCTGGTGATGTTTGATATATTTGTACAAGTACCTGTAATGTGCAATGCAAATACTGTGACATCGATTCGATGCCTATTATTAGACCCGAACCAAGTCAAAGGGTGACCAGGACATAATGAACAAAAGAAAGCAAATAAATGCCGTTCGTTATCACGATTTAATTCATTGGCTAATTCTTCTTTTGTCTGTGTGTTGCAGAATGCTTAGTGCAAGCTGAATTTTCATGAACCAACCACTCGGAATACAAAATAGAGCAAATAATCCATTCCTACACATAATGTTTGCATAAAACAGAAGTGAAAAAACAATCTATTTTCATCGCTTAATCAATACATCTGTAGTTTCTAAAACTTGCCGCACAAGGGGCACAAACAAGGACACTCATTGCCAAAGCACCTGCTGTAAGCATGCCCCCACGGGTTTGTACCGTACCTTTTTTCTCTGCTGTTTTAACACCACTCTGCGGAAATAAAACAACACGTGGTGGTTTCTTTAAAATGCGTCACACACGTATAGACATTGGAAGCTGCTGCGATGCGATTTTAACTCTTACCCACCAACACGCCACCTGGTCTGAACTAAGATTATTCATTTGTGTAACGTTGTGTCCGTTTTCGCTCTGCGTTTATTTATTTAACCAATATAAGGACAATTGTGCAATACAGATAAAGATCAGTGGGTCAGACGTATTACAGCGCAAGCGAATTATGATGATAAAATCATGTTCAATGTTATGGCCAAAATAATGTGTTCAGAAATTAACCATGTCATCGTCCACACGATAACAACCAGTTAACCTAATGAGAAAATGAAAAATATAATCACTTACAATGGTAGTGCCATTAGATTCAGAACTTTAACGATCTTTGTACCTTAAGTTTCGCTTCGATTTCTGCAGTCATGTCGGCAAGCTTCTTCTGGCATTGTTGGCTGGTTAAGGGGTGGGAAGAAACGTTCAAATAAAACAGGTTGTAAGTTATTATAGAGTATTCTATTTGACCATGTATACAAAGTACTGAAATACATATCAAACTTGCAATGAGCAAAAAGGCATCGAGTAGCAAGTGGTTCAACTCCTGAACGAGTGAGAGTTCGGTGGCGTTAACATCATCTTATCGCGATACACTCAATCCTCACCGAGATAGAAAGACTCTGGAGCACGGTCCAGCTTTACTGATGAGTCTCATTGATTTAGGTTTCACACGCTTTCGTTCGTTTTTTTTTCCGGTCATTCACAGTTTTCATGGCTTTCTTTTCAAATGTAGTTTTCATTTCTGAATATATTCCAGTTGCCATTTCTCATTTTTTACTTCGTGGTTAAACTTTTCTCTTTAAGGAATGTGAATTGTCATCTCCGTATTGATGTAGGTTTTCACGGCTCGATGCCTTTTGAAGGGGCAGCTCGAGAGCAATTGTTATCTTTGTTTCAAAATAAGGTCAAGATAAAGTATCTTTATCCTCACATGAGCACTAAAGAGTGGTTAATTCCCTTAGTATCTGAGCCTTTTAAAAAAAAATAGTCCAGTGGTGAAATGATTTACAATTAAGTATAAACCTGGACACGATTTCTATCAAATGAAACCCCATAAAACATCACTAACAATGCTAATATTATAATTTTACAACACCGACATTATAATGTCAAATCGTAAGTAAACGAAGCAAAACATATACTGATGAAAGTTTAATTATGGGCGGCGCGGTGGCGCAGTGGTTAGCGCTGACGTCTCACAGCAAGAAGGTCCCGGGTTCGAGTCTCTCGGCTCCGGTGCCTTTCTGTGTGGAGTTTGCATGCTCTCCCCGTGTCCGCGTGGGTTTTCGCCGGGTACTCTGGTTTCCTCCCACAGTCCAAAAGCATGCTCCTGGATAGGTTGATTGGCTCGCAGACTAAAATTGTCCCGCAATGCCCGGCGATGGACCGGCGTCCCGTCGTTGGGTGTATTCCTGCCTTACGCCCTATGTTTCCGGGATAGGCTCCGGCTTCACCGTGACCCTATATAGGATTAAGCGGTTTCAGATAATGAGATGAGATGAGAAGTTTAATTATGACAGACCAATTACTGTGTAGAGATTACTCTTGAGTACATGATTTGCTTTAAACTGCTGTGAGGCTTAAATATACAACATGCCAAGTAAACTATGTGCGAAGTGTATATATCATTGATATTGCTGTCACTGACAGACATAAAGTTGCATTGTTACAGTGCTTTGGACATTATGCAACATAAGCAGATTGAAAACAGACCAGAAATAGTAATAGCACTCGTCTTGCAGGACTGTCTTCATGACGTGAATGATGCCTGCTACCATCAAATAATTTAAAGGCCTTGGAACAGGTAAACGCACACTGAGCTCCATTACCCTCATCTCGTTCAATGGGCCTACATCACACGGAGGGCCAGAGCTTCAATGTCCAGCCCAGAGCTTCAATGTCCAGCCCAGCTAAGGCCTTCAGTCAAGCGTGGACAGATCAGATAATGGACAAACGGATTGTTGCGTTTGCACAGCTTACGTGAGTGATTAAGGTTATGTGAAAAGAGTAATCGTATATCTTCGGTTTGCAGGGGTCAAAAACAATGTTTCGTTTGGAAATTATGATTAAGATCTTGCGTTATGTTATACTTAAAATTGAATAATAATTATGGTCACAGAAGTCAGAAATGGGCCAGAATTCAAACGTTGAAATTGGATTATTGTCATCATTCAACTCCTGCAACCTTGCAGTAGCACAACCACAACTCCCAGAAAGCCCTAGTGTTCATCCATCCAACGACAAGCAAAGTTAAATCCTGCTCTTTTCAGACATCAAACCAGATTCAAAGCATGCAAAATGGTCTGGTTGGTGATGTCAGTGTTTGTCGAGAGTCATACATGTTTTGATAATCTGGTCGAAGATATTAATCGTAAATGCTGTCACGGGGTGTTGACATTCACAGTGGGTGGTGATCTATGGTAACTGCCCATGAGATAATAGGGTGGCAATGCGGATGGAGCAAACACATGCAAATTGTCTCAATTTATACCTGCACCACCACAGGAATGCTGAACGCGATGTTATCAGGACCAACGAACAAATAAGAGTAAAATAGAGGTACAACTGGTTATACAACTGGATAAGTCGAGACTTGATTTGACATCTTGAGTCAGGTTCTGGATTTCATCCAAAATGAATTAATTCATTTATTATTAGTACCCACTTACTAATGGGTACTAATAATAAATCCTGTACAGGATCATGGTGATCGAGAGCCGATCTCAGCAGACACTGGGTGCAAGGCAGGGCTGTACCCAGGATGGGACAACCAGGCCATCACAGGGCAGCAGGAGAAGTTTAGTCAGCGCTCGCTAAGCATGTCTTTTGACCGCAGGAGGAAACCGGAGTACCTGGCAAAAACCCACACGGACACTGGGGAAACGTGCAAACTCTACAGAAAAAGGCACCCCTATTTGGGACTCGAACCCGGGTCAGCTCTTCTGTGTGGCAGAGTGGAAGCGTCCCGCCCCAAGTGACGGCATAGGGAACATGAACTGATCGGCATGTGAACACGGACTAAACAACCATACGCAATTCATCGTTACCTGCTTAATCTTGTATAGGGTCACGGGGGACTGGAGCCCATCCCGGTAAATAGACAGTGTAATAATAATAAGGGCGGCGCGGTGGCGCAGTGGTTAGCGCTGACGCCTCACAGCAAGAAGGTCCCGGGTTCGAGTCTCTCGGCTCCGGTGCCTTTCTGTGGTTTCCGGGATAGGCTCCGGCTCACCGTGACCCTATATAGGATTAAGCGGTTTCAGATAATGAGATGAGATGAGAATAATAATAATAATTGCACTTCTAGAGCGCCTTTCACCCGAGGGTCACAACGCGCTGCAGACGCGGGGCTATACCCAGGATATGACGCCAGTACATCGCAGGGCACTGGGGACAATGTACTCACAAGGACAAGTAACTTAGGTAGGAGCATGTCTTTGGACGGTGGGAGGAACCCGGAGTACCCGACAAAAAGAGACGCGGACACAGGGAGAGCATGCAAACTCCACACAGAAAGGCACCAAATGCTGGGACTCGAACCCGGGAACTTCTTGCTTTAAGGCAACAGCGTTACTGACTGCGCCACCGCGCTGCCCTCAGATTACGTTAATATACCAATGTTATCTCAGTCTTGAAAATGTATTTGGTTCAACAACTGAGTGCACATTTACTGGGTGAACAACGACTGGCGTCCCGTCGTCGGGTGTATTCCTGCCTTACGCCCTGTGTTTCCGGGATAGGCTCCGGCTCACCGTGACCCTATATAGGATTAAGCGGTTTCAGATAATGAGATGAGATGAGACAACGAATTTGGAGGAGCTTCTTTCTGGTAACGTCCTAATCAACAAACGAAAGGAGCGTTAATTATGCAATTAACTGGCAAATACGATCAGTTGAAATTTAAATATGAAATGTGACGAACTAGGAATGGCAAAAGTTGCTCATGCCTTTCGTGTATGTTGCAAGAATGAGTGACTTAAAAGCCTGAAAACCCACCAGACTGCTCTGTTTTATTGTTGCCACATTACCATGATATATCGACTCCCTTAAAACCGGTTTGATTGTTTTACATGATGCAAAGTGTGCCATTTAACCCTGAAAATCGCAGACGGTGTAAGATCGCTTAAAAAACACAAGTGCGAACTTGCGTATGTCATTGTTATCCTAGCTAATTACCATCTTGAGGTGCTTTGACCACCAACAATACTGAATTGGTGGTGATGATGCAGCAAAGCACTTTATGCACAGTGGGAGTCAACCCAGCCATGAAGGGTCCATAAAATAATTACAACTAATGGTTTTGTAATGATGTAGCTTTTCACGGCTGGATGCATGAGGATTGCTTCGAAAAGCTGCTCTCTCGGGACAGCCGCGTCGATCGCTTCCTCTTCTTGCGATGCAAATTAGGGGACTAGTCACAGATAAAGCAGGAGGGGGTTACTGCAGTTCCGGGGTGTGAATAGGACAAGGAGATTAGTGTTAATGTGACTCAGATGTAGACCCCATACAGCAAAGATGACTCAACACATACACAGTACCCACATATATAGGAGCAACAGGCACTACACACGCATACTGCGCCTGAGGATGCCTCTAACGTGTGAGGCGAAACGTCGCAAGGCGAGGAAGCGAACGACGCGGCTGTCCCGAGAGAGCAGCTTTTCGAAGCAATCATCACTAATAGTTGTGATTTCATCGGACTGGTCTCCGCAAAAGAAAATGGCTACCACTAGCAAACAGTCACCAAGGGTGGCCAGCTCCACTGAAAGTTAATTTCATTTAGACCAGTGTTCTTAACAAGAGCAGCGCTACGTGAACTGTCAAACGTGGAGAACCCTTACCTGTCTTGTTGAAGGGTAACTATCTGGGCAGCGCATTCGTTCTTAGCAGCATCAAAATCAGAACCGACTTTGTTTTTTTCCGACTCCAGGGCAGTGACTTGCTCTGTGGAACAGTGTCCAGAAATAAGCAAAATATAGCAAGCACAAAACCGTGAGCAGAACATTCACGTGGAGAATTCCTCCCATAATTCCTGGCACAGTGTGTCGACACGAACATTTGTGTACATTACAGGACTAACCTCCAAAGTGTGGCGCAGATTATGGGATATGGTCCCCCCCATATTACGATACATTACCGGAGTACTGATATATATATATATATAAGCAATGTCCAGGTGACGTGACATTGATAGATAATGAGTTCTTTCATGACATGTGCATTTATGCCGTTCATAAATAATTATTTAGTGCGACTAAAGATGGTTTAATTAAATATATGTTTGAGATAAAAAAATATAATAAAGGCCTTGCTTGTAAGAGTTGAGGTGATTTTATGCATAATCTAAAAGAGCAAAGTGCGACGGTATATGATTTTTATTTTTTTAGGATGTGACTGACAGCATGTGATCAGTGGTATAAAAGGGTGTTCAAAATTCAGCTCATTATCTTGGCTGGTTAGCCTCTGAAGTGTCCATCATTTGTTCCTCGTGTGATCTTCATCAGCAATATATATGCAGAATGCAAAGTTATTATACGTGTAAATATTGGAATGGGTTGTTTCCATTTATAAATAAATGGGTGAGGTATTTTTTTCGCATGTGGTATGAAAACTGTTAAAACACACACGATTAATGAATGATAATTTCCGCCCACTTGCATCCATAGCTAGAGGTGACCTTTCATAGGGAACAGGTAGATGTAGGTTACTACTTTCAATAAATGTTTCCTGCTAGAATGTCTGGCTATTCTGATGATAGGATTTCTTTATATATAAGGTTGCTCTTTAAACTAAAACCAATATTATCTTAAGAGTATACAAAGCTTTAAAAATGGGCACATTTTTATTTTATCCTGCTGTGTTTCACAAACTAACAAAGTAAATCCAACAGATAAGTAAATAGCAAGCAGCCAGTTCTGCTAAGGACAATGCTTTGGTAATATATGCATTGTACTTAAAACTGATAAGGCATACATTATCAAAGCATGTTGTTTGCAGTATTTATCACCAACGTGTGTGTTTTTTGCAAACTTGATGCTTCATGAAAAGTGTCTGTTTGGTGTTTTTAAGAACTTAACACTATGATTGACATATGTTAACCTGCTTAAGTGTCCTACATCTCTTAATAGATTATCCATAATCTAGACTGCACACACCATTACATATATCAAACACATGGATATTTTAAGTCAACTGAACAAATACATTATGGGAGTGTGTGTGTGCGTTAACAGAGCATTATTTTTATGCAGCAGATTTGAAAATGCTCCGTCACATCAACGTGTAACTTACAAGGGTAATTAGTTCAGAAATCCTTTTCTGAAGCTCTCTCCTCTCACAAAGTGCCCCACTTAGCCTAGACAGTCTAAGATTTCCCAATGACCTAATAATAATATTTGCATTTCAAAAGTGCCTTTCACCCGAGGGTTACAAAGTACTGCACATAGTTATGGAGAGAACGACATGACGATAAATCAATTAAAGACGTCAAATAAACAAAACTAATTGTTAAAACAAATCAAGAAGTGTTCCTGAGCAGGTATAAGTGACATAATAATGCATGTCTTGCTTTTTTCTTGGGATGCAGTCACATTTAGATGCTTAAAATGTTTAAATTGTGATTATAATTCATCATATATGAACATGAAAAAACTATGCCAAACTGCTTATGGGTTTGGTGAAAACAGATGTACAGCACAAACTGAGAAAAGTACATTGCATCACAAAAAATGTCATTGTTATATTCTTACCCTTCAATTTATCCAGTTCTGCGACCTGTTCCTTCTGCTTGTTCTGAAATGAAAACAAGATGTAACACATCAAACTGTGCAATATCTACTCATGCGCTGTGGTAATGTTTACCATTCCGCGATCCGAATTTACAAACCTCCAGAGGCATTCAATGCTGCTTCAAACAAAGTAAAAAAAACACACATGGGAAACCCTTACTAAACACAAACAATTTTGTAGAGTTGACAAAAAAATACTTAATTACACAAATAATGGCCCCAAAATAATTGTTGCAAATATTTCCCCGACCAAACAATCAGTTTCCACCAGTCACCGAAAAACTGGGTGTCGCCTAGACATTACCAAGGGATGTATCGCTGATGATCCACCTTTCACATGTGTCTGCTTGTGGAGCATCCACAGCAGGGTTGGTAGACTGGCACGGCCAGGCAGTGGTGTGTGTTCAATGTTAATTTCAGAGGCTCGTGGTTAAACTCCAGTGGCTGCCTTGACACCGCTGGGG
>JAZEWT010000001.1:5886386-5915221 GCA_036362905.1 Mordacia mordax
TTTCGAAGCAATCATCATGCATCGAGCCGTGAAAACCTACATCATTACGATGTATTCATTGTTTCTATAGAACGAGCTATATAAGAGGATGTATTCATTGTGTCATGTTTTCTGGCAGTGTAGACACTTTGCAATGGTTAAAAAGTAAATGGTAATTATTTATATTTTTTAAAAGTTGCTTACCTAACTTGGGAGTATTGAAATAAGTGTGCAATTTTTCGCAACTCAGTGTATACAGAATTGCACTCCATTGCGTTTTAATTGTGTTCGTCAAGTTGCGTATTGTGGGTTTGAGAGTATGTTTACGGACTTATTCATGGTCAGAGGCCATAAGGGCAAGAAGCTGGCTGGACCTTTTGAGCACCACTGGAGACACCGTGATTGTCAAAATGAGAAGCTTCTGGACAAGGACCTATCAAGAAATGAAATACGAAACCAAAACATGTATACAACTGCTTGAGATTGTCAAATTGTAAAATGTAGAAGTAATGCCATACTCCAGCACACAGCACATTAAGCAACTGTATATTGCGGGTGACGCATTCATCAAATATTTATAAGGAATGAAGCTGCTCTGCATTTTACCAGTGTTGCATGGATGCACAGGGGAGGTAGCCAATGAGGGAGATAAATCTATTTACAAGTGGGGATTTATTGAACAGAACATGGTTTTTATTAATCATTAAAAAAACCCCTCTATAGTGATATAGCTTTCACAGCTCGATCCATGAACATTGCTCTTAACAGCTGATGTTCTCGGATAGTTATGGCGAGCGTTCCTCGTCGCTCCTTCATGATATTTCACTGCCCACGTTGGACCCATCTCCAGAGGTCGAGGAGCTGGGAGCAATGCTTTCCATGGCTACCCCGAAATTGTAGCGCTTAAGAGGAATTTTGCATTGACACTCGGACATGAAACAATTACGTCTGTGTGTTTACAAACGCATACACATTTTCAGATGACGAGGCATACATTAATATTATTTTAAGACAGTTTGATAACTGTGATGTCGGACTGAATATGACAACTCAATTGTAACTCGTAAGCGCTGTTTCCATTAATCATGTTAGCGTTTTATGGCAGCATGGTGGTGCAGTGAGCAGCGCTGCTGTCTCACAGCAAGAAAGCTTCTGGGTTCGGTTCCAGGCTCGGGTGCCTCTCTGTGTGGAGTTTGTGTGCGTGTTCTCCCCTCCGTGTCCGCATGGGTTTATGCCGAGTACTCGGGTTTCTTCCCAACGTCCAAAGACACGCTCCTGCTTAGGTTAATTGGCCTGCTGAGTAAAAAAGGCCCTGCGATGCACCGGCGCCACAATCCTGGTGCGCTCTATGTCTGCCAGGACAGGCTCCAGCGCCCCCGTGACCCTGCACAGGATTTAAGCGCATACTGATACTGAACTGATGTTAGGGTTTTGCTTGATCCGTATTGTTCATTACTGTTCTAAAGCAGATGGCATTTCTCTGTAGAGGAGGCACAACCATTGAGGACTCACCAACAAGTTATGTTATTCTCAGATTTGGACAGTTGCGTCACGGGAGCGGTAATATTATAAATCTAATTCTGCTTCACTTTAGTTTCCCTCTGAAGCTGCCTTTACACACTATAATCAGGTTCCTGATTTTATTTCCATAACCTCAATGAGCCAGGAATGCTCCTCGGGTCATGTGAACGATCTCATCTCATCTCATTGTCAGTAACCGCTTAGTCCTGTACAGGATCGCGGTGAGCCGGAGCCCTATCCCCGCAGACACAGGGCGCAAGGCAAGGATATACCTACGATGGTACACCAGTCCATCACCTGGCACTGCGGGCAATTTCGTGTGCAAGCCAATTAACCTATGCAGCAGCATAGTTTTTTGGACTATGGGAGGAAACCGGATAATCTGTGCTCCTCATATCGTGCTTTCAAGCCAAGACTTATCTGGCTCACGAGGTAGAACCCGGAGGCAACTCCGGGCATTCTCATCATTTCTACGTTCCTGCTGTTCTCCAAGTAAATCATTCATCGCCTGTTTGCGTTATCTGAAATCACAAACTGGGCGGCACGGTGGCCCAGTGGGTAGCGCTGTCGCCTCACAGCAAGAAGGTCCCGGGGTTCGAATCTCGGCTCGGGTGCCTTTTTGTGTGGAGTTTGCATGCTCTCCCCGTGTCCGCGTTGGTTTTCGCCGGGCACTCCGGCTTCCTCCCAGAGTCCAAAAAACATGCTGCTGCATAGACTAATTGGCTTGCAGAATAAATTGCCCCCAGTGTCCAGTGATGGACTGGCGTCCTATCGTGGGTATAGCCTTGCCTTGCGCCCTGTGTCTGCCGGGATAGGCTCCGTCTCACAGTGACCCTGTACAGGTATAAGTGGTTTCTGACAATGAGATAATACGGGAAATGACAAAACATAATGTGGCGCCACCTTTTAATGGATCCACTGCATTTTTTCTTAAACCTAACAGGGCCCACAGTGTTGCAGCTAATACTTGTTGCTACTGCTTGTTGCCTAAAGTGTTTTTGACACATTTACAGTGGTTAATTCCCAAGCATGTAAGATTCACTGTACAATGTAAGTACACTACATGTCCCTTTTGCTATGGGTCACTTCAATTCCTTACCTGTATTACTGCCGGGAAATAAAATCAAATAGCAACGAAACGCAAATGCAATTAGCATGGCTAACATTGTTTTGTGGAATTGCCTGTTTTAATGCGAGGTAATTCATGCACATTTAGATATTTTTATTTATTCCTGAACTATATCTTGAGTATTCCTTATCGTACAATGAATATAAGTGGGGACGGAATGTGAATTACAACTTATATGTATTCGTGAGCCATATAACATTACCTAGATATTTTCATTTCAACCTTACATTTACTTATCTCTACGCCTCTGTTTATTGGCACTAATTTACTATCCCTCCGCATTTCTCCTTCAGATTTCACCAACCCCTTAAGCAACGATCCACCTCCTTTTAGCACTTACTCTCACACACACTATAGCGCACGCGTTAAATTCTTTCCGTAGCTGTTTAAAATGTTTCAAGTAAACGTAATATGCATGTTTTTAAACCATTAAATATGTACATTTCCTTAACGTAACCCGCTCTGCAAGGCAGAACGATGGAGGTTCCATCGTGCATTCCTCCAGTTCAATAAAAGATAATTATTGAATTCATAAAAGACTGTTTTTTTCCCATAGATTAATTCCCAAATTAAGGGAAAGAAACCACACATGTTACGAGTTAAAGTACAAAAATGTAAAATGCAATATCAGCTGTACAACAATTATTCTCAAAGACAGTTTAAATTTTAAGTAGATGTTACAAGAATTTATACAAGGTTCATAAAGGTTTCATTGCATCCACAAATCCCACATTCAAAAACAAAATAAGCATGTCCTGCACTTTGGCTGTTATTATATTGGTCAACACTTACAAAGGAATACATTGTACTATTATAAAGTCTTTTTTTTTTCAGTTTAAACAAAAGTTAGTCATTTACACAGGCTTCTTTCCAGTTCATCTCTTTCTCGGCCTTATGAAGGAAAGTGGATTTGCATGGCACGATAAGCTGAAAAGTCTTCTGGGACAGTGTCTGCAGAGAAAACAATAACGTTATGTTATGATCATTTTATGGTGGTAACAGTTACTGTTATTTTGTGACTGAAGGGAATATAATTGGTTTGGTGAGTAATGGAATTTGGTCAATTTTTTGCAAAAGAAGTAATCTCACCAGATAATGGATTGACCAACGAAGACTAAAAATGTGATCCAATCAACATCGGTTTCGTGTGCTGATCTGATAATATTCCTTCAACACCATCGTGGAGTGTGTACATTTGGTAGTGATTACAGGCTTCCCTTGATGTAACTGAATGCAAAATTCACTCAAAGGTCACAAGCGTCATCGTCTGCAAAAAGTGTATGTATAAATATATACACATCCCAGCAAAACTTAGGTTTACAGTTACTTAAGGCATCCAATTTTAAATAACAGAAGGTACATAATCACAGTATTTTTATTTGTATATTTTGCAACAAGTGTGTTTCTTTGCCAACATGACACTGTGTGAAAGGTGTTTCGTGTTATAAGACCTTAACACCTACATTATTGCGCGAAATTTTAAAACCTCTTATCTTTTTACATCTTTGCACTCCAAAAAGGTACCACATATCCAACCTTAATATGTAAATCCACTTCAGATCAAAATATTTGGTTCAAGTAATGAAATGTGTGCAATCTTCAGATCAAAATATTTGGTTCAAGTAATGAAATGTGTGCAATCTTCAGATCAAAATATTTGGTTCAAGTAATGAAATGTGTGCAATTGTGGTTTGCATCGGATCAGCTTTCATTGAATTTTGATAGTGGTGGAGTCCATATTTGCAAGATCCACTTATACCCACATTATAGAAATCATTGCAGTTCTTAGAAATACATTTTTGTTATTCAGTTGAACCTTGTGGCTGCCCACTGAGACACTATTATGAAGACCATATTAAACATGTAGGCACGATTTTATTAAATAAGTAACTTTCAATTCTTTGGATGTGGATTATGATACTGGCAACACAATGTTCTAGTTTTTAAAAATGTTAAAGGGGTTTTCAAGGTCAACGTTTTCGCAAATGAAACAGTTAATGACTTCATGAGTTGGCAACCACATAATTACAATCAGCTATACCCATGCCAACTGGCTTCATGGCAAGTCCACTGATTGGTAGTTGGAGCCTGAATCGACATGCTACCACAAAAACATTTTTGTTGAAAATACAGAATAATAATCAACTAATGTTATGCTATTATCTCACGCACCGGTTTTGCTACCAGCTCGGGACTCACCGTTGCATCGGTAGCGAAGGTTGGACCAAATGATGTTCTCCTGGGAGAAACAGAAGACTCCGAGTCGTCCACCTCGCATTGTGGTGTCAATGATGACCCCAGAGTCAGCCACCAGCACTGGGCCCTCATAGAGTTTCACCCTGTGAGAGGGACCGTGGGTCAGTCTGGCCACGGAAGCCTTGTAACTTCAAGCCCCTCATGGAACTACAATTACACTTTAACCCCCGGCACAGCCAATCACAAGTCAGCCTCTCACTACAATCAATAATTTAATGGAAACAGAGTATGCGAGCAATCACTGAAGATTTGGGCATATAGAGAACGACCTGCAGCACACAACAGCCAGAGTAGAGGTATTTTATCGATTTGATATTTATTTTATATGGACTATGGTTCATAACAAGGTTGGTGTAGAAACGGCTAAAATCGTTTAAATCATTGAATTGCCCTCACATGCTATGTTGCTTTTCCACTTTTTGGCTAAAAATTGTCTCTATTAGTTTGCGTTATTTCAGTGTTTTTGTAGCTGTCAGTTGATGAGAGCATATTATGGTACATAATATTAAAATTCGCCCGTTCTTCTGTAGGATTCATCTAAGAACAACAATAAATGTATACACCTTTGTGAAATAACACCACTGTAGAGAGGCCTCTCCATGCTGTGCTGACCATGGGAGTTGCCTGACCATACTTCATCATGCTCATCGATACATGTTGGAAATGGGGGGGGAGGAACAGTCAGACCTGATACAGATGTCATTCAACATATCGGCTCGAGCCAGAGGGGAACTCAGGTGGCCGGGTTGATACCACAATGCGCTAACCACTGTACCACCACTCTGCCCCCACAACGAATATCATCATCAAGCATTATCTATCCATTGCCCGATCAAAACCTCCCTCACCATCCATGATGATCCCGTGATGGGACAATCGATTTTGCATTTGCACACCAGCTAATATCATTGCTCTCTAATCCGCAGAGGTCAACCTTCGGCATGTTCTCTCCTTTGGCTGTTCCTTTACTACTTTTTTTCATCGACCGTCATTGTCTAACCATGTGATTATTGACTAAATTCACTTACATTTCTTAACCGTTAAGATGATATCTCTAATTCACACAAACAAATGTCATCTACTATTATGCCTGGCTTTTATGGGATTTGCAATAAGGCATTTTATTCAGTGAAAGTGATACAGTCATCCAAGCTCTGACAAAGCTAGGCATTAATTTAAATAATACAGATATTGTGCAAAATTTATATGGCATGGGCAGCTAAAATTAGTTTTAATTCGAAGGCTTTTGTAACAAATGCTATCAATAGATTACATTTTTGGGTTAGGTCATGTAAACATTTTAAGAATTGGCACGTTTTGTCAATTTTGACATACTTTACTGATTGGCTGTTGTCGGGTGGCATTCTGTGTGATATCCACAGCATCAATTTGCAAACACCCTCCACATATTTTTTCGAAAAGCTGCTCTCTCGAGACAGCCGCGTCGATGGCTCTCTCTCCTCTCCTCGCGACGTTGGAGGCATGCCTCCAACGTGTGAGGCGAAACGTCGTGAGGAGAGGAGAGAGAGCCATCGACCCTCCACATATGTCCGGCAGATAACAGTTTCATTGTAGAGTACAGTGTGCATGGACATTTTTGACACCTTTTTAAAATGTTAATTTGTAATGGGATATTTTTATTATTTTAACGTTTAATGATTTAGCGTGGCGAGACTTAAGATGAGTGACCTGGGATATCTTAACCGCTCCAAGGTGCCTTATTCACCAACCCAGGATATATGATACATCCCCCACGGCTAGACAGAGTCTTCTTCCAGCAGCGGATAGACGACGACTCTTAATCATTATTGTTGTCGATATGTATGTGTAAATGTGGCATTCTGGTTTGCACAATTACGCACTAGGTGCTCAACTTGCAGTCTCCAGAAAGGGCTGGTTCAACCTGTCATTCTTACAAGTTTGATGAAAAATAAATAAAAGAACACCATTAAGAGGCTACTTTGGTCGTCCAATAGAGAATCGGGTCTAGGCCGTTTATGTTTCTCCACCGACTGGGGCTATGAATAGCTGACACCACCCCAAGCCGGATTAAGTACTTGGGTACAAACGCAAGCATAGGTTGCTTTTACATATGCAAATACGCACGTGTACCCACTAACTCACACACGCACATGTACACGCTTGTGAAAGCAGCCAATTGTATAGGGGTTTTTTGTTGGACTTTGACAGATTTGCTATCGGTAGGGTTGTAAAAAAGGTTATTAGTTTGTAGGAAGCTGTAACTTTGATCTCCATAGTAACATACACGAGCTCTGGAAATAGCACCTAATTCAAATTGACATTCCAAACTCAACCTTTACAAGGCCGAAACGTAATACGTATTATTGATTCTCTGTGTCGCAGTTGACAAGTTTAATTTGATTGTAGTTTATTTTAATTCAGTAGCCATACATTCCACCAGTGAATTCCACGGTGTAATTTCTGAAACAATCAACCTGACCACGATTCAAACTCTTGTTGGTTTGTACTGATGATAATTTCACGGCTCGATTCATGATTACTTCCAAAAGCTGCTCTTTCGCGGAGAGTCGCGTCGATAGCTTCTCTCTCGTCTATCGCGACGTCTCGCCTCTCACGTTGAAGGCATCTTCAGGCGTTATGTGGCTTAGTCATGTGTGTGACTGCTATGCATATTGTTCATCAATGTCTGGCCTAAATGTATTGCTCTAACGATGGGATTTTTGCTCACTATTTATATAGGTTAATATTAATGACATTAGATCTATTAGCAGATCTTCAAGGCAGGGAGGGTATTTCCCTTGGCATATTTTAATTAGTTAGGCGTGGGTCCCATTCAGTGAAATAATGCTGATTATTGCGATAAATGTTTGTGCACAATGTATGAAATCGAGCACTACTAACATTAGCTTTTATATATCTGTATATTTCCAACAGTTTTATGAAAAATTTTTTTATTCCAAATGTATTTATCATTTTTCCAGCATATAATTCCGTTTAAAAATATCTTATTGCATGGATTTTAAGTTATTGCTGCAACCTCATGGGAACAGACCTGTGTTTGAGTGGCAGGGATCAACTTGTGCTGTGATCTGGTACTGGTATTCTGTTGAAGTTCATCACAGTAGACTGCGCTGTTTTGATAGATGCAGTCTGACTGAGATATATTTACAGTTTTATTCTGTTAGTCATTACGCAGTATATATGGTTGTGTACATATTTGTGGAGCGATGGAAAACTCCTTAGGCAGCTGACAATGTTTTGCGTCGACAGTGACATAAACAAAACACGGAGATTTAATCGATGTGAACTGTTCAGAAAGCACATCTCATCTCATCTCATTGTCTGAAACCGCTTAGTCCTATACAGGGTCACGGTGAAGCCGGAGCCTATCCCGGCAGACACAGGGCGCAAGGCAAGGATATACCGACGATGGGACGCCAGTACATCGCCGAGAAAGCACATTATAATTCTCATTGTGGTAGACAGTGCTAATGAACCGAAATGCTATAACTTTCATGCAAGGAACATATACGCCATCTACTGGGGAGAGAGTTTTTATCAAGCAAATTGTCTTGTCAACGACTTAAATTTGGAAATATGTTATTGTACAAATGCCCGGCGATGGACTGGCGTCCCGTCGTCGGGTGTATTCCTGCCTTACGCCCTGTATTTCCGGGATAGGCTCCGGCTCACCGTGACCCTATATAGGATTAAGCGGTTTCAGATAATGAGAGATGAGAGATGAGATGTTATTGTACATTAAGCCAATTGTACTTCTTTTTGTTTTTAATACGCTGGCTTTTCTAGTTTATTTATTTCGCTTGTACACGTGTTAAGTTAAATATATTGTTTAGGCCAAAATGTGTAAATATAGGAGTGCGTAAAAATTACCTCTCGTTTCTACAGAAACAATTCCATGTTATTGTACTGTGATGAGAAATGCATGTTGATGACTATACTATGCAGCAGTGAATGTAATGTCACCATGAAAGACATGTCTTTGTAATATACGCGATAAAACTGATGATAGATAACAAAGTACTTGTGGGTTGCGTCACGTAAAGTGTTGTAAATACACCTTCACCCGACAAAGTGAGGTTTTTTTTTGTCACGGAAATTGAACGTGTCAGATATTTGCTACTTCAGCGGATTCGTGTGTTCCAGAGCAAACCCGTAACATTTACAATCATTTCACTGGTATGCGAAACCAGCTTTATCTGGCACCTTACTGGAGAAGCATTCGACACTTGCATTTACCTGCCCAAAGCAAAAGTACGTTTTCTCATCTCATTGTCAGAAACCGCTTAGTCCTGTACAGGGTGGCGGTGGTCCGGAGCCTATCCCGGCAGACACAGGGCGCAAGGCAAGGCTATTCCCACGATGGGACGCCAGTCCATCACCGGGCACTGTGGGCAATTTAGTCTGCACGCCAATTAACCTATGCAGCAGCATGTTTGTGGAAGGAAACTTGGAGTGCCCGGCGAAAACCCACGCGGACACGGGGAGAGCATGCAAACTCCACACAGAAAGGCACCTGAGCCGAGATTCGAACCCGGGTCCTTCTTGCTGTGAGGCGACAGCGCTACCCACTGGACCACCGTGCCGCCCCAAAAGTACGTTATTGGTCATAAAGGCCTTCATGTTAAAACTGATGATATGCAAAGAGGTTCAATTTTTGTGTTATCTTTAGCCTAGAATCTTCCCAGACACAAAAAAGGGGAGTTGTGAACATTCCAATCCAAAATTTGCACACTGGCATTTGAGGATCTTTACTGTCCAGCGATATTTTTTGCTTTACTGTCCAGCCAATCCAGTCAGTAGTCCATAGATATAGAGCGATGGGGTGTGGACATCAGAGGCGGATCACCAGGTGTGTGGGAGTTTCTTTCATGAGATGCAAATTAGGGGACTAGTCACAGATAGAGCAGGAGGGGTTTATCGCAGTTCCGGGGTGTAAATAGGACAAGGAGATTAGTGTCAATGTGATTCAGATGTAGACCCCATACAACAAAAAGAACTCGATACATACATAGTACCCACATACAAATAGGAGCAACAGGCACAACACATGCATACTGCGCCTGAGGATGCCTCTAACGCGTGAGGTGAAACGTCGCGAGGAGAGGAGAGAGAGCCATCGACGCGGCTATCCCGAGAGAGCAGCTTTTGGAAGCAATCATCATGCATCGAGCCGTGGAAACCTACATCAAGACATTGTCAAAATAGCCTACATATTTCCCATGAGCTCCTCCTGCGGCAGATGAAAAGTTAGCAAAGGCTCCCGAAATGATTAAATGTTTGTGAAACTGAACCGTAAGTCCTCATGAGAACTCGCCCAGCGATTGGTGTGCCGAGCTCTTACCTGATGTATCCGACCTGTGGGCGATGGGCCAGGTGCCAGCGGTACGATGTCTTGTCTTTCCACCCGACGTTACGTGGGTCCTTCCACAGCAGGGTCACCTGGTCGCCCGTGTCGCCCGTGTTCCACAGTGCATTGCGAAGCTGCTCGCCAGGCCCTGTCTTGGACTTGACGGCCTGTTTAATGATTGCACCACGTTTCCCAGATGAGATGTGAGCTTAACTGTGCACGTTAACATCTCATCTCATCCGCCCTGCACGTTAACATTTTATCGGTGATTACTGCAATGGTGAAAAAAAATATGCTGAGCATAATTTCGGAAATGAAATCACTCTTCACTCAATCTCAATAAAACGATCTAAAATTCTCAACGAGAATATGTTTACAAAAAAACATGCGTTTACATTTCGTTTTTTTAAATGCATTAATAACTAGCGGCGCGGTGGCCCAGTGGTTAGCGCTGACGCCTCACAGCAAGAAGGTCCCGGGTTCGAATCTCTCGGCTCGGGTGCCTTTCTGTGTGGAGTTTGCATGCTCTCCCCGTGTCCGCGTGGGTTTTCGCCGGGTACTCCGGTTTCCTCCCACAGTCCAAAAAGCATGCTCCTGGATAGGTTGATTGGCTCGCAGACTAAAAATGTCCCGCAATGCCCGGCGATGGACCGGCGTCCCGTCGTCGGGTGTATTCCTGCCTTACGCCCTGTGTTTCCGGAATAGGCTCCGGCTCACCGTGACCCTATATAGGATTAAGCGGTTTCAGACAATGAGATGAGATGAGACTGTTAAGCGTCATGAAGCAGGTAAAGAGAACTTAGGGCAGTATGAACGTTTATAAATATGGCCTGTGGACGAACCACCAGTATGAGACGTGTGGACACTTGCGATGGCGCCGACACGTTTTCACGATGATCAACATCGCATCCACCGTTCAGTCCAGGGAGACCTTCCATCCGCTAGCTGTGGTCACCTTGAGTTGCAGGCCTGGTTCGGCGACAGCGCGAAACGGCGTGGCCTGCCAGTAGGTCTGCTCCGTCTGCTTCCACATGATGACGTAGAAGCTGGCGCTGTCCTGGTAGCCGAAGATGAAGCCAGCGTAGTCGTCGTCCGTCACGGTGTTGACATGAAAGGTTCCTTCAAAGTCCACGCCGTTGAAAGCCGTGTAGCCTGTGCGGACGTGTACACAAGCGCATTATCTCAACAGAAACCGATGTCTATTTTAACCCTGACGATCTGATCATTCGCACTGACACTTTACTCAAACTGCGGTTAAGTTGGATCATGACATTACGATTGTCTTACGTCATCCGTTCAATGACTGTTTAAACTCATGCATTTCATAGATCCACCTCTCCTACAGATTTCTCCTTTTGTGTGTGTGTTTTTTTAGTGTGGCCATCTCATCTCATTGTCTGAAACCGCTTAGTCCTATACAGGGTCCCGGTGAAGCCGGAGCCTATCCCGGCAGACACAGGGCGCAAGGCAGGGATATGCCCACGATGGGACGCCAGTCCATCGCCGGGCACTGCGGGGCAATTTAGCCTGCGAGCCAATCAACCTATGTAGCAGTATGCTTTTTGGACTGTGGGAGGAAACCGGAGTGCCCGGCGAAAACCCACGTGGACACGGGGAGAGCATGCAAACTCCGCACACAAAGGCACCCGAGCCGAGAGATTCGAACCCGGGACCTTCTTGCTGTGAGGCGACAGCGCTAACCACTGGGCCACCGCGCCGCCCTCCAACAGAACACAATCAGTGCTTTTCGCCATCATCAAGGCTAATTGGCACTGCAGCATTTAAATTTCACCAGTGACTCAAAATGGAGCAATGCGGTGGCGCAGCAAGAGGGATCCGGGTTGGGTTCCCAGCTCGGGTGCCTTTCTGTGTGGAGTTTGCATGCTCTCCCCGTGTACGCGTGGCTTTTCACCGGGATACTCCGGTTTCCTCCCACAGTCTAAAAACATGCTGCTGCATAAGTTAAATGGCTTGCAGACTAAATTGCCTTCAGTGCCCAGTGATATATCCTTGTCTTGCGTCCTGTGTCTGCCGGGATAGGCTCTGGCACATTGCGACCCTGTACAGGACTAAGCGGTTTCTGACAATGAGATGAGATGAGCTGATTAATTAATTGTTTTATTAATTATATAGAGGGTTATGGTGAAGCTGGAGTCTATCCCAGCAGACACATGGTTCAGGTAAGGGTTATTTCCAGGATTGGATGCCAGTCCATCACAGGGTACTGGGGGATGTTGAGTCATCATGTCTTTGGACTGCGGAAGGAACCTGGAGTAATAATAATAATAATTGCATTTATAGAGCGCTTTTCACCCGAGGGTCACAAAACGCTGCACAGAGCTGCGGAGAGAATGGCACGGCCTCAATCTCGTGGTAATGTACTGAGTGAAAACCCACGTGGACACATGAAGGACATCCAAACGCCAAGCAGAAACGCACCTGAGTCAGGAGTCGAACCCCCATTCTTTTTTGCTGTGAGTTAACAGCCCTACTTATTACCCCACTGTGCCACCCTAACAAAAATCAATGCAATCCGTTCACAGAACAAGCATCAGGAGACTTTTACATTTTGCCTACATGGCCCGAAGCGAGCATTTTCAACTTAATGTTTATTTAATGGACACAATTGTCTGATGAAAACTTGGCATTATTTTTTTTTTCTCATGAATGAATGTGTGAGGAGCTAATTAAATCTCAACCACAGTGACCACACAGTGGAGTACACTCACCCACAGCCAGGCCAGGGTCACTGTTCACAGTCTGGACAATCTCCATGCCCTGCAGTCACACACAGCAAAGCATGCTTCATACATATTTAAACTCCGTGAGTTCATGCATATTTACATCGAGAAAATGTTGTTTTTTCAGCATATAATGCAATCACAATGTATATTGTACAATGCACCTGGATGGCTGACCTACAGATGTATATGCGTGTTCCTGTACTAGAATATTAATTGCATTTTTATAGCGCCTTTCACCCGAGGGCCACAAAGCGCTGCACAAAGCTGCGGAGAGAACGGCACATCAACAACGAGACAAGAACGGCAAATCAGCAATAACGTTTTTTGGAGTATTTTTTTTACGAATCCGAGCTGCGGAAAGAACGGAATATCAACAACATCAGGACAGTTCAACTGAAGAGGATGACTACATGCGCATGGCATGTGGTCAATCAGTAAGTTTATAAAAATATATATAACCTGAAAGGAACCATCGAGTTATGTAGCTCGTTTTAACAGTTGTACACCGGAGGGGGGTAAGCAAGTAACATCTTAGGAACTGAGGTCAATTTATTCGGGACAATTTAACCTACGCAGCGTGCCTTTGGACTGTGAGAGAAAACCGGAGTACCTGGAAAAAACCCGATGTGGACACTGGCAGAACATTGAAAAACCCCACACAGGAAGGTACCGGAGCTGGGAATCGAACTTCTGTCATTCTTGCTGTGAAGCGGCAGCGCTACTCATTTCACCATCCCCGTATAACACTTGGGTTACATTCCAGAAAAGTATCGCGAAAGTCAAAACCGCGACATTCACAACCTCGGGGGGCTCGTACACGCATAACACTGGG
Source organism: Mordacia mordax (assembly GCA_036362905.1). Lineage (NCBI taxonomy): Eukaryota > Metazoa > Chordata > Hyperoartia > Petromyzontiformes > Petromyzontidae > Mordacia > Mordacia mordax. The sequence goes on from JAZEWT010000001.1 coordinate 5,900,198, forward strand.
ATTACATTCCAGAAAAGTATCGCGAAAGTCAAAACCGCGACATTCACAACCTCGGGGAGCTCGTACACGCATAACACTGGGATTACATTCCAGAAAAGTATCGCGAAAGTCAAAACCGCGACAGTCACAACCTCGGCGGGCTCGTACACGCATAACACTGGGATTACATTCCAGAAAAGTATCGCGAAAGTCAAAACCGCGACATTCACAACCTCGGGGGGCTCGTACAGGTGCGTGCGAGTGGGCACCTGATTGAGGACGACCCAGTTGGGGTCGATCTGCGCGTCCCCCTCGGGGTCCAGCACCACCGTCTGGTAGGCGCGGAAGTCGGTGAGCGTGATCTCGGCGTTCTCGGGGCACACGTCGATGCGGTCGATGACCGAGTCGTTGTCGAAGTCGCTCTCGCAAATGTCGCCCATGCCATCGCCTGCGGGCGGCAGGGCGGCAGGGTGGCAGGGTGGCAGGGTGGCAGGGCCGCGCACACGTCCTCCAATGTCAGCGGGCGAAGGCGCAGCCCTGCAATATGCTTCACCACTGCTGGTGGAACGGCGTCCACTGGACGGAGCTCGAGACAGTCCCTCAACAACATGGGTTCTCAAACTTTCGCACCTCAAGGCCCACTTGGGTATAGTTCCCATGGATTAGAAGGTGGCGCTCGCGGCCCACTGATGGGTCGCGACCGACTAATTGAGAATTATTGCTTTAGATGGCATTTGAACAACTCTTCTACGCTGGCCAGACAACTTGGAAGAGGTGGGATAACCCGCGTTCTACCCATACCTATTGTTTCAACTGCTATGCTTTGAGCTCAAACTGGTGACCTTTGGATCGTAAATCCAGCGTGCTAAACATGACACCATGGCAGTGTTTTTCATGTAGAGAAAAACTTTAGATACAACATGATTATGGAATACATTAGAGGCCTGTCATTGCGAGGCATTCGCTGCACCAATGAGTGTGGGACAGTACTCATGCCAGTTGATTGTCCTGAGCCAATGGGACAAATTCCATATTACTATGCGAGGTTCAGTCTTACCATAGGATGACTTTTATTGACTTGCCAAAAAGTGGTACCAATTGTATTGACCCAGAGGGATGATAGGCTGAGCTGCCCTCCAACCAGGATTTGAACTCGCAAGATTCCAATCATGTCACATGCGGAAACGGTAGCACTATTTAAACTGCGCCAATTAATGGTAAAATGGCAATAACATCTATATTACAATAACATGTATATGAATCGATGAGTGTTGCTCCATGTCCTACTTGTATAACATGTTTTTGTACCATGGGAAATTTATTTTTATCAGCACGTTAATTTCTTGAAAATATATTGCACACATTTTTACAAAGATGTGCTAATGTCAAGCAGTAGGCAGGTGGCATAGCTGCACAGGAGAGTGCTCCATTTCTACAGCGGTTCGTTTGAATCATGTCAATCTATGAGCACCAACAGCACTGGTTGGGAAATAATATCTTGCATCAAATTTTAAAGTGTGCTAAAATAAGCTTTGCTTGCTTCTTGCGTATTTTCAAAATAAGCAATCACAGATGTCCTGATGACTTTTTTTTGTCCGAAGTAAAAATCGTACGATGTTTTTAGATGAATGGGGAGGCAGTCGAACAGTGGTTTGTGCACTGTGCAATGAACCTGACCATCTGAGTTCAATTCAGTGCAATGTCTAACATCAGTGTTGAATGATATCTGAACACATTTGGGGTAATAGGATCAAAGAAAGCTCCACAACTGGCTCGGTTAATTGTCCTGCTGAGTAAATTGCCCCAGTGCTCTGTGATGTACTGGCGTCACATCCTAGGTATAGCACCACCTTGCACCTTCTGTATGCTGGGATCGGCTCTGGCCCCCCAAGACTTTGCACAGGATGAAGCAGGTATTCATAATGATGATGAACAAACAACACATTAACAAGTAGTCGTAGTCAGCCAAGATTTAAAATTCGAAATTATATTCCTGTGGACCTCATATAACCAGTTTTGTGCATGGACTTTTCACGTTAGCGAGTAAAGCCCATAGAGCTCTAAAGCTCTTTATCAAGGGCGAGTTAGCCGGCAGACAGCTACCAATTCTTACCAATAAATTAGATTTGCCTTCACTCAGCATAAATGCTACAGATCAAGCGACCAACGTGATGAGCGAAGAGGTATTTTTGTTTTATTTGCTCGGTCATCTATCGGGTGAGTTTAAGAGCACTTGCAAAATACCCTCTTGGTTACATAACACCAGCTGTATAAAAGTTACCGCGACCACCTCTCTCAGATAGGCAGAGAGAGCTAATGCATTAAGGCATTCAGTTCTAACTGAAAAGTGCTAAAAAGGGGGTTCGAATTTGTTTTTAATAGAAACTTCGTAAGGAGACCTGGTATAGATTGCATAAAAATACCCCCAGACACCTCGCATGAGTTAGAATATATATGTAACCATTACGTTTCAAAGTGATCCCAATATTATATTAAATTCTTTTTCACAATGTTTTTCCTGCTTTTTCAGTACTTTTCATAAAATATCACGGTGAATATTTGGCAAGTTACACTTCAAGCACCTATATTATTTGGACAATGGAAAACCTTTGGCTTAGCTGACTTGCCATCGATTCAATTCATGCAAACCCCACGGGTTGAGCTCCTCTAAGATTACCAAACTTGTGATTTTTACTAACAAAGACTGACAGTGCAGTTTAAACAAAAAAAAACATCACTGAAACGCAAACATCATGATGCCATAATGATGTAACCACAATCTGCGCAGACCTCACAGATAATTTCAGTAATGTCATTGCCACATTAGTAGCTCTGCACATATCTGTAGCACAACATGAGGAAATTGGCAATCCCTGCGGAGCTGGAGATGGAGGAAGGCCTGCAGAATAATTGGTCGAGGCCCTCGCTCTTGCCGCCCGGAGCGCTGGCTTCATCACATTACATCAAAGTCCACGTGTTATTTCAAAGCCATGAGTAATGCTCGTGTGTATACAGCTGTGAGACATGCCATTGTTATCCTCCTGATTGGGGTTGGCGACGAGACGGCAGTTGTCTGGCCCGGGCGGGAGGTAATCGGGGATGCCGTCATTGTCATCGTCATGGTCACATTCATCGCCCAGCCCGTCGTTGTCCGTGTCCAGCTGGGAGCTGTTGGGCACGCTGGGGCAATTATCCCGCGTGTCCTGGTGCCCGTCCCCGTCACTGCACACCAGGCACGGCAAGGCACGTGCACGTGACGGAGTCGCTCTCATGGTGATTCGATGAACGGTCACTTTCGTGGCAACGTTTATTTTAAATAATTATAGTTTATGAATTGTTCGGTTTTTTTTCCATCTTGAATGTCTCATCTCATTGTCTGAAACCGCTTAGTCCTATACAGGGTCACGATGAGCCGGAGCCTATCCCGGCAGACACAGGGCGCAAGGCAGGGATACTCCCACGATGGGACGCCAGTCCATCGCCGGGCACTGCGAGGCAATTTGGCCTGCGAGCCAATTAAACTATGCAGCAGCATGCTTTTGGACTGTGGGAGGAAACCGGAGTGCCTGGCGAAAACCCACGCGGACACGGGGAGAGCATGCAAACTCCACACAGAAAGGCACCCGAGCCGAGAGATTCGAACCCGGGACCTTCTTGCTGTGAGGCGACAGCGCTAACCACTGGGCCACCGTGCCGCCCTATCTTGAATGTACTAATGCTAAATTTTTTTGTCTGTCATATGGGCTTATTTGTCAAAATACAATTAATGAGTGGTCCGATATTTTACGTACTAAACCGTTAAGATTAAATACACAGTAAACGAATAAACGTTATATGTTCTCTGATATATCTAGCATATTAGAGAGGATGCACGCTCAAGGCTGCTATCCCGAAAGAAGAGCTTTGGTGAGCAATTATCATTCATCGAGCCGTGAAAACCTACATCAGTACATGTTATATGTGCACATATGTTCAAATATTATGTGTGTGTTGCTTACAAATGTGGCTGAGTGGCCTTTATCTTTAGTTTTAAATTCACAATATCGTGATATGCACATCATGTTTGTCTACATTAAGACCCCAGAACGCATATTGCCCTCCATCACTACATTTGCGTTGCACTCAATTTCTCATCTCATCTCATTATCTGAAACCGCTTAATCCTATATAGGGTCACGGTGAGCCGGAGCCTATCCCGGAAACACAGGGCGTAAGGCAGGAATACACCCGACGACGGGACGCCGGTCCATCGCCGGGCATTGCGGGACAATTTTAGTCTGCGAGCCAATCAACCTATCCAGGAGCATGCTTTTGGACTGTGGGAGGAAACCGGAGTACCCGGCGAAAACCCACGCGGACACGGGGAGAGCATGCAAACTCCACACAGAAAGGCACCCGAGCCGAGAGAGCGCTAACCACTGGGCCACCGTGCCGCCCACACTCAATTTCTTTGCCAGTTAAATCAACTGCCTCCTGCATGACACTGTATTACGACACAATGCTTTGCTGGATGCCCACTTGTGCGGCATGCTGCTCTAATGTCGAGTTGCACATCTGCGTGCCGACGTAATACCTCCGTCTCACATCTCGCACCCCCTCCGTGTATCTCGCGCAAATTCACCACGCACAGGAGTGCATCGCATCAACACGCTATTGGAATCAGCGGTGAACATTCTACTCTTATATTTCCACGTCTTTTCTTTTTCCCTGTACACAAGCCTTGAGAGTGTTGCTCAAACGCCTGAACGCCACGTGGCACCGGTGTCACTCCATTCACCGGGCAGCACCCATTGGCGCAGTGCTTTTGCGGCAACACATCACCTGTCTTGGTTGGTGTCACAGATGTCTCCAACGAGGTCACTGTCACTGTCAGTCTGCGGGATGGGGAGGGGAAGAGCGGGTGATGCCAGGAGAGAGGAACATGTCGACCAAAGATCACAGGAGTGTGGGAAAAAAAAAACATGCAGTAAACCTGCCACTTGTCCACACACCCATCTCACACACACGTATCCTGGTTCATTTAGCCCTCGTTTGAGCCATCAATCACACAAGACTCGTTCACACCATCGCGCACACAGCGTACGTATCTCGTCACGAAGCAGCCGCAAAACATGCTCTTACGTATACACGTAAGGAATCTGTGGAGACACTCGGCACACAGTGGTGCAGTTGCGTGTTTAGATGCCATGTCCATCGTGCTCGAGAGAAAAGGGGTGTGCAGAGCCCAACCCCCGCCGCGTGCACCTGAGTGGGGTTGCTGACTTCGGGACAACTGTCACAGGCATCGCCCACGCTGTCGCCATCGCGGTCCGTCTGGAGAGGGTTGGGCACTTTGGGGCAGTTGTCCAGGATGTTTGGGATTCCTGTGGACAGGACGCGGGAGAGCGAGACGTGAAAACAGCCGACACGGTGAGCAAATTAAAAACCCGTGTGCCAAGAGACACGAGGGCTGGGGCAGAAAGAGAGCCAGATTTATCATGGTGGCTTTTTGGTGAGGTCATTGATGATTCGACTAAAAACCATCAACTTACTACACATTGGAAGCAGATTTAATCACAAGTAGCATCTTAGGACCAAACCCAGGATCTGCACCCCAGAGCTTCATTGTTCTCACACTTCAGTCGCCTAGCCACCTCCAAAGCAAACTGATTTTTTTAAGGGGCTACACTTGTTGAAGCACTGAAGACACCCGCTTCAGCACTGCTGTCTCAGTGCTCCCACAAATAATAATAATAATTGCATTTATAGAGTGATGCAGAGAGAACGGCATGTCAACAACAACATCAAGACAGTGCATCTGAAAGTCAAATAGTAGTAATAAATTATAGGACATAAAGTAAGCAGGGCGGTGCGGTGGCCCAGTGGTTAGCGCTGACGCCTCACAGCAAGAAGGTCCCGGGTTCGAATCTCTCGGCTCGGGTGCCTTTCTGTGTGGAGTTTGCATGCTCTCCCCGTGTCCGCGTGGGTTTTCGTCGGGTACTCCGGTTTCCTCCCACAGTCCAAAAGCATGCTCCTGGATAGGTTGCTTGGCTCGCAGACTAAAATTGTCCCGCAATGCCCGGCGATGGACTGGCGTCCTGTCGTCGGGTGTATTCCTGCCTTACGCCCTGTGTTTCCGGGATAGGCTCCGGCTCACTGTGACCCTATATAGGATTAAGCGGTTTCAGATAATGAGATGGGATAAAGTAAGCAGAAAAAATAAATAAATTCTGCAACAAACAAGGAAGGAACAAATGTTCCCGAGCTGGCGCAGGTCAGCAGAAAGCCATCATCTTGGCATGATGATGACGATTACATTAAGATAGCTCAGTTAATTGTCTTCCGATAGCGGAGAAGCTATTCCTTAAAGATATGAGCATGAACAGTGAGGCCAGATTTTCTCCAAGTCCGTTCGGCCCTGCTTGCATTCTCCTTGAAAACCCGGAGTCCAGCAATATACCAGGGGGATGGTTTTCCACCCGAGACAGAGCGTCATTTTAATGGGGCCAAATCATCCCGTATGCTTGACAGCACGTTGTTGTAAGTTTCTGCTGTCGCATGAGAGACAGAGTAAACCGAGGCGGAGAGTGAAGTACTGTTGATTGTTGCGGTGAATAAGTCTGGAGTGAGGGCTTTAAGGTTTCGAAATTGGATTTGGCACTTGGTGATGGAAATTGGGGGCGGTACTTGAAGATAAGACCACACAGCGGAGTGATCAGACAGACCTGGATCAGTGACGGACAGGTTGGTTACCGATATACCCTATGAGCAAACCTAATCGAGAGTATGGCCGCATCTGTGAGCGGTAGATGTCACGTGTTAGTGACGATAAGTGAGGTCAGAGTGGCCATGAGAGAGATGTCGAAATCGCTAAGAATCAGGATCTTTTCAGAACTGGAGCACATCTTAGAAAGCAGCTCAGAAAGTTAATTGACAAAAGCATAGGAGTCGTCCCTAAAAACATTCGTCAAATCAACACATCCCACTGTGTCTCATCTCATCTCTCATTGTCTGAAACCGCTTAATCCTATATAGGGTCACGGTGAGCCGGAGCCTATCCCGGAAACACAGGGCGTAAGGCAGGAATACACCCGACGACGGGACGCCAGTCCATCGCCGGGTATTGCGGGACAATTTTAGTCTGCGAGCCAATCAACCTATCCACGAGCATGCTTTTGGACTGTGGGAGGAAACCGGAGTACCCGGCGAAAACCCACGCGGACACGGGGAGAGCATGCAAGCTCCACACAGAAAGGCACCCGAGCCGAGAGACTCGAACCCGGGACCTTCTTGCTGTGAGGCGTCAGCGCTAACCACTGTGCCACCGCGCCGCCCATCCCACTGTGTGCATGAGTCAAATCAACACACTCCTTTCTTACCGCGTGGGCAGGTGGGAATACAGGAAAACTGTATGCGTTTTAATGTGGCTTGTGGAACGGTGCAGCTGTGGCAGCGGGTGTTCCGCGTGGGGGGCCCTACCATCTCCATCAATGTCGTTATCACAGGCATCGCCCTCCCCGTTACTGTCCGTGTCGCGCTGGTCGTTGTTGTTCACGTTCGGGCAGTTATCGCACGCGTCGCCGAACGAGTCGGTGTCGGAATTCTGCTGGTCCTTGTTCACTATGAGCCGGCAGTTGTCCTGTCAGGAGTTGTTCAAAGAGCAGAGAAATCACTGTCGACTTAATCTTATCGTCGTCATCATCAGTTATAATCTAATTCACCGTTGGATGAAGGCTTATTGAGAACTGCAGACATGAAGGATACAAGTGGAATTGCTAAGAATTGAAAAGGAGAACAAAAGAGATAATTTGCAAACAGGAGCAATTGTTGTAAAGCAGGACAGGCGTTCAAGGACTGATATATATATAAATTGGCATTTTACTGATTATCCCTCCAATGTGGGAGGTATAACATCAGGAAGGAGAGAGGGGGATTTCCCGAAAGAGCAGCTCTTAATAGCAATTCTCCTTCAATTTGCCATAAAAACTTCTGTCAGGGCATTTAACAATCACCAAACAATTTTTTTTTAATGAAAAGAATAATAAAATAGAATTAGAAAAACAACAACGAAAATACACAAACAACAAAAATATATATTCTGCAGTAATAATGGTAACATCCCACAAATTTAACCAGCATACTATACATGATGGGGAACAGCTTTAAGTATGCCAACATACTGATTTTCTTGCATAGCTGTTTATTGAAGTATAATAATAGCAAACGTTTAAAAGCCTACTCAGGCGTACCATTTGCCAACAAAGCACGAGCTCATGTTGGCAGATGAAATATATATTACAAGCTGAGGGACTCTTATCCATCAGAAAAATGTTTGCATTCCTGGAATCCAATGTAAATATGGGCGTATGCTGAATAATATGCAGCACTGGAATAACATATGCTTCGTTTAAATAAAAATCACATTCATGTTCATGCACTGGTAATTTCAATATTGTCTTTTTCAAAAGTTTGAGACCTGTGGTGAAATCACTAGTCCCCGCTGAAGTGTGAATGTGCCTTTTGTGCTCCGTGATTGTGGGCAAGTTTGAGTTGTAGAATCTAGACGCCCGGCGATGGACCGGCGTCCCGTCGTCGGGTGTATTCCTGCCTTACGCCCTATGTTTCCGGGATAGGCTCCGGCTTCACCGTGACCCTATATAGGATTAAGCGGTTTCAGATAATGAGATGAGAATCTAGACGCGTGACATGCACAGAGCTGCTGAACTGGATTGCAATGTTTGCACAACCTGTGTTCTTCCACTCTCCATAGGTGGGAGAGAAGTATCTCATCTCATCTCATTATCTGAAACCGCTTAATCCTATATAGGGTCACGGTGAGCCGGAGCCTATCCCGGAAACACAGGGCGTAAGGCAGGAATACACCCGACGACGGGACGCCAGTCCATCGCCGGGCATTGCGGGACAATTTTAGTCTGCGAGCCAATCAACCTATCCAAGAGCATGCTTTTGGACTGTGGGAGGAAACCGGAGTACCCGACGAAAAACCACGCGGACACGGGGAGAGCATGCAAACTCCGCACAGAAAGGCACCCGAGCCGAGAGATTCGAACCCGGGACCTTCTTGCTGTGAGGCATCAGCGCTAACCACTGCGCCACCGCGCCGCCCGGGGAGAGAAGTAATGTGGATTTAATCGACAGTTTAATCGACAAGGAGCTGTCGATCATCTTTCTTCAGTGCAGTTTAACAGATGGATGACCTTCACGATAAACGAACATTTATTTTCTGTTGAATTTGTTGGTTCCCTTTGCCGTGATCTGGGGTTAATCGTCTTCTCTTCGTGTGGTGGCTTATGTTTAAATCGGAATATTGTATTGATTAATTTTATTTAGATTTTAATAATAATAAGTGCATTTATGGAGCGTTTTTCACCCGCGCGCCACAAAGCGCAGTATTTTTTCCATTGACAGTGCGATGATCTTTGGTCAATAATGCGTTTTTTTACATCAATCCAGTGCAACGTGTTTGCGCCGATGGTGCACTTTCTCGTGCCGATTGTGCGGTGATCGCTGTGCTGGTTCTGATGGTGTACTCGCTGCCAATCCAGCAGTGGATCGATTACAAGGCGTGCATGGCCATCTACATGCATGCTCATCTACAGGTTGTTTCCGGCTACTTCGATGTCCTCCCACAGTCCAAAGACACACTACTAGGTTAATTGTCCTGACTAATTTGTCCCCGGTGCCTTGATATGTTGTATCTTGCTTATCCCTTCCTGCCGTACAACTTTTGAAAAGAGCTACATGGCTCTTTTCGACTTAAGTGAAATGAAATCTCCCAGTGTCTACATCAATCTGCAACATCCTATCAGTTTGTGCCTGTGGTCACCATCGAGTCTGGTGAGCAGCAACACGGTTACTTGCCTAACGTACCAACACATTAAGTTATGGCCCTTGCAGTCTGGAGGTGTCCAGCCCATCTACTCACCCATCTACACACTCACTTACACACTTAAACGCTCCATCAATGATGATTGCTTCGAAAAGCTGCTCTCTCGGGACAGCCGCGTCGATGGCTCCCCCTCCTCTCCTCGCCATCGACGCGGCTGTCTCGAGAGAGAGCAGCTTTTCGAAGCAATCATCGTGCATCGAGCCGTGAAAACCTACATCATTACGCTCCGTCAATGTTTAATGAAGCTTACAAAGCATAACCGTAACACCTTCGTGATGGTATGTGCCCTGCCATAATGGCACGAATACCAAATAACTATGCACACTGATTTATTATTAAGTGTCACCGCACCTGCACATTCTTGATGCCGTCGCCGTCTGCATCCTCGTCACACTGGTCTCCGAGTCCATCTCCATCCGCATCCTCCTGCCCCGAGTTGGGCGTGAACCTGCAGTTGTCCTGCGAGGTAGTTTCTTCGTAAAAATGACAAGCGCAGACCGTAATCCTGTCGACAATAAGCAGGTTGATTGCTGACTCCAAGCACGCGGAGTGAAATATGCTCTTTGAGCCGATGACATACACATGTCCTGGCTGTCGCTATAGTGGGAAAACAGTGGTGAGAAGCCAAGAGCAGGCACCAGAGTGCGTATGGTTTACAATGAGCTATGCATTTGGAGGAGAAAAAAAATCTACGTGCCAAGATGCCACATGTTTAGACGTGCAATAATGCACTTCATATCTGAACGTGGCATCCTCCTGAGCGCTGCACGTTCTCCGTGGCTGTTTTGGTATGAAAGGATCTTATTCCACTATTGCAGCTGCATGTTGCTCATTTTGATGATCAAAGGGCATTCTGAAAATATGAAACGGCAGCCAAGACGTAAAGTTGTTTTCATTTCAGCCTACCAACGGCCAGAGTGATTGAAGACAATGTTTAAGTGTATCGGTTACACACTGCCACGTCTTTGAAGTGCCTTATGTCAGAAACAATTGTTTATAGGACATTTAATGAACAAAGGGAGAATGTTAAAAGTGAAGAAGGGAAAAAATGTAGCTAAAATGTCACATTGTGTGAAACGCGCATAAATCGATATTGTATGTGTCGCAACGAACAGGTGGAAACTCGGTTTATTTTGTGGCAAGGAGCCAATGTTGACTACATATTGGAAGCACAACCCCTGGAGTTTCTGATTAAATTGTGGATGAAGTCTGGATGTTGCTGGATAAGGCCCAACATGTAACATGGGAAGGGATTGCCAAAATATATCAATCATAAGACTCGCTCAGGCTAACAACAGACCATGCACTCCTCAAATAATTCAAGTTCGATGGCCGAGAGGAAACGTTTTCAAGAGTAATGTTACAAATGACAAAATGTCAAGGTATGACAGGAAAATAAATCAATAATCAAAATACAGTGATTTTTTTTTCATCTCATCTCATTGTCAGAAACCGCTTAGTCCTGTACAGAGTCGCGGTGAGCCGGAGCCTATCCCGGCAGACACAGGGTGCAAAGCAGGGATATACCCAAGATGGGGCGCCAGTCCACCACAGGGCACTATGGATAATTTAGTCTGCGAGCCAATTAACCTATGCAGCTGCATGTTTTTGGACTGTGGGAGGAAATCGGAGTGCCCGGCGAAAACCCACGCGGACACGGGGAGAGCATGCAAACTCCACACAGAAAGGCACCCGAGCCGAGATTCTAACCCGGGACCTTCTTGCTGTCAGGCGACTGCGCTAACCCGTGGGCCACTGTGCCACCCTACAGCGACTTTTTTCTCTCTCATTAACGAAGGTCTGGTCGATGACATTATCTATTACCATTATGATGAATAAAACTGAATAAAAGCCTTTTGTAAAAGCCTCTATTTGATGAGGGTCATATGATCATGTTTTATCCAGATGTCAGATACCAAGAGGAACTAAAGAATCTGCCATTTTTATTACAGTTTCCAGGCATTAGGATGATATTCCAGGGTAAAAAAACTCTTATGTTTGTATTAGTTCTGTTGGTTGATGAATATGGTTGGGGCCGCACGGTGGCCCAGTGGGTAGCGCTGTCACCTCACAGCAAGAAGGTCCCAGGTTCGAGTCTCGGACTCGAGTGCCTTTCTGTGTGGAGTTTGCGAGTTCTCTCCCCGTGTCCGCATGCGTTTTTGCCAGGCACTCCGGTTTCTTCCCACAGTCCAAAAAAACATGCTGCTGCATAGATTAATTGGCTTGCAGACTAAATCGCCATCAGTGCCCGGTGATGGACTGGCGTCCCATCGTGGATATATCTCTGCCCTTGCGCCCGATGTCTGCCGGGATAGGCTCCGGGCCCACCGCGACCCTGTACAGGACCAAGCGTTTTTCCGACAATGAGATGAGACGAGGGCGGCGCGGTGGCCCAGTGGTTAGCGCTGACGCCTCACAGCAAGAAGGTCCCGGGTTCGAGTCTCTCGGCTCGGGTGCCTTTCTGTGTGGAGTTTGCATGCTCTCCCCGTGTCCGCGTGGGTTTTCGCCGGGTACTCCGGTTTCCTCCCACAGTCCAAAAGCATGCTCCTGGATAGGTTGATTGGCTCGCAGACTAAAATTGTCCCGCAATGCCCGGCGATGGACCGGCGTCCCGTCGTCGGGTGTATTCCTGCCTCACGCCCTATGTTTCCGGGATAGGCTCCGGCTTCACCGTGACCCTATATAGGATTAAGCGGTTTCAGATAATGAGAGATGAGATGAGATGAGAGATGAGACGAGGGATTGTTTTTCCACCGGCGCCGAACGCTCCACCACCCGAACGCATCATCACAAGGGGCAATTATCCAAAAGCACATCCGCGCTTGCCGGGCAGACTCTTGAAACTTGTCCAAGCACACCGCGAGACAGGGTGCGCTGGGCGCGCTTGAGCTCGCCACTCCGGCCACGCTGTGCCACCTCCTCACCTTGCGGCAGTGCTTGTCGTTGTCCGTGCAGGGCAAAGCCTCGTCCGGGTAGCCGTCGATGTCGGCGTCCGTACCGCACACGTAGCCGTTCCCGGCCCAGCCAACGTTGCACTGCGCGAGAGGGAGCGCAGTGCGGAGCGAATCCCACAAAGATCCCCCCCCATTGTAGCCTTCCTGACAGGCTGTAGGGTCAGGTGCCCTTAGCGTGCACCTATGAAGGTCGACACGGCACACGAGCGGGGTGGGTGACCAGCGCCACGCTCGGCCGCCTTTGCCTCCCCAGTGACATTGCTCACACACCACACTGGCGACTCATTTGAGGCCGAGTCGACCTAGGGGCGGGCCCAGGACCGGTTCTGAAACTCGTCACCGGTGTTCGCCGTGAGCGGGATTCGAACTCGGGTCGCCGGGTCTGTGGCCCAGCTCCGCTAACCGCTGCGCCACCGCTCCCCACACTCAAGCAGAGCAAAGCACCGCACACTCATGCTCTGCGGCTCTCCTTAACCCTCGAGCACTGCAGCGGCCGTGTGTGCTCTGCACCACCACAGCTGTCCTCGCGGCTCACACTCGCTGCACGCGCGGTTCGAGCGCCGCACACACATGACTGAGAGCCCGATGTCATTTAGTTGCGGTTAAAGGGTAACAGTCCCGAGGTGAGATCAATTAACTCTTGTTGCTCAATGATGTTGGGGGACAGATAACGCTGGGCCTTGCAGGACTGCCACCGTTGACACTTCGAGACGACCACCCTTGTGGCACACGGCTCAGGCAGGTGATCGAAGACTATTGTAGTGAACCGGTCCTGGGCCTCCCCTACGTCTACTCAGCCTCAAATAAGTACCTAGTGCGGTGTGTCAACATTGACACTAAGGAGGCAAAGTTTGCCGGGTGTGGTGCTGGCCACCCACCCCCTCCTGCGCGGTACTAGCCTTCACAGGTGCTCGCTAAGAGCACTGTCCCTACAGTCAGTTGAGGCCGTACGAGAGAGCTTTTATCTTTGTGTCGGCACGTGTGTGTGTGTATGTATGTGTGCGTGCGTGCGTCACTAACGGTGCATGATACGTCCCCATTGCGCTCCACGTGGCACTGCGCGTTCAGGTCGCACGGGTTGAAGGCCCCGTTGTTGCAGGTGTTGCCGGGGTGGCAGCCCACGTTCTGGTTCCCCGAGTAGCCCTCTTTACACGGTCCGCAGCGATACGAGCCCTGTCGCAACCGCAAGCGGCACCGCAACAGCACAATCACTGCACAGCGTCACCACGTCGGGATGGCGACCGGGAATGTTTGACCGCATCTCACCACGATAACTCAATGCATGTTGGTGAAGTGGGTGAACCCAGAACCCGCTCAGATGTCACTCTTCAGTGATAACAGCTGTGGCCTAGAATATAAATAAGATGGTCAGATTCACCAACTATTATGCTACCGTTCCACATTATCACTCAATATTTCAACTTGTATCTAAGCTGGAAGGCACCGGTTAACTATGTAGTGCTCATTAATAGCTGTCCAGGAGGGAGAGGTTTAGCAAATTACAACAATTCAGGGCACTGGGGACAATTTAGTCAGGGCAATTAATTTCGGCAGCAGCATTTCTTTGGACTTTTATCAACATATAACCCAAGTGTTATTGCTTTCCCTGATGGAAACCATTTGATTTATGGGTTATGCTAAAGTATTACTGCCAGCAGCTCTATCACTAAACGGAAGCAGGGAAATATGGACATCCAGCTGGGTGTCTCATTAAAGCAAAGAAGCGGCCCAAGAACCATTAATTATCACGGCAAGTTTCGGAAGTCTATATAATTGAGTTATAAAGTTAACATGGCAGCCTGTCAGAATGATGTAACGTAGTGTTAAGTAGGTTCCATTCTACACGAGTACAAAAAAATGCTTTCACACAAACATCAAAGAAAACGCATCGTCTGAAGGGCGTTCTACTTTTTAATAAATTACCTTGAGATGTATCATTAACGCTTGGCAGGAGCTTTTCAAACCTAACAACAATGGGTTTTGTTAGTATTACTCTGTAATTATATTTTTGGAGTAAAATGCTATTTAATAGTTTATTTCAAAGTGACTTTGTCCCTTGCCTGATCACAATGTTGGTACTGAGCTCAAGGACGTTAATGGGCAGTTGGAAAAAGTCGCCCTCCAGCAGCAACAGAGGGTAGGACAACAATGCTGATAACAACGAGCGGAGTGTCGGGCGGCTAAAGCTTCGCGAGTTGGCAC
>JAZEWT010000001.1:5979456-5995067 GCA_036362905.1 Mordacia mordax
GGCCTTTACAGAAGCATGCGAATTCACAAATGGCTGCGGGGGTCTACAGTTTGCAATAATCAGTTTTAAACATGCCAAATATCTATTAACTGGTACAGAAACTGGGGGATCAAAGTAGCAGCATTAACTTCACTAAGATTTTGAATTGATGTCTGGAGTTAAAAACATCACATGAGTATACATATGCATAATCACAATTTGGTTTACTGTATATATACGTGCATTGTGGGGAGTGGTACCGTGATGGCTGTCACACTGCGCTATGAACCCAATGACCTGATTTCAATTCCCACTCACGACCAACAACAGTAGTCGATAACTGAATCAGTACTAGGCCTCCCTTAGGTCGACTTAGCCTCATATGAGCACCTGGTGTGGTGTGTAAACAGTCACTAGGCAGCAGCCTCATATGAGTACCTGGTGTGGTGTGTAAACAGTCACTAGGCAGGTAAAGATGGCCAGGCGTGGTGCTGGCCACCCATCCCCTTGTGTGCAGTGCCAGCCTTCATCGGTACTTGCTAATAGCATTTTCCCCAAAAATGCTGTTAAGGCTATACAGGGGTTCTTTTAAATTTCTATTATGCATATTATGTGCACACACATTAATAGTTTCCTAAATCCAAACCAAATTTTCGTAATTGAATAAGTCATTTACAAATGGCTGGCGATGGACTGGCGTCCCATCGTCGGTATATCCTTGCCTTGAGCCCTGTGTCTGCCGGGATAGGCTCCGGCTCACCGTGACCCTGTATAGGACTAAGTGGTTTCAGACAATGAGATGAGATGAGAGATTTACAAGTGGCAGATTAAGAGGGTCTGATATATGGTCATGTGACCCATAGTTCAGTACAACTGGATTTCTGCGGCACAACAAACATCGGAACTGACCAACCTAACAACGCATAAAAGCAAACGGCAAATACACTTACTCACTGCAACACTAAATGCGTGAATGAAACTCTAACCGCAATCATACAAGTGAAGAGTAACACACAAGATTGCACAGTTAAGCAAACTCATCTCATCTCATTATCTGAAACCGCTTAATCCTATACAGGGTCACGGTGAGCCGGAGCCTATCCCGGAAACACACGGCGTAAGGCAGGAATACACCCGACGACGGGACGCCAGTCCATCGCCGGGCATTGCGGGACAATTTTAGTCTGCGAGCCAATCAATCTATCCAGGAGCATGCTTTTGGACTGTGGGAGGATACCGGAGTACCCGGCGAAAACCCACGCGGACACGGGAAGAGCATGCAAACTCCCACACAGAAAGGCACCTGAGCCGAGAGATTCGAACCCGGGACCTTCTTGCTGTGAGGCGTCAGCGCTAACCACTGGGCCACCGTGCCGCCGCAGTTAAGCAAACTCACAATGCCAACGGTGATGATGCAGTCAACAGCAGCTCCCAAGTTTGCACAGCACAATAAAAGAACAACAAACCAAAAAATAGCCAAATGGAAAAAAACTCAAGTTTCTTTAGCATAACAAAGGGAAGGATCGTATGCAGGAAGGCAGGAAAAGGAAAGAAATTAAAGCGACTGAGATCACGGTGTGGATGACAACAGCAGTGAGCAGCAGCACAGGCTGCATGCCAAGTATGATCTATGTCAATGTATTAGTGAGAGACTGGCTCAAAGCAGATTGCCAATTAGCCGCAGGGGACGGAGAATATTTAAGATGTGAAAGGACAACGGAAAATTATTATCCATATTTAACAGGTTGAGTGCGGAGAAGAGCTCGAACCTGTTATAGATTACAGTGGCAGATCACATTCTGAGGAGGAGGAGGAATTGTTCGGAAACTTTTGAATGGAGCAACCGTGAGATTCATCAGAGTCAATGAGAGCCACGAGGCAGTGGTTGAAAAGTCATTTACAAAGGCAGAGATACTGAAGGCACGTCGAGAGGGATCGGAACAACACCTCAGTAAGTCAACAGGTATGCGTGGTATTGCGACGTGACACATCAAAGGACGAGGTAATAGATACGGGAAGAGCAAGAACGGTGAAATCAGAGCTGCAGTGAGGAAGAGTTACGGCAGAGTGAAGGAGCGGGAGGCGCAAAGAGAGACGGAGACAGAAGGACGTGGAGACGTCGACAGGCACAGCGGGAGATTATGAAGCGAGAGGCAAAGGGAGACTGAGAAACACTGAGGGCAGGGGGACGCAAGACAACAGACACAAAGGCATTGACACTGACGGAAAAGAAGAGACATTTGGCTATTTGTTGAAACTTGAAAAAACCTGAATTTTTAATTTAAAACTTATATTATTCCCATGCCACTGTTGTGCTTTGTCTGTTATTCATTGTGCTGTGCAATCTTGAGGGCTATTGTTTACTTCACGCTTACGTTTGGGGTTTCATCTCTGTACACGATGGTGTTGTGAGTTTGGTTATTCGTGCTATCTTGCATATTACTGTTTAACTCTATGATCATGGTTTGTTTCATTCATGCACACATTCTTGCTGTGAGTTTATTTGCCCTTTGGTTTCACGCGTTGCTGCGTTGGTCAGTTTGGACGTTTGTTGCGCAGCAGGAGTCACGCATCTACAGGTGGCAAGCTCCCTGGCTACTTTGTGCTGCAATAATAAACACCTATCTGTTCGTCATGCATCGAGCTGTGAAACCTGCATCTATCCATCCATTAAAAAATACATAAAGCTGGCTGAACACAAACCAAAAAAAAAATCGCACGCGGAACAGTGGTAAGCGATGAGAGCCGAGCCACTGACCTGGGCTCCGGGGTAGGCCGAGGCTGCCTGAGCGATCTCCTCGAAGGCCGCGCCGTCGCTGAAGAAGCGCTCGGCAGCCGCTCCTTGGCCCATGAAGTGCGCGAAAGCGTCGCGCAGGTCCGACCGCGACGCCAGGACGTCGCGGTCGCGTCCGCGCTCCGGAGAGACGTCCAGGGCCTCCATCAGCGCCACGCCGGACAGAACCACGTCGACGCACACGTTTACGCTGCACCGCCACGCGGGTGCCAGGCAAGGACGGGGTGCAGAGGAAGCGTTTGCTGTGCAGCGTTAACAGTGAAAAATACTATTCGTAAAGCGCGCGTGTTCGTTCAGTGCCGGCAAAGGTATTTGAAGAGAGAATAAATCAGAGGCGTGAGGAAACCGCAAATAAGCGGGGCGGGGGGGGCAGCCATGCAGTTAGCTGGCGCCAACATTCCAGACACCGCAACCTATATATTATAATCAGATCATTAGTGAGTGAGCGCTTTTTATTTGTTATGGGAGGAAATTGCAGATGAAACCCATGCAGCGCAGTGGGAGAACACACAAGTTCCGCGCAGAAAGGCTCTGATGTGGAAATCAAACCACCTCGAGCAGGACTTTCTTTCTGTGAGCTACGGATGTTATACTAGAGTGGGTGGTGCGGTGACGCAGGGTGTAGCAATGCTGACTCTCAACGAATCTTTCCCGGGTTCGATTCCCTGCTCAGGTGCCTTTCTGCATTGTGAGTTTGCATGTTCTCCCCGAGTACGTGTGGATTTTTCCCGGGTGCCTCTGCTTCCTCCCACAGTCCAAAGATCAGCTGCCTCGGAGTAATTGTGCTGCTGACTAAACAAGGTCACTCAGTGGGTAGCGCTGTCGCCTCACAGCAAGAAGGTCCCGGGTTCGAACCTCGGCTCGGGTGCCTTTCTGTGTGGACTTTACATGTTCTCTCCCCGTGTCAGTGTGGGTTTTCGCCGGGCACTCGGGTTTCCTCCCACAGTCAAAAAAAACATGCTGCTGCATAGGTTAATTGGCTTGCAGATTAAATTGCCCTCAGTGCCCGGTGATGAACTGACGTCTCATCGTGGGTATATCCCTGCCTTGCGCCCAGTGTCTGCCAGGATATGCTCCAGGCCCACCGCGACCCTGTACAGGATAAGCGGGTCTGACAATGAGATGAGACTAAATTGTCCCTGGTGACCCTCCCTGTCAGACAACTGTTTGAAAAAAAGCTACTTTGCTCAACTGCTCCTTTCAGTTTAAATAACTGAATAAGTAAGACCGATTCGCTGCGCCACCCTGCCCGCAAAGCCTGGAGACAACATGACTGGCTTGATTCCAGTTTGGCATGTGAGCGAGTCTGCCAGTGTGTGCAAAAACAACAATGACAATAGGACGGTGACGTGGCTAAAGGTCAGATCAAGACAATGCTGGGTTTGAAAACACGAGTGACCCAGGTTACCCTTGCTAAAAAGATGCCGCGCTTCACGTGTCTCAATAGGTTTACATTCTTTTCTGATTAAATAAAGGACACAACCAAGATACTCGCGATTGAAACCGTTTGTCATGTGTGGAAAGTCGATGGTCTGAGGCCGTCAGAAATGACCGCACATGTAAAACCCACCAACGTTAGATTTGCTTATTTTCATTGAATTGGTAAGATTCTGTAAATATAAATATATTGTCAAATGTAGAGCATTTCTCCAGAGCATATCGGTTCGAAGAAGTGCACTTCTTGTGGTGTGTAGTTCTATATCCCTCTGGGGGCACTAAACCGGTGATAGGAATTCCACATGACCATGGCAGGGGGCCAGTCTTGCCACATGATGGTCATCCTCATCTTTCCACAGGCTTGGACAACGGTGACCAATGCAGGAGCAGCTTGCATGCACAATGCTTCTTTTGTTTAGGATACAGGTCTCACGCTCAACATCTGCATATGTGACCCATCACATTTTGGATGGCATGGCCTAAGTAACGACAAGCATGTTGGTTCAACATACATGCAATTATTAGGATTGGAAAAACCTCAAGAAATCAGTGAGCATCGACCTACGACAACGAAACAAAGATCTCTCATAGAGGTGGGTGAACAATACCACACCTGCCCGCCTTTGTCTCCCTACTGGCAATATTTACAGCCGCATTAGGTACTCAGTTGAGGCTGAGCACACCTAGGGGAGGCCCGCCGCCAGTTCAGAAAATGGTCACTGTTGTCAGCTGTGAGTGGGATTGAAAACCTAGGTCACCAGGTCTGCAGCCCAGCGCGCTGACAACTGAGCCACCGCTCCGCACGTCCGTATACCGCATTACCCCGCTAACCAGATACTCACCAACTCACACGATCTTCTAACAATGTATAACCCATCACACGACCATCCACTTGCTCTACATACCCACCCACCTACACATACGTAAGATCTACGTTCCACTGCACACATCTGCTTTGCGTTGTCGTCATCTCAGCAGTCAACGGCTGGCGGTGGATATTGTAGGTTTCCATGGCAGTCAAGCTTCTCCCATGTATAACAGCTGCTGAGTTCCGAGTAACACGAAATTCAAGAACGAAAGAGTGAATGCTTAATTTGTAACCAAATAGCAAATCTCTCTCAACTAGGATTTCAGACGTAATTGATGCCACATTGGGTACGCTATTGCATTATCACAATATTTATTCGATTTGTCTCATTACTACTCCGCGTCCACTTAAAAATGCTAAATTGCTATCACGAACATGAGCCTGAACGGTAGTTCAGTGAGATTACACGAAGATTTAACTGAATAATCAATACCCTTTCATGAATAACAATGACCTTTAGCCAAAAAAGCCTCAAAGTCTGAACACTCTTTTCACAGGAACGTTCAACCATTTCCATTAATAATTGACTGTACGTGCAAGGAAACCAGCACATGCGGGAAAACACACGCACAACGAGTTAACGCTCAAAGCTCCACACAGATGGATCCAATACCTGTACTACCATCCCCTTGTTACCTCGCAGCACAGCGGTTTTGAAAGTTTCACAGATCTGGATGATCCACCAACCCTCGCTTCCAAAGCGCTACAACACAGGAGGGCATCACCGTGTCTGGAAAATGCCACAGCCACGTTGGTTAGTACACATATGAATGTTTTTAGTACCCATCTGGAACAGCAGGACATGAACATAAAGTCAATGGAAAGAAGCTGCTTTCACAAAACCGACACAAGACGTCAGACATTTCCACTATATTTTATATGAACTCATTATCCAGCATTCAATCACCATTATAAAGTACAGGCCACACCTGAGAGTGGCACGTAATAAATCTAACTTGAATTATTAAGTAAAACGAGAGGTATCCACATTTATTGAATCCCCCGGGGCAGTAGAGTAATAAATGGATAATTCGTAAATGTGATTTACTGACGTGCATGGGTGAAGCAGGGGTTCAGTGACTCTCGTGTGTTCTGTAATTAATCCAGCGACCTAAGTTCAATTACGAGCCACGGTTAACATTAGCGGTAGCTGATATCTGAACTGGGTCTGGGCTTCTCACACTTCACCAAATAACAAAAAACATGAGTGGGAGTCGGGCGGCACGGTGGCCCAGTGGGTAGCGCTGTCGCCTCACAGCAAGAAGGTCCCGGGTTCGAATCTCGGATCGGGTGCATTTCTGTGTGGAGTTTGCGAGTTCTCTCCCCGTGCCCGCGTGGGTTTTCGCCGGGCACTCCGGTTTCCTTCCACAGTCCAAAAAACATGCTGCTGAATAGGTTAATTGGCTTGCAGACTAAAATTGCCCGCAGTGCCCGGTAATGGACTGGCGTCCCATCGTGGGTTTATCACTGCCTTGCGCCCTGTGTCTGCCGAGATAGGCTCCGGCTCACCGCGACCCTGTACAGGACTAAGCGGTTTCTGACAATGAGAGGAAATGAGTGGGAGTCCTTCGTGCAGCAGTGGATTGATCAAGTGCTGCAGACTGCACTTGAGAAATGCAATTATTATTATTGTTATTTTGGGCGGCGCGGTGGCCCAGTGGTTAGCGCTGTCGCCTCACAGCAAGAAGGTCCCGGGTTCGAATCTCTCGGCTCGGGTGCCTTTCTGTGTGGAGTTTGCATGCTCTCCCCGTGTCCGCGTGGGTTTTCGCCGGGCACTCCGGTTTCCTCCCACAGTCCAAAAAGCATGCTGCTGCATAGGTTAATTGGCTCGCAGGCTAAATTGCCCCGCAGTGTCCGGCGATGGACTGGCGTCCCATCGTCGGTATATCCTTGCCTTGCGCCCTGTGTCTGCCGGGATAGGCTCCGGCTTCACCGTGACCCTGTATAGGACTAAGCGGTTTCAGACAATGAGACGAGATGAGATTATTATTTTTCGATAAATGTTACATTAAACCATTTCCCAATTAGTGTATCAACACTCATAATTGTGCATTTTTAAAATTATAGTTGACAGTCTGATCGCATTGTACATGTTGTCCTGCAACGATGTGTATATTAAAAAAAAACCCCCACAAATTTCTGTTTTATAGCAGCTGTTTTCTCGTCCTAATGTTGCTGATGACGTGCCGTTCTCTCCGTAGCTCAGCGCAGCGCTATACGACCCTCGGGTGAAACGAGCTCGATAAATGCAATTATTAACATTACATAAAGCAGCATACATCGACGTGCAGTTCTGCCAACGTATATGAAACTAACGGCGGAGTGATGTGCCGTCGACAATACGGAATATCGTTCTTCAGATAGAATCCTTCGGTCGCATGGTTACAAGCTTTTTCCATGATGCGGTTTAAAACCTCGACTCACATGCGATCACGCGACATCACTGCTAAAGAATGCACTGCACGGAAAGTTTCAGATAGAGTGAACGGCAAGGCATTCATTTTTACACAGATGTTAGCGTTTAACGGTTATTTCGCATTCCTCCGAATGAAATGCCCTGCGAGCAACTTCGCAACGCAGGGCTGACCTATAAACTCACCGAACGTGAAACCGATAAAGCTTGTCCATCAGTCGGATCGCCGGGGGTCCCCGTTTGCTCACCTTGCCTTTCAATAAATTATAATATCGCAATTTGTGACGAGCGCATATTCCACGGCTGCTCACGGATGAGACACGGACACAGAGGCCTTAAGCGAGGAAACCGCAGCGAGGCGGGGGAGAGGGAAAGGCCAGCGCGCAGTTAGCCGATGCCAACATTTAGCAGACACTAAATCCTACGTAGTATGATGTTAAAGTTGTGGGAGGAAACTGAAGAGCGTGGAGGAAACCCATGCAGAATAGGAGCAGAACACAATCTCCACGCAGAAAATTACTTCGCTCTTTTAATGGTCGTGGTTAACATCAGCCTTCAAGGCAGGCAGAGTCATGTTCAGGATTTATGCAGCCTCGAGCCTGTGCGTGTTTGTTGCAAGAATGTGCGATGCATCCATAATAATTAAACAATGACCTCCAGCCCCAGGTGGCCAAGTTGCTTTAGAGGTCAGCGCACTGAGCTGACACTGCTGAAATGCCAGATTCCAATCGGGGCAGGCATCATCAGTGTTCAACCATGGTTCTTTGGTGTAATAAGCTGCTAGCCTCAGCCTGGACACCACAGATGCACAAGAAACCCATCGTATTTTTTAAAATTCAATATAGCTTATATAATCTCTGATGCTTTCGTTTAATAATAATAACTGCACTCCTCAAGCACATTTCACCCGAGGGTCACAAAGCGCTGCACAGAGCTGTGGAGAGAACAGCATGTCAGCAACAACGACATAAGAACAGGAAATCGGCAACAATAACTTTTTTTTTTACAAATCTGAGCTGTGGAGAGAAGAGCATGTCAACAACAACATCAGAGCAGTTCAACTGAAAGTCAAATAACGGCTATAATTTAGAGAGGACATAAAGCGATTAAAAATAATTGTTCAGCAAAGAAGGAAGGAATAAATGTTCCCGTTTTATTGACAAGCGATGAAGCAATATTTTAAAGTCAAGAGTAGAAAAGGTTTTTACCATTTCTGGCAATTATACAGGTGTTAAGATCTTAACACACCAAAATAAACACCTTTTACAAAGTGTCTAGTTTGCAAAAGCCACACATACTTGTAGTGAAATATGCACACAGGAAGCTTTGACAACGTATGCATTGTCCTTCAAACTGATTGGCCTACACCAGACATGGCTTTCTTTTGAGCCTGATTGTCAGTGTCAGCCAGATGATGCCAAAAGGCAGTCAGCTGAGGACAATGCAATATCAAAGCTTTAGTAGCTCAGTTCGAGCTGTTTAAGCTATGGTTACTTTTGCAGTGTACATATATAGAGTAGAAAAGGTTTTTTTTTTACAATTATACACCGTATAATTGCCGGAAATGGTAAAAACTTTTCTACTGTTTACATATGTACGCTGGCAAAAGTAACCATAGCTTAAACAGCTCGACCTGAGCTATTAAGCATTGCTTAATATTTTAATGGCATTGCTTTGTGCCATCTATTATCTTCTTATAGATACCATATCCTACAGGACGTTGGTGACAATGGTCTTCCACAAATCTCTGCTCATTGAACTTCTAAGAATGTCCATTGTTTTGTTCATCCGTGTCGAGAGACTCTTGACGTAAGTCAATCTCTGTCTACGATCTCTCTTTCCTTCAACATTTTCCAGTTACAACCAGGTTTTCAATTCCCTCTACTGTAAATGGCGTTTTATGGAAATTACTTCAGAAGTAGTTTTGGGGCATCTGAGCCATTAACTGACAGGCTGATGCACACACGACTAACTACACGGTGGCCCAGTGGTTAGCGCTGACGCCTCACAGCAAGAAGGTCCCGGGTTCGAATCTCTCGGCTCGGGTGCCTTTCTGTGTGGAGTTTGCATGCTCTCCCCGTGTCCGCGTGGGTTTTCGCCGGGTACTCCGGTTTCCTCCCACAGTCCAAAAGCATGCTCCTGGATAGGTTGATTGGCTCGCAGACTAAAATTGTCCCGCAATGCCCGCCGATGGACTGGCGTCCCGTCGTCGGGTATATTTCTGCCTTACGCCCTGTGTTTCTGGGATAGGCTCCGGCTCACCGTGACCCTATATAGGATTAAGCGGTTTCAGATAATGAGATGAGATGAGATGAAAAAAAAATGCAAAAATTTTAAAGCAATGACTGAAGGCTTGGAACTCAACAAAGACAAAGAGCCTCCACATAGCCTTATCAGACTGGATCGAAGTGCTGTCAACAAGCATCTATGAAGGCCAGCATTGCATACAAGGGGTTGGCTGGCCGGCATCACACACCCGACTGTCTTTGTCTAGCTCGTAGCAATTTTTAGACATTGCCCCCAGATCATCATTTGAGCCTGGATCAACCTAGGGGCGGCCTAATAATGGTCCAGATTATTCTCACTGTTGTTGGCTCTGCGAGGGAATTGAATTTGGCTTGCTGAGTTCACAGTGCAGCATAGCTAAGCACTGCATCCACAACTCGCCAAACAACATAGCCAATAACAAATACAACTCGATTTTGTTGTCACAGCAAGTTAAACTTCAGTCGTGACACGGAAGAATAAAGCAGAAGTTTCACGGTCGAGCTGTGTTGGAAATGAGAAAATGTATTCCTGCTTACAGAGTAGCAAAAGGATGTAGAATACACATAAGACCATGCCACCAAGACATGATACGGGCACTAAATAAATAAATAAATAGTAATAACAAAAAACCCGTGGACGGCACAGTGGCCCAGTGGGTAGCGCTGTCGCCTCACAGCAAGAAGGTCCTGGGTTCGAATCTCGGCTCGGGTGCCTTTCTGTGTGGAGTTTGCGAGTTCTCTCCCAGTGTCCGCGTGGGTTTTCGCCGGGCACTCCGGTTTCCTCCCACAGTCCAAAAAACATGCTGCTGCGTAGGTTAATTGGCTTGCAGACCAAATCCCCCGCAGTGCCCGGTGATGGACTGGCGTCACATCGTGGGTATATCCCACGATGTGGGATAAGCTCCGGCTCACCGCGACCCTGTACAGGACTAAGCGGTTTCTGACAATGAGATGAGATGAAACAAAACAAACGTTATTATTATTGATTTGCTATTCACATGTCGTTGTTGTTGCTGACGTCGTTCTCTCCACAGCTCTGTGCAGCGCTTTGTGACCCTCGGGTGAAAAGCATTTTTTCTGATTATTAAACAGGCTTAGACATTCAAATCATCTCACATTACAATCTTATATCATGAATTCTAATGCCCTGATGCCATCCCATCAAGTGAACCCCCAATTGGAGCTGCCTCTGCATGGCACACGGGGTATGGCGTAACAGTCTGTAAACGGGTATGAGTAAGCTTGGCATGAATTTCATTCATAGTCGATTCCGACCGAGTTGTCTCCTGGTGGGATCAAAAAGAGAGTGGTTTTCTCCTGAACCAGCACAAAAACAATACTAAGATTAAAATCTCGAGAGAGTTTGCGGTCGTTAGAATTGTTGAACAAAAATATATACGGAACACTACAGCAATACATTCACCAAATACAATGATAATTCATCCAAATGTACACACAGCAATGTTAACAACACATCTCTTTTAGCATGTTGGGGAAAATGGTATTGAGACTCGATTAAGGTCAGAATGACACAACACAGGAAGCAGGGGAGTGATGACACCTGGACATCTTTGTACTCTCAGTGCTGAATATTGCAAAATGTTTTCACGAGTACGCTGGCTGCACGCCCTGAACAAACGTCTCGGCCAAATCGGCTGAACTACACAAGGGAACCGGATGTAAAAAAAAACATCTGAAGAGATCATCCACTATCCCACTGTGGATGTTTCGCACCCACTTGCAGTGAAGGTGAACTCTGCTTGCCACCTCTCTTCGGTGGGTGTTCAAGTGCGGCGAGCCACCGTATTTCGGGCGTACGACACCATCTGTGGTTAAGACATCACCTGTGCGACGCATAAGATACGGAAAGGCCTCGAGAACGATAAACCACATATAACATTACAATAGGTTTTACCGTATCTGGCGATTATGCAGGTGTTAAAAAAACACCAAAATAGACACATTTTACAATGTGTCCAGTTTGCAAAAGCCACACATACTAGTGGCAAAGTGTGCAAACAGGTAGCTTTGATAACCTATGCATTGTCCTTCAACTGACCGACCTTCACCTGGCAGTGGCTTCCTTTTGAGCCTATTTGCCGGTGTCAGTCGCTGCCAAAAGGCAGTCAGCTCCAGACAATGCAGTATCAATGCCTTATAGCTTAGGTGGGGCTGTTAACGCTATGGGTACTTTTTTGCCAATACACATATATAAGATTACAATAGGTTTTACCGTATCTGGCTGACTGCTTGATGCACTTTCACAAGGCTTTCAATAGTCATAATAAAGTATTACATTCATACAGCACCTCACACCCAGATGCCTGAAAGTGTTGAAGATTCAGAGGTGGGGGGGGAAGCAGCCACGCTGATGGCCGGCGCCAACCCGCCAGACACTGCGCCCTCGTGTATTGATGGTATCGGACAAATGAGTGGGGGGGGGTTTTTGGTTGTAGGAAGAAACCAGAAAACCTGGAGGAAACTCGCGAAGAACAGCAGACCACACTATTTCCACACAGAAAGGAGTTTCGTTCTGAGATGCAGACGTCACCACCGTGCCACCCAACCACCCAGAAACAAAATGTTATTTTACATCAAATTTCAATCGTGCACAATGTTTACACGTTCTGACAGCAGTGTTATCAGCTCTATGGTAAAAGTGTGGTTGCATTTAATGAAGGGGCAGTTTAAGTTATTCAGGAATTTAACAAAAAGAGAATACATTTTGTGAGTTATTTGGCCACCCATCCCATCTTAGCCATGACCATGTATTGAAGGGGGATCACCTCGGCAAGAGGGCTCCTATAGCAGTGGGTTTTACTGAGGGGTGAGACCACCCATTGTGGGAGGCAAGGGCATAGGGCAGTGACCTTACCTTTGTGGATAAGGCAGTGACCTTTTGAACTCACTCATGCAAACCCTTTTGAAATGAACATCTGGAGAACATCGAAGTGTATATTCGGCTTCCGCAAAACAATGCATCAATTCATTTATTGAAACGTATTTCTTCCATCACGATATAGAGTTAAACTCCAGCGAGTGAGCATCAAATATTTAAGATGCATACAAATTGCATAAGCGTTATATAGTAATACTGAGTTTTAGGTCAATCAAGCAAAGAACACTGTATAAACAAGGTAAAAAAAAACTAGGAGCACAAATGAGACTGGAAAAATATTATTTGAAAAATATTCATTCTTGAACTTAAATGAGACTGAACCACAACAATGCATTGAATCCTCCTCGTGGGGGTCAATCATTGCTCGGTCTGTAGAGATCGGTGTTTTCTGTGATGTCATCAGAGATTGCAGCTTTTGTTAAAATAAAACTAGGATCAGTGACAGGGCTGTGATTATGGTCCAGTAACAATTTATTGGAGACAATAGAACATTTCAGCATATGGCTATGGTTTCGTGCGTTATATGGGTGGGTGTAAAATCAGAATTAGGTGCAAAGGGCTCAGATGGTGATAACGTCTGGATTAAGATAGGGGATATAAGTTTGAATGAATGTAATTGGAAATCCAAAGAGAAATGCCTTTGAAGACAAACAAGGCATCTGTGAGACTGATCCCGAGACGCAGCTAATGGAACACCTTAGCATTGTAACCATTCATGGCTTACAGGACATTAAATATATTTGACAACTTTCTGAGTTCAAAATGCGTCTAAGATCATAAACCACTTCAAAGGTTGAAGGAGGGCACCTAGAGAAGCTGTCGATGGAAGAATGTTGTGGATTGTGAAGCATGGAAAAAAAACTAAAACAGGCCTCACCAATCTTCTTGAAATGATTGATATCTGAGAACTCATTGGAAAAACACCAGAAAATAACTTATTGCACCTGCCGTAAATATATCCTGGGGCAAAGATTTCGTGGAAAAATGCAATTTTCCAAGCATCGCTTAAAGGTTATATTTGTGGACGGTTAAGATGACACTAAAAATGTGGTAATAAAATAAGAGATAAGGTGCCATACACACAGTACAATGATCTGCTGCCAGCTGCTCAGTGATGCACACAAGTTTTGTGATTTACTCACGTGCGCCACTGATATTCGGCTGTGAGTGCATGGCTCTCAAACAGCCACACCACTCGATTACATTATGGTTACTGCAGTGCGTTACCGATGAAGCACTAGAGATTTAAGAACTGAACCTCCATATATGAGTGAATATTCGAGATTCAGGGTCAAGTCGTGGCGAATATAACTGCTTCTAGTGACTGACTGGAGGGGATGGTCATATACCTACAGAGGTATAAAAAGGCATGGCCCCACAAATAAGTTATTGTTGTTCTTAACTGTCACACACACATACAAACATAAAAGTTATGGGGGGGGGGGGTTAAGGCCCCTTTTGAGTCACATGCTGTTTGTCGTGGAGTTTGTGGTGGACATGAGTCATTGCAAATTGTGGGCCATTGCCCAAACCCATGTCAAGCTCTTTGACAAACCATATAATTGGTAGATGACACATGAGAGGAGTCCAGACATCTGTGCCAGTAGTCAGAAGGAGGCCAATGGCCTTTGGGGTTTAAAACACATTCCCTGGTATTACAAACACTGCAGCAGAAATGAGCTATTTTCCCGCTGTAAAGCCATGTAATGAAACAGTGTGGTGAAACAACTTGACTCAAACTGAGAAGTTTGCAAATTCTCATCCTGTTATCAGGGGTGAACTCGGCCAATAATCTCTTTGGTCGCTAAAATTAATGCCAGGTGTGGAAGTCAACATTGATTGTTCGATGAGTAGACTGGCAATGTGGAATTTCTACCACTGGCTCAGAGTTGCAAAGTGAGAAGAGACAATTTGCCTTAACATTATGTACACTGTACTTGCTATTCAACAGGCCACCTTTAAAAGACAGCTTTAATTAATGTCGTTCTATAATATATATTGTAAAATACCACTGAAATAATTTCAAATCGTGGTTGTTTTAATTTCTTTTCTTTCTTGCTTTGCTTAATTCAGCCACTTTAGTTGTATAAGGATGTGTGTGTATGTGTGTTAGAAATTACATGGATTAATTTGGTTGGGGCAGCAGTGGTGCAGTGGTGAAGACACTGCACTATGAACCTGGTGATCTGAGGTCAATTATCAAACAGCGCGAAGTGCACGCAATATCTAAAACGATCCTGAAAACTCCCGTTAACAAATCTGCACTGACAAGCACGGTGAAGTTTGGTCAAACAACCACACAGCACAGCGAAAGTATTACCATCAAGTGGACCAGCAAATGCATTGAACGCATTAGATCACTGTTATGATTTGAATTATGCCCAGTAATCGGTGATGATAGTTTTTTTTATTCAGTGTTTTTCTTTGGCATATTAGAAAGGTTACTTCGAAGATGTGATTCGATCCAAGGCCCATTTGTACTTGGATATTTAGGATTCACGTTTATAAATAACAGTTCAGCTATTTTTTATGGTTATGGCTGTAAAACTGTTGAGGTCTTCAGGGTCTTCACAAGAAGCACCTTTAAAAGTAATTCAGAGCTGGCACGCAAGTTTAGTTCACTTAAGGCTGAATGTACTACACTTAGCCAAAACGATTATATTAGTGAAAGGTTCACTTTCCAGTTGCACTGCAGCAGGACTGAATGTTACCCTCGCATTTGAACGAAACACTCAGCGAGTTAACAAGAGGCAGTGATGATTCCTCTGCATAACGAATCGCTAAACCTGTGTTTTTTTTTCCTGTGCCTGTTGAACAGGTAAGGCAGAATAGAAACGTTCATTGCACTGATGTAGGTTTTCATGGCTCGATACATGATGACTTAGCAACCGCTTCATCTCATAGCGCCAGTGCCAAACTGCTCTCGGGATTCCTCAGCCAACAGCGAGCTGTGT
>JAZEWT010000001.1:6027719-6043177 GCA_036362905.1 Mordacia mordax
GGGTGTATTCCTGCCTTACGCCCTGTGTTTCCGGGATAGGCTCCGGCTCACCGTGACCCTATATAGGATTAAGCGGTTTCAGATAATGAGATGAGACCAATGCTCTCTTCATGAAGGCGGGCCCACCGTAGTTCCCTGGACAGCAGAGCAATATTCAGGCACACAGCAGCATCTGTGGTAAAGCTGAGAAAGATTCAATTACTAAAGTATATGAAGTGGCTATGGAAGCATTCCATTACAGAGTCAGACTTGCCACGTTTGTGAGCAGTGGCTATGCGTACAGCTGTATTCAACAGTGCATGGTTTCAGGCTTAAAAAAAAAAACAGCACGCCAAAATTCGTTTTGCCGCAATCAATTGGATTATTTTTAAACGTTATAATGGTGGTTAAAGGCACGCTGTTTCTGGAGTTGTAGAACTTACAGTGTAGTAAAATTATTCCTGGAAAAAAACGCAAAAAGGGTTCAGGTGGCTGCGGTGAGAGCACTGAGCTGGTACCACTCACACTCAAGGCTAGAATTTGGTCAGTCACTCAATAAGAAAAAATATACTTAATGTGTGTATACTCTAACGTATGCTTGTATTGTATAAACATGTCAAGTTAAATCGTTTTAATTGTTAAAGGAAACAATTCCAAACTTCATATGAAAGTCTATAATTTTCACATTAACAGCTGTCATTAAAACTGCTGTTTTGCACACTGCAAATTTACACTACGATAATGATCTTTTTAAATTATAAACCAGACTTTCATATTTAAAATAACAACCACAATTCAGAAGTGATTAAAATCCAATTCTGGTCATCCAAGCAGATTTTGCCACTGACTGATCTGTCAAAAATAATAAGGATTGAATCCATGTTTAATGGAATTGGATTTGGCTCGAGTTTTGATGAAGTAATTCGATTTGAGCCATGTGCCTTTGGTCTCGAGAGAGTAATGTACAAGAAATAATGCAAGGCATGGGATGACTTTTCTTGTTAGGGAATATTTATTTATTAACTGCATAGCCAATTCTAGGAACAATAAAATATTACAGCGTACCAAAAGCCTTTAACGGGATTCATTAAAAATATTTTTACTTGAAAAAAATCGAGGAAATGGTTGTTATGTTGTCTTCATATTCCTTATCCTTGATTCAATGTTTTCATAAATTAGCAAAAACTGTAATTGTCCTCTGGTGTTCCAAAAGTGGAGGCTGATTTTCCATTATGTCGCAACAGAAGACTGCGCGTTTAAATCTCTCCAGGGTCAATAAAATTACTTTTAGGGGACTCATCAGCATCTCCCGTCCTATCGAGAGGCTCGCTGTGGGAATGCGGCATTCACATTAATTTCTGATTCACCAAATGTATTCAGCACCGGCCCATTGGTACCCTCCACAAGTTGTGAGTTACATCTCATCTCTCATCTCATTATCTGAAACCCCTTAATCCTATATAGGGTCACGGTGAGCCGGAGCCTATCCCGGAAACACAGGGCGTAAGGCAGGAATACACCCGACGACGGGACGCCAGTCCATCGCCGGGCATTGCGGGACAATTTTAGTCTGCGAGCCAATCAACCTATCCAGGAGCATGCTTTTGGACTGTGGGAGGAAACCGGAGTACCCGGCGAAAACCCACGCGGACACGGGGAGAGCATGCAAACTCCACACAGAAAGGCACCCGAGCCGAGAGATTCGAACCAGGGACCTTCTTGCTGTGAGGCGACAGCGCTAACCACTGGGCCACCGCGCCGCCCGAGTTACATGATACTCTACCAATTCCAACATAGCGGCATGAGCAGCTGATCATTAAATCACCTGCAATTTCTTGGAATTGCCCAGATGCAATATTACACTTCGTTATAAACGCTGGCAGTGGAAATACATGCGTTCATTTTCAAAATGCAATTGATGTGAAATCCTTAAAACAAAACGTGATATCTACAGTTACATGCCGATAGAATTACCATAGGTATTCCAGTGTCAATATTGCACGATTGGATTACCCTGCAGCTGAGTGCTCAGGAGACCATGTGATAAGATGTGATTTTCCACTCACATCTTTACACGTGGGCGGCGCGGTGGCGCAGTGGTTAGCGCTGACGCCTCACAGCAAGAAGGTCCCGGGTTCGAGTCTCTCGGCTCCGGTGCCTTTCTGTGTGGAGTTTGCATGCTCTCCCCGTGTCCGCGTGGGTTTTCGCCGGGTACTCCGGTTTCCTCCCACAGTCCAAAATCATGCTCCTGGATAGGTTGATTGGCTCGCAGACTAAAATTGTCCCGCAATGCCCGGCGATGGCCTGGCGTCCCGTCGTCGGGTGTATTCCTGCCTTACGCCCTGTGTGTCCGGGATAGGCTCCGGCTCACCGTGACCCTATATAGGATTAAGCGGTTTCAGATAATGAGATGAGATAATAAGATCTTTACGCGTGAACCTTGGTATTTCTACTGTGCTGTCATTTCAACTGCGGCAGTGGCTTTTTTAGTATTAAGCAAAAATCGTGGCCATACGCATTCTCAGCAGAAAATAAATAGCTGGAATATATTAATACATCACCAACAGCAATCATCAATTGTTCTCATCAATTGTTGTTGTCAATAAATATCCCTAATGTCATCTGTATCGTCAACTTTCTTGGTAATCGATCATAGTTAATTACATCATTATTAAACACTCGTCTTTACGGCAGCCTTTACGGTGTGCTGACCACTAAATGGCGATGATGCAATTATGTTTGAGCCGAGAGAACAGCCTACGGCTGATTTACAAGATGTACTACAGAGTTGTCTGTACCAATAGGAGCGATCTGGAGTGACAGAGCATTTTATATAAATATCTAGCATTGTGTTTAATACATGGCAAAGGTGCAGCTCCACAATTGCCTCTTTAGGACACTGCTGGTGGAAGATCTCAAACTATAGGCAGATCCAGAGAACACATCTATATCGTATCTGTCCATGGATTCCCTTCTGCCCATATTTCTTGGAAGGGGTCAGGGTACCCAAACTTAACCCCACTTGCCGTGACCTGCCAATCCACTAATTGTGTTGTTGCATTTAAACTGCTGGTGCGTTGAGAAAGGTGGCAGGAGGGTAGTAAAGAAACTTGCTCAATACTTCAGCTTCCACAGGAGGAGATCGAGCAGGTGAGCTGTAGATTTCCAGTCCAGTGTGCTAACCGTTCCACTATGACAGCAACCTCTAGGAATGTGTAAACCACATGTCTGATTCACGATGTTTGGGCTCCAGTGTCCAGCCACAATACAACCGTCAACGCTGCAATGCACCAGCTGAGACCTCAGCTTGTAGGAATGCATCATCCACATATGCCAAGTGCCTTATGTGCCAGTGATCAAGTGCGATGTTGGATTGTATTTTCTAGCTCTACCTTATTTACAGTTTTATACAACGGTTCATCAAAACAATATGCAAGGTTGGTGACAAAATACATGCAAAACAACGGTTCTTACTTCAAACTACTCAATTTACTTTATACATTACCAGTGTCCTTAGCGCTCACATTCATGAGGACCAAATGATCTACAAATCGTCGTAGTATGCACAACTAAATAACAAACATTGGTGACATCACTGTGATTGAAAAAACAATACACAAATAAAACATATATCTTCTCTACTGCAATCCGCGATTAACCACTGACGATCCACACGCTTCTCACAAATTGAACTTCTTATGCAAAGCCAGCTTTTTGTTAACAAAGGTGTTTTCTGGACCCAACCATCCGAGTTTAATTCCACGTCATGGCCAAAGCCAGTGACGATTTTTTTCAAACTGGTCCTGGGACTCCCCTACATCGACTCAGAGGTGAGTGTGGTGCTGTCCATGAACCCGCTCGTGTGCCGTGCTGGCCTTAAGGCGAAATGGGGGATTTTTTGATCTGAGCGCACAACGAGGAATGTTTTCTCAATGAGCAGGACCAGTCTGAAAAGCGTCGATTGTCTGCAAGATGAAGAAAATATTGCACGCAGCGGGAAATGCCTTCGCTTTTCACGGAATGGCCCCACACGTTGCCAAACGCCTCCTGTAATGTATAGAGTGGGCTGACCGGCAGCCACCACAACAGTTGACTGAGCCACGCTTCACGCAATACGTCGAGCAATTCCTGATGCCTTAGAATGGATTGTTAAACTCAATGTACAGTTGTCATAGTCAGTTGATCGTGAAATGCCGCATGAACGGGAGATACTCTGCCATTTCATTGCTTTAGACCAGTCCCGCAAGAGCAACAAAGTCGCACCTCTAACGTGGTGCAGCCGAAATGCTCCGGTAAATGTCTATTGTACAATGGGTACCCAACTTCCAAGATCTGCTGTCGCAGTCTCCATCTGTCTTTCGATCTTTAATCCAGTTGTTGATCTTTTGGATCCTATCGCAATGCTTATCTTGGTAACCTGTCCTC
This sequence comes from Mordacia mordax, assembly GCA_036362905.1. Taxonomy (NCBI): domain Eukaryota; kingdom Metazoa; phylum Chordata; class Hyperoartia; order Petromyzontiformes; family Petromyzontidae; genus Mordacia; species Mordacia mordax. The sequence continues at coordinate 6,032,124 of JAZEWT010000001.1, forward strand.
CATTCATATTGCACATGTACCCCACTCTCACCTATTGCACCGTGTGCCCTGACACATGGGGTGAATTTAGTTAGCGACCGGAATGAATGGCTTGTTCTTGGATCGCAATGAATGGCCTTGTTTTTGGATCTCCAATAAGTCTGGACTGTAACTTACCCACCCCACCGCCTTCACGTCCAACAGCAACAGCACCAGCCAGAAGACATGTTTTTGATACAAACCTATACGCACACCTACACCTAGTCAGCACTCGCCACCTTGTACAAAACATTACAAAAAACTGCTGCTAATTTCTCCTCCTGTGGATTGCATATTACTTGCACATATTTTCATCTTTATTTGCACTATTTGTTTTCATTACAGTTTTTATTCTTGATCTGTGCCTTGTTATTGCCCCCCNNNGTCTTAGCTTAACTTGTAAATTTAAAATTTTTTAGTACTTTTTTTGCCATTTTGTTTTTTTATCCTAGTATTTTAAAATCCTTGTGGTTGTGTTTCAATTCTTGTATATGCCTGAGAGAAACGGCTTTTCGATCCTCGATATGTCCTGTACATATGGCAGAAATTAACAATAAAGTTGAAATGTGTGAATGTGAAACTTGGCTCTAACTCCTACAAATCAGGGCAGAACGTCGACTGGAAACGTGGATGCTGCTACTCTGGGCGTCTGAACACCCCCAAAATTTTTATGCGATTACAAGAAACCCAGACAATGTTTCATCCCGAGTCGTCACACACATATTGATGATAGTCACTGACAGAAATTGCTTTGCACTAATTCGCACCTGCGCAGTGCACAATGCCCTGGTCACGGGCAACGTACGCACATACTGGCATGTGTAGTCTCATCTCATCTCATTATCTGAAACCGCTTAATCCTATATAGGGTCACGGTGAAGCCGGAGCCTATCCCGGAAACATAGGGCGTAAGGCAGGAATACACCCGACGACGGGACGCCGGTCCATCGCCGGGCATTGCGGGACAATTTTAGTCTGCGAGCCAATCAACCTATCCAGGAGCATGCTTTTGGACTGTGGGAGGAAACCGGAGTACCGGGCGAAAACCCACGCGGACACGGGGAGAGCATGCAAACTCCACACAGAAAGGCACCCGAGCTGAGAGATTCGAACCCGGGACCTTCTTGCTGTGAGGCGTCAGCGCTAACCACTGTGCCACCGGCAAATAATCCTACACCTTAACTTTCATGGTGTGGAAGCGCCCCCTGCTGTAAACTTTTTGGGGCTCACTCAATTTAAGCCATGGAACAGAAAAACAGGGCGGCACAGCGTTCCACTGGGTTCACTGTCGCCCAACAGCAAGAAGGATCTGGGTTCGAATCTCGGCTCAGGTGCCTTTCTGTGTGGAGTTTGCATGCTCTCCACGTGTGCGCGTGGGTTTTCGCCGGGCACTCCGGTTTCCTCCCACAATCCAAAAAAACATGCTGCTGCATAGGTTAATTGGCTTGCAGACTAAATTGCCCGCAGTGCCCGGTGATGGACTGGCGTCCCATCGTGGGTGTATCCCTGCATTGCGCCCTGTGTCTGCCGGGATAGGTTCCGGCTCACCGCGACCCTGTACAGCACGAAGCAGTTTCTGACAATGAGATGAGAAAAGAAAAACAACACGCTTTTGACTTGGGGCTTGTCAAGAGGTGTGATGTTGTCTTTGCTCTCCTGGCCTCCTCTTCCCATTAATTTCCACAGCTTATATTGAGATCATCTCGTACACTGCTCATCTACAACTTCACTCAGGGGAAACAAGTCGACATCTGTGTGAGAGGGGCTTCCGACTCTACTATTAAAATATTATTTGGTGATGCACACGCGCAAATTACATAAGCACTTCACGAAATTCGTCCATAGCGTGGCAATTCTGTAAAATAAAAACGCTCTATGGTAGGTAATGACCTTCATAGAACATTTCGACTATGAAAAAGGGCCATTAACCCGTTAAACGTTAACTTTATATTTTCTTTTTAAGACCACAGTGGTATTGACGAAAGTACCGAGTCTGAGTTAAAAAAAATACATTGAACATCTTCCGAGTGCTATGGGTCCACATGTAAAATATAGAAAAGGTTTTAAACATTTCTCTCAATTATACAGGTGTCAAGATCTTAAAACACCAAAATAGACACCTTTAACAAAGTTCACATGCATATATTATAAAAGTTTTTGTTTGCATATTTTGCCACAAGTGTGGCTTTTGCAAACTAGACACTTTGTGAAATGTGTCTATTTTGGTGTTTTAAGACCTTGACACCCGTATAATTGCCAGAAAAAGTAAAAAAAAAGTTTTTCTCTTTTTTACATCTTCCGAGTGTCTCTACTTCTTTAACGAGCCCAGGGTTTCTGATCTGTGCTCGTGTTTTTTGATAACGAAAAACACCCAGGGTTTTCCGGGACCCTATGGCCTTGTCCAAGTGGAGAGGTTCCCCAGTGACACCCGTAAATTCTCCATGCGAAGAACCTCATCTCATCTCATTGTCTGAAACCGCTTAATCCTATATAGGGTCACGGTGAGCCGGAGCCTATCCCGGAAACACAGGGCGTAAGGCAGGAATACACCCGACGACGGGACGCCAGTCCATCGCCGGGCATTGCGGGACAATTTTTAGTCTGCGAGCCAATCAACCTATCCAGGAGCATGCTTTTGAACTGTGGGAGGAAACCGGAGTACCCGGCGAAAACCCACGCGGACACGGGGAGAGCATGCAAACTCCACACAGAAAGGCACCCAAGCCGAGAGATTCGAACCCGGGACCTTCTTGCTGTGAGGCGTCAGCGCTAACCACTGGGCCACCGCGCCGCCCACCCATGGGAAGAACGTTTTACAAAAAGACAGTATTCGCTGTAGACACTTTGATCACTGATCACAATAGGACCGTAAAATCAAGTTAGAGATGTCCAACGTTGGCATCTGTCACAATGGCTTTGATATTATTCAACGAAGCACACGCAGAAGTTTAAGCACAGATTGTTTATTTGAAAAGTCTTCGTTATATCTAGAATTGTGATCTGTTTGCAAATAAAAGCGTAATCTAAAAATTTAAAAACACGATTTTAGCGAAAACAATGTTATCTAAATTAAATAACGATGCACACACAATTAAAAATCTCTCAATACAATGTTTTTTTCTACCTTAAGAAACATTATATAAACCAGCTTTCATTGTCATTGTAAACAACAAGAACCAGACAACCAGTTGCTTATTAAACGCCTTAATGTTGTCTAAAAGAAACCTTCCAATGTGGGTTGCAGTAAAACCTCTCAATTGTGAAAATAACTTGCGTCATATATAGATCCCACACACCCAATTAAAAGCTATATGCATCTCGCTGGGACGTCACGACCATTAAAATGAATTGGGAAAATAATACCAGGTCACCAGCTCATTCCCAACAAGAGTATTTACATTACTTCGTGCAAGTTGGCATGAGATGTGATTGCATCTCAGCAGAACGCATGTCACAAATGTGTTACTTTGAAAGCGCGTCACTGCTCAAAATGGACCGGTTATCACTATCCGAATACGAACACCAGATCCATATCGAATACAGATTATCTGCGCATGTACGCTTCAACTCCCACTGTTATCGAAATTTCCCTTGGCCGCATTGAGCTTCGCGGGATATTTGAAACCCACTGATGTGCTCTCGCCAACAATATCGTGCGCATTTCATGAGTTACGTCCATCTCCGAGATTCGGATCCCACACAAATCGAAATAACAAACAGTGCAGACACACTTCTGGTTGCAGCAAATGTCGCCAGCTTTGACACCGACTTGGATTCGAGAGGAGGCAGGTGTCGAACGCAACAGCAGTGAGGGTAGTCAACAAGAACTGCATTTTATTCATCGCCAAGCATCTGGTTATAAACCCAGCAACTGTGTACGTAGCGAAATTTAAAAAAAAACCTACAAACGATTGACATTCGCAAAAACACATCAAACAACTCGTTGCATCGCACGGATGAGAACAACAATTACACATACAAAACTTGCAAAAATTAAAACTTAAGGCGTTAGCCGTTATTCAATCAATGCCTGTGCTACAGGCCATAACGCAGCAGATCAAGCCTAAGAGATAATTGATGTATGGGATTTGGAATTGTGTCTTCGTTATCAATCAGCTGTCCACTGAATATTCCTCTGCAGATTAATAAGCAGCGGTGGATTGAAAACTTAGGAGCTGGTCTTCTGCCTAGAGTAACACCACACTTGCGTGCTTAGAGCAAGCTTGCGTTAACCAGCACAGGTATGGGTTAAAGACACGCCACGGTTTCCTGTACCAATTGCTACGTCATGATTATCAGCAGGGACACCATGGATTGTTTTCTCAGATAATTTCAAAGTGGCAAAGAAGCACTGACATTCATAACAGACAGTAAATGTGCATTGAAATTAGGACATACGCTACTAATTAATAAAGCTATTACAACGTTAAACACACATTTAAACGGAATTCATGGTACAACTTAAAATGGTAAAGACTATATGTTCAAAAGGTATCTTAAACCTAAGACTTTAAAGTTAATCACTATACTTCTTATAAATGACAAATCACTTGCACAGCAGTTCTAAGAACTCCACAATGGGAACACTATTTACAGCGCACACTAGGCAGAAAACAACTATACATACAAGTATAAAAAGCTTTTGTCCAGAATAATGTTGTAAAATGAACAAAGGATTTACACATACATGTTAAACTTATCTCATTCTGTATTTAAATGCCCACCTAAAATGGCTTGCAATTTACCAGTTGTTTTAATAAACGCAACCGTAAAGCCCACACACTTTACATTTTAAACCCTCGCTTATGCATGTCCAATACTGCACTGTGCATGGTGAACAGCAGCATGGTTGGTGAATACTGAATTTCCTGGAACTCACATTTAAGCTATTCATGCCAAATTGTGATCAAATAAGCGCAGTGTAATTTAATTAAGGCAAACGTGTGTCTGCTCAATCAAGCATTTGCACAGCATACATTCCCATTAACAGCGCTGACTCAAATTGCGAAATTACACATTTTCGTGGTGGAGACCATCTCATTCATATGGAGACCACGTGAGTTTCCCACACTGGTGCTCAAATTGAATAATGAAGGTGGATGACATTTAAATGTGAGTGCACGAGAGCCGGTGCAAGTGCTCATGGGTAAATTGGTATTCAAGTAATAGATTTGTATGAGATAATGTGCCTCGTAGATTAGCAAGTTTACGTAAAAAGTCTATAAAAATAGCTCATAATGCAATGCAATTATACACATGGCTCTAATTTTAGACAGCGTTGTTTTTTTTAAGTTGCACATTCCCTTCTTAGAAAACAGCAAATAAATGGTGGTGGAATATTCTACAGCTAAAAATATTCATCGAACACCTTAGGCATCACTTTGCGTTCTCACGGTTCGTCTTGAGTTTTGTAAAACTGGCACACATTTCACACGGCTTGTCGTACAGCCATTTAAAGCATACATGTATCGGGCTTTGTTTAAAACTATGCAAATCATATTCGTGTGCAATATATTGCTTTGCTTTGTTAATCCCAATACTATTCGGTTTTAAGTACGAGTGTTTAATGGTCGGATTACAGCTATTTCTGTTGTGGAAAAAAAAATGGAGACCCAAAAATGTCGCAAGTGCCTTGGTGTTTTTAATTGAACTCTGTCGAGCAAAATGTATGTAATAGGTCAGCTCTACGGTGAGGGTACATTGGTAGAGGTCACTCAACACGTCATCGCATATTGATGTGCATGCAGATGACCATGAGGTCTGACTGTAATGGCACCATGCTGAGTTTGACATTTGTTCTACCATTTCACCACAGACTCGTAATCACATCCCAATAACACGGTCTTCCACTCCTTGCATTTAACGGTTCGAGTGCCATTTGAGTGACTACGACAGTAAAAATAATGCAACTTTCAAACTAGTTATTTTCATGTCATGCCAGGAAAAACAGCTTGAGGTTATCCCTGGCAAACTGTTTTGACGCCGTCGGTCTCAAATATGCCACCATTCTCTGCGCAGGACACTTTGTGAATTTAAACTCAACAGATGTTTCTCTCACTCCCACAACTCAGACGTACAGTTATTTAGTGTACTGTAGAACTACAGCAAGCTCCCAGACAGTGCTCTAAGCCAGTTATGAAGTCAGCACAAGCCAAGATTGATGTCCCTGAGCGACTTGGGTGCACCAGGCCACGTCGAATTGGTCTTTTTTAAATAATAGAAGTCTCAGTTTTAACTGGCCAACATACGGGGTTATAATCATGCACAATATAGTGAGATTGTTTTCCTTCCTCCATCATAAAACATACATCTCACGGTGATCTCTATGGTACTACTCACGTTATACCCACCAGGTGCCGGATATTTAAGGTAATTTTTTTTCCCCAAGGCAGGTTGGTTGTTTACTTGCAAAATGTAAAATTAATGTCAAAGTGCTCCCTGGCTAATATACGATAAAATTATAAAGGCTACAGTAAATGGTTTTTTTTGTACATTTTGTATATCTTATTTTTCTTTAATCAGCTATATAATTCAACACAAGTGGCATGGAGTGCACTGTGTGTGTGTGACTCATGCCTAGCCACACAGAACACTACCGAATGGAGTTCTGACAATGCACGAGAAAATCAGACTCGGCCCATCAGGACTCACAAGAGTTCTTCACTCGAGCCAAGTCTCACTACGGCTTAAGGCAAACGTATAAACTGTACAAGGTATGTTTCAGTATGAAAAAAAAACCTTGGCATTTGCTAATCATTTTTAACATGTAATGTTGGACAATGTTATACAATTCAATATTTTAAACATCGAGCACTTAAAATGATGTATAATTTACAATGCTAAACTGTGATAACCTAAATGAGACTGTTTGAATGTGTCTACTCGAGTGTGAGCTCGATGTTAGGTCGGAGTCATTTTCAATTTCTCCAAACTGGTGAAAGTCACTGACTGAGCATCACCTTACCTATACAACCACATGCCTAATGGAGTGTCAAATTCAAGAAAATATGAGCAATTTGGCAAGAGCATAGCTTTGTAGCTCATCTATTGACAGAAAGCAAATCCACACGGATGGATTATAACTCTAGAAAATGACAAAACATTTGTAAGAGATATAAAATCAATCGAATACAACCAATTGATAAGACATCTAGTTTAAAGATATATAAAGTTTCAAAACTTAAAATATCCATTAGTTTCTTACACAATTAAAAAGCACTTTACACGAGGTGTGCTGCATCCGCTTACAAACCGATCAGTGACTAGCACATGGAACAGAAACCCATCATGGGAGATTAAAAAGAGAAATTGTACTGATGATTGCTTCGAAAAGCTGCTCTCTCGGGACAGCCGCGTCCGGAGAGGGAGCATTCAAGCAGCTTTTCGAAGAAATCATCACGCATCGAGCCGTGAAAATATACATCAGAAATTGTACTGTACATTACTGTAAGTGTTGTGCTAAACGTGACGAGGATATGCATGGCTTATGTGACCCACTGGAGAGGATATGTTCAGGCAAGAATGCACTGCCGTCGAAGACTTAGTTTGTCACTTCAGTTGTCAAACACGAACTTCAAGCTCCATTTTCAGTGAGTTACCAGCAGGCCTTCATCACACCTGCAATTAAAAGAAAAACGAGCAATCATACCGCTGTCGTGGCAGTGCAACGTGGTCATAATGTATGCATTGAACTGTGAGTGTTAGAATTCACTATTTTCAGTTCATGCTAATGTATCACAATGATACATTTAGAATAATGGCGCAAACAAAACCCAACACTGACTATTAATCAAGAAATAATACAAACAAGAGAGCAAAAATTGAGACTATAATAATTTTCTCTTCATCGAAATGCAATCCCTAATCCCGACAACTGAAAAATTCACGTGACCTGGGGTCAATCCAGACACACACCCGCCAAAGCGGTGGAAGACCAATGAGATTAATGCAAATAATAAGACCAGCTGAGAGCCCACAACTATGTCCATTAGAAAAGAGGGTTAGGCTAAAACAAAGTGAAAGGTGTAATGCAAATGGCTAAGAGTGGAAAAAAATTTAATCAAAAAATTAGAAATAAAATGCAATGATGTAGGTTTTCAGGGCTCGATGCATGATGATCGCTTCGAAAAGCTGCTCTCTCGGGACAGCCGCGTCGATCGCTCCCTCGCTCTCCTCTGCCTCTAACGTGAGGCGAAACGTCGCGAGGAGAGGAGAGAGAGAGCCATCGACGCGGCTGTCCCGAGAGAGCACACAAGTCACCTGGAGCGACATTGTTAAACAAAACTTTTAGGTTGATTAATAAACACAAATGTACTGATGTAGGTTCACAGCTTTAATGCATGATGCATAGACAGACAGATGTTTATTTTATTAGAGCAAAAGTACCCATGAGCTTGCAAGCTCGAGATGCGGGATGCCTGCGACACAAAAACTTTTGAAAATGACAGGAATAATGTCCAAAATAGATACATAAACTCTAACCATAAAAAATAAAAGTAATCGGTAACACTTAGGATTGCACAAATAAGCAAGCTCGCAATACCAAAGGTGAACTCCCAACGAAAATCATGAAATAAACAATAGCGTTCAAATTGCACAGCAGCTATTTTTATTTTATTGGCAAAGAAGATAAGAGTGCAATAATGGCATGGGAGGAAACAAATTAAGTTGTTCAGAGCACAACAAAAGGAGGGCACATATGCAAACCTTCAAAACGATCAATCAATTTATGCAAACACACCTGATCCGAACTTTTGATATTGGGATCTAAGGTAACGCAAAGATGGTATTGGCTGCAGCTTCAAGCTCCCGGCTCATGGTGATTGCGTTCCAAAGCTGCTCTTTCAGGTCGAGTGGCCCAACAACTGATAGTATTGACCAGCTTAATGAACGCACGCCGCTGAAGCAATGCGTATTCGCCTCGTGTACCGTCACACACTGTTGCGTACCTAGAACATGACGGCCTTGTTGGCTGTTCTCTCTTTGACGTAGGTGGTGAAACGCTTGAGAAATTTGGGGTATTCCCGTTTGGCCACGGCCCTCAAGGCAGCAGCAGGGGCCCAACCGCCAGGATTCACTGTCGGCCGCACGCACACAAAGCAAGCAGCCAACGGTCAACACACTGCTCGTGTGCGAATATTTATTCGCACAATGGTCTCAAATTCCGCGTGGTTTTTAAAGAGCGCAGTCCACGATGTTACAATAGGAATGATATATTTGAAAGATACTGTTATCCCCCAATTTGCTTAGTTGCACCTTGTATTCATGATGAATTTCAGCACTTCTCTTTACGCTATGGGTACTTTTTTTGCCAGTATACATACATAAGATTAAAACAGGTTTTACCGTATCTGGCGATTATGCAGATGTTAAGATGTTAACACCTGCAAAATTGCCAGGCAATTATGCAGGTGTAAGATCCCAAACACAAAAATAGACACATTTCACAATGCGTCCAGTTTGCAAAAGCCACACATACAAAGTATGCAAACAGGTAGCTTTGATCACCTATGCATTGTCCTTTAAACTGACCGACTTTCACCAGGCAGTGGCTTCCTTTTGAGCCTATTTGCCGGTGTCAGCTGTTGCCAAAAGACAGTCAGCTCAGGACAATGCAGTATCAATGCTTTATAGCTCAGGTGGAGCTGTTAACGCTATAGGTACTTTTTTGCCAGTATACAAATATAAGATTACAACAGCTGACTGCCTTTTGGCAACGGCTCACACCAGCAGCCGTTGCCAAAAGGCAACGGCTGCCCGTGTCAGTAAGCAACTACTTCACTTTATGATCAATGAATTATGGGCAAGATAACTGCAAGTTTCCAATAAACTGGCAAAAATGCCACGAGGAACAAGCTGGGTTAACAAAACCATTCTGTTCAAACAACAGCACCTTTGGCTAGGATCTGAGTGTCGTGTTGTCCTGGTGACGTCACACTCATCCTGATTGATGTGCTGGGTTTCATGATACCACAAGGCTTAAGGGCACGTGGGACATGCGTGCTGTGGGAAATTTCAGTGCAATCGTTGGCAGAAATTCTCTCATCTCATTATCTGAAACCGCTTAATCCTATATAGGGTCACGGTGAGCCGGAGCCTATCCCGGAAACACAGGGCGTAAGGCAGGAATACACCCGACGACGGGACGCCGGTCCATCGCCGTTGGCAGAAATTGTTACCAGTAATTGCTGCCATAGGATTGCATTGCAAAAAAGAGAAATGTGGCAAAAATGTTGACAACTATGACTGTTGATGATTGCTTCGAGAAGCTGCTCTCTCAGGACAGCCGCGTCGTTCACTCACTCAGGCGCCCACTTAGGAGAAGCATGATTGTAGTTCTCTTGGGTGAGTAACTATAATGGCAATTTCCAGTCAGAATCAGAGAGAGAAGTTGCACAGTTTCTGAAGGGTGACGTCTGCAGACCAATCATTTTTTACTTTTAAACAATCCTGTTGTTGTTGCCTGGACAAAATTCCCATAGTATACTTTGCCACGTAAAGTCGCCAGTGATGATTGCTGATAATAGTTGCCAACAACTAACCTCATATAGCATGGCCTTAAAGCACTGAGGTGCTTAACAACCACTTACTACTTTTAACCCTGACAAATCAACCTAAATCTACCTCAGAACCTCTCACCACCTTGCCACGCCACACCACACTTCCAACCAAAGTAGATATCGCCAGTACCGCATTCAACACTTTCTAATATTCTCAGAACCACCTTGAACCCTAACATCTTCTTTGACAATCACAACAACGCCACACTCAGAGCATGCAACTTCCACCTCCGCACATTATGGCAGATTCACTCTTATTATTTGTACTACAAGGGCACATACCCTAGCACGGCTTGACTACTGCAATGCCACACTAAACGGAATCACAAAGCAGCAATTCACCAAACTCCTTTACCTTCAACCCAACCTCACTCGAGCAGTCCTTAGCATTCCCTCCAGACACTCGCTTGGCACAAACTGCATGCGCACTCCACACCGGACCTTGACAACAACACTGAACCGTTTACACGATTGCAC
>JAZEWT010000001.1:6083475-6097619 GCA_036362905.1 Mordacia mordax
CATCGTCGGTATATCCTTGACTTGCGCCCTGTGTCTGCCGGGATAGGCTCCGGCTCACCGTGACCCTGTATAGGACTAAGCGGTTTCAGACAATGAGATGAGCTTCCACACTAATGGGCAGACAAAGAAAGGGGGGGGCTTTACAAACTCGCCTCATTGTTGCAACTGCCAAGCCAGGAGGTCGAATATCACCAGCTTTCCTCAGCTTGCAAGTCTCGTGTGCTAATATACGCCACGGCAGCGACGCCCTCTCCTTAGAATAATAATTACATTTATAGAGCGTTTCTCACCCGAGGGTCACAAAGCGCTGCGGAGAGAATCGCATGTCAACGACGACATGGGAATGGATAATCAGCAACAGTAACGGGTTTTTTTTTGTAATGTAGCCGTAAATACTTAACTGTGCATTGAAGGGAAGAATAATAAAAGTGGACAATGGAATTGTCTCATCTCATTATCTGAAACCGCTTGATCCTATATAGGGTCACGGTGAGCCGGAGTCTATCCCGGAAACACAGGGCGTAAGGCAGGAATACACCTGACGACGGGACGCCAGTCCATCGCCAGGCATTGCGGGACAATTTTAGTCTGCGAGCCAATCAACCTATCCAGGAGCATGCTTTTGGACTGTGGGAGGAAAACGGAGTACCCGGCGAAAACCCACGCGGACACGGGGAGAGCATGCAAACTCCACACAGAAAGGCACCCGAGCCGAGAGATTCGAACCCGGGACCTTCTTGCTGTGAGGCGTCAGCGCTAACCACTGGGCCACCGCGCCGCCCCAATGGAATTGTACGTGCGGCAATTCGAAAACCTCTTTAGGAATGCATTAAGAGCCCCACAGGTCGAACCTTTAAGGAAGAAGCTGAAGTGGCCGAGAAGCTGCTCGTGGCAGAGGTGACCGACAGCATGGAGCCATGGCGACGCAGATTCGCTTCAGATCCAAAGCCAGACTCCGCCTGGAACACACACCGCCGCAGCCACCACAAACGGAAATAACACCGTTACATCACTCGCAGCTCCAGAGTGTTCGCTCAGGAATGGTCATCATCACAGCTCAGTGATGCCACCCCACCTCACAAATCGCCGCTTACTTCTTTCCGACACCACACAACCCGGTGCAGCCACACCTCTAAAATTCAAGCCCTGAATGCCATCAGACACGTTTTCAAAGTGGCATTTCATCTTGCCTGGCACTTAGGTAAGATGAGATGCTGCTTTCAGGCAGGTACTGGTCTGGAAATTCCCATTGGCCCCTATCTCCAGTATAAAATGCTTCCGTCTTTAAAAGTTTATAATATCAAGCTATATGACATTTAAAATCTGCTCACTCAACACACTTTCTTACTTTAATATCGACAATCATGTCCATTGAAAACTCATATCTTCATGTTTTCTTCCTTTAAAATTTAAAGCAAGGAGCGCCACTGAAACGCCAAGGTAATGCATTAATGCATCCCTCGAGCATTCGCCAACTCATTCTCTTCTGCAAATGAATCCTGGAGTGAATACAAGAGGTGTAACTGTAGGGTTCTATATTTAGCACGGCAACAAACACAACGCGAACAAAAACAAAATCGGGTGATCATTGAGAAATGTGACCGAGCTTTTTTAAAACAGTTCTTTTACGTCGAACCACAACAATTCAACACAAAGATAGGTGGTGCACAAGTTACTGAGCAATGTAACCACCCCGAACATGCTTCTAAACAGACAGAATAATTCTTTGTATTCACTGAACCTCAATATTCACAAGAAATGGTTAGTTTCATTGAACATTATCTCAGGCACATCCATGTTCACATGCAAACGACACGTCACCATCAGCTGACACGCAAGCACTTGGGTATATATAAGAACATTTAAAGACATATCTTGAGTGCAAAACAATTTGCTGTGATCCCTTGAATGTTGTGATCATAATAATGGTTGCATTTCTAGAGCGCTTTTCACCCGAGGATCACAAAGCGCTGCGCAGAGCTGTGGGGATAACAGCACATCAAGGTCTGAACGGCATATCAACAACAACACAGTTCTCGTCATTGCCGGTGATGGGGCTGATGCTGATGAGATTGGGAGATTATTAATACACACCGCTCTTAACAATCGCAATAAGAATTGAAGAGCGTATTGCACACCACTGCACTGCAGCACAAATATAATTCAGCACGGAGCTGCGTTTCAGTGATATTGTCTAGCTCAAGAGATAGGATCTGCGGGTAGTGGCCAAGTGGAGCGAGCCAACTCCGTCAGTGACAGTCGCCACGTGACGGTGGAGCAAAGGTGGTGCGCGTGGCGTACATGAGGTCATGCGTGCGTGTGTGTGGGGCCGCGAATCTATGACTGATAATTGCACTTCCAGAGTGCTTTTCACCCGAGGGTCACAAAGCGCTGAGCACAGCTGCGGAGGGAACGGCATGTCAGCAATAATGACAGAAAAACAGCAAGTCAAGCTGCGGAGAGAACGGCATGTCAACAACATCAGGACAGTTCAACTGAAAGTAATATAATGGCTATAATATGTAGGACATAAAATAAGCAATAAAAAATCATTCTTCAACAAACAAGGAAGGAATAAATGTTCCCAAGGAGGCGCAGGGCGGCAGCAAGCCATTATCCTGGCATGACAACATTGAGCAGCATCAACAGTTCTAGCCAGAGGCTTGAAAGTCTTATGGAACAAGTGAGTCTTGAGACGAGATTTGAAGACATGCTCTTCTCTCCACAGCTCTGTGCAGCACTTTGTGAGCCCCGGGTGAAAAGCGCCCTATAAATGCAATTATTTGTATTACTTTGATGTTCTTGACATGCTGTTCTCCCCGTAGCTCTGTGCAGTGCTTGTGACCCTCGGGTACAGCGTGCTCTAGAAATGCAATTATTATTATTATACTAAGTACACATTTAGTAGAAATTTTATTATGTTTCTTAAGGGCCAAGTGACTGAAAGAGGCCGTTATACCAGTGCTTGGAGTGCTGTGATGTAATAATATTGTCTGGCGTCAAGCCCATACAATGCAGTCCAGCTGCGTTATGAGAGATAATCGTAAGTGACCAAGGCCAGCCAAGTTATGGGGCACAGGACCCATAACTTGGCTGGCCATAACGCTTACAAATTCACAAGAACATAGAAACCTGTGTAGGGCACATTAAGAACCACCTCACCCATTACATTACAGTTACAGAAGCATGACACGAATATCTAGGAATAACTGAGTTTCCAGCCATGTTTTACACGCATTATACAATTGTATGTAATCGACTAGTATAACATAAACGTGACACGAATATCTCGGAATTACTGAGTTTCCAGCAATGTTTTACACGTATTTTCAATTGTATGTAATCGACTAGTATAACAGAAACATGACACGAATATCTAGGAATTACTGAGTTTCCAGCAATGTTTTACACGTATTTTCAATTGTTTGTAGTCAATATCAATACCCGCTGAAGCCTGCACAGGGTCGCGGGGGGCTGGAGTCTATCCCGTTGGACAGAGGCGCAAGGCGGGGCGATACCTAGTGTGTGACGCCAGTACATCGCAAGACACTTGGGGTAAATTTACTCAGCAGGCCAAAACATTGCGCTTAACTGGGAACCCATAGTGTAAACAGAGGGCATCAACAGCTCTGATTCAAGAAAGCCTGACTCCTGATGAGCCACTGTTCGAACGGGCCTTTTGTTTGCTTGACACAATGCTGCTGAAATTATGCATTCCCAGAAGGCCTATGCAGCTGATGAATCCTGTAATAAATACTTTTAGTTTGTCTCCGTGCAGAGCCGGATTATGTGAAGGAGACATATAGACTGCTTATATATTTTTTTTAAATCACCACAAATACCTTTAAGAGTCCCAGATGTTACTCAATGTTAACTCTGCTGACAGATGCACATTTTAAAAAGGATTATTCAGTAAAGCACTCGTACAAAAGTCAATGACACACTTCACATCCATTGACGGAGATTAGATAAGTCGTATTACGTTGTACACGAATTCACAAAACGGATCGGATGTGCTAACTCCTGGGCATAGACACACAGTATAGCAAGATTATACTGAAAGGTCCATTGCAGTGAGACTTAAACATAACAAATACTGGTTTAATAAATTCTTCTACACATAAGATCTCATTTGAGATTCACAGCCACTCAACCAACAGAATCACAATGAAGCCATTCGTCTAATTCAGCCTTGCACCAGCTAAACTGTATCAATGCACACGAATGCCTTAAATACTGCGCATAATTGAATGCTTATGGATTGACAGCAATAAAAGTAATAATAATAGTTACATTTAGAGAGCGCATTTTCACTTGCTTCATGTAGCTTTTGTTGTTTGAATAGTTGATTTTTACAATGTTGTAATTAGTGCATCGGTGGAATGTTGCTGCGATGCAGAGTTACGTGCTTATAATTTCTCTTCATTAGTCTTGTTAATTTACTTCGTATGAAAGCACGGTAACAAAAAAAAATATAACACTGCAATCGTAAACATATTTGATGCAGACTCATGAATAATTGAGCGGGAGAGCCGCAGCCTTGGCGGGGAAACAACTGCATCGCTATTCACGAACACAAACCTTTGGAGCAGAAGAAGAAAACTAAAATCCTTGGATATATATTAAAAATAAATACGGTCAAAAAAAAAATTACGTGAAAAAAATGCACAAGCGGTTTTACCTTTCGGCAGCCCCAGCAGGCAAGGCACGCCATGCTTTTGTTGCAACACCATTTGCCAGTACCCCAGATGATGGTGTTCGTGGCTGCTGAGCGCGTCTACCGGCAGCCCGCGCGGATAAAGTACTTAATTATTTCTTGCGGGTGGGGTAAGTCGGCATTTCTTTTCGACACCGCGGGCAGAAGAACTGGATCGGTGGCTCCTGCTGACTTCAGCCACTCCGACGCCTGAAAAAGCCTGGAGGCGCTGCAGCAAGATCCTCCCTGCGCCGTTCAATAAGCAGGTGTGGCCGCTCCGTTCCAGCGAGCGGAGCCATGATTAGCCCGTTCGCCCCCCCATTTGATATGATTAATAATTGCTTTTCTATAGCGCCTTTCACCCGAGGGTCACAAAGCGCTGCAACGAGCTGCAACATCACATCTCGATCCTGCATGTGAGCCGATCACACGTCTCCATCTCTCCTGGCAGTGATCTTTTGGGGTATGTACCCTCCATCTTTTTTAGTGCCACTGCATCATGCGTCTCAACCATCATGCTTTGCAGTCAAGTGTCATGCCCACACCAATTTTCATTTCTCAACAATAAATGTGTAATTTGCATAATATAATCGGCGTGTTCCTCTTAAATCCACTTTATTCTAATGACAAGCATTCATCTCTCCATGGCGCGTTGTATACTACTCAAATGCATTCCATTTGCTTTGTGTGTCCACATTTTCGATCAAAGTATCAGCGGGTAATACACAAAAGATTTAAATCCTATACGTTTGAGCACAGCTATGTAGTTTTTCATTATCCACTTCAGTTTTCCAAAACCACGATGCCATATAACTTAGGCCTCAAATACAAACCAAGTGAAATTTATGTTGGTGATCAGCACATTCACAAATCAGTCAGTTGGTACTGGGCTAATGTTTCAGTATATATCCACCAATTAACATAACAGCATTCAATCGTCCAGATTATTGTGTACTTCCATTCAAACATCTAACATGAATTTTCAAAACGTAATGAAATAGACAAAGTTAAATATTAATATACTGCTGGATCAAAGCCATGAAGCCTGCTTATCCCGTGAAAGTCATGGGGAGAGGGGTGAGTGTTTTGGTGACATTTCAAGTGTGGCTTAGTGGAGGTGGCCACCAGAAACTGAAAATTGTCATCTGTATGTGAACAAAAATAACTATACATTAGCCACACGAACCTCACTGTCGGTTAAGTAAGGTATAGTTCCACTCGCATAAACTAAATAACGAACATTTTTATTTTTGGGTTGTTTTGTTTTAATTATCACTATTACCCTGCACTGTGCGTGACTGAAAGTGTTTTTTTGAAGAGCTGCCTTGTGAGAATGAGTAAAAGTGATGTTGGTGCCTAACAGCTCAGCGTATATCACACTCTCCGAGACGGTGGTACAGTAAACAATTTACACAGGCACGCATCATAACCATTTCTGGCAATTATGCGGGTGTTAAGATCTCAAAACACCAAAATAGACACCTTTCACAAAGTGTTTAGTTTGCAAAAGCCACATAAACTTGTGGAAAAATATGCACACAAAAAAGCTTTGATAATATATGCAATCAGGCTGCAAAGAAAGCCATGTCTGGTGTAGACCAATCAGTTTGAAGGACAGTGCATATATTCTCAAAGCTTTTTTGTTTGCAGATTTTGCCACCAGCATATGTGGCTTTTGCAAACTAGACACTTTGTGAAAGGTGTCTATTTTGGTGTTTTAATATCTTAACACCCGCATAATTGCCAGTAATGTTAAAACAAACTTTACTCTTTTTTACATTTGTACACTGGCAAAAGTACCCGTAGCTTAGGCATAGGTTAATTGGCACAATGTCTTACAATCTTCAACCGCAATTATAAATGTTCTTCAAATACCATCACCCAGAGCTACTGGTGCATTTATTAGACGCTGACAAGTTAAAAAAGCATGCACTGTATATAATCCAATGTTATGCACCTGCCTGCAGCAATAACATCTATTACACTTGTGACTCAGTAAATCAATACATGTACGGAATGACTGATCATGAAGCTCAGGTTACAAGGAACGCTTCTGTGCAATCATTACTCTCTGTACAGTGCAGCTAAGGATGAGTGATCTTTTATGGAGAAGCCACGTCTCATTGTTGTCATTCCTAATTGACATGTTACTTTTTGAGGTGTATTAGAAAACGAGGCGTATGCTCAACACGGTAAAGGCAGTAGCTGCGTACAGATTTAAACCATTCTCTTCTCATGTGCAGAGATTACTCCAGATTCCTTCCACATGGCTAATTAAACTAAACAAACTCTTACACGCACGATGCTCTTAAACATCGGAATCCTCTGTTAGGCCGTCCTGGGTATAATGTCCGCTAGTATCACGTAAGTCTCATCTCATCTCATTATCTGAAACCGCTTAATCCTATATAGGGTCACGGTGAGCCGGAGCCTATCCCGGAAACACAGGGCGTAAGGCAGGAATACACCCGACGACGAGACGCCAGTCCATCGCCGGGTATCACGTAAGTCAACATAGCAATACACTCCAAAACAAACGCAAACCAAAAAAAGAATTGGCCATTAAATGAATGCTAAACAACACATTGTTTCAATGCAAAAATTTTTATGTCTTCCAGGCTATAGCAAATGTTCAACGAGGTCTCGGCTGGTTTGCACGGAGCTCCACAGTGACAAGGGTGATGTGAGCAGCGCATCATCAATGGGAACCCGCACTGGAGATCGTAATATCTCACAAGGAGCTGCTGCGGTTGCATCGCTTTACGGATTCAGTTTCACGGCTGCTTCTTTTAGAAAACACCGTACGAATATCACTGACACTGCGCCTCTTCGGCCCAATGAGGTCATCAGGCCTGCCGGCCGCATTCAAGCTTCCCCACAAACCTGGCTCGAGGATGCTGTCGACATCTTTCGATCGCTATGAATAATCCATCCGTTTAAAAAAAACAAAAACAATAAATTCCTAAATAGCTGCATCCGTATTTTTCTCCAATTCTCTCACCGGGTGGTTTCCGATCGCTATTAATAATCCATCCGTTTAAAAAAACAAAACAATAAATTCCTAAACAGCTGCATCCGTATTTTTCTCCAATTCTCTCACCGGGTGGTTTCCTTAAAATATTTCAGTTTTTCCATCACTGTGCTTTGATACAATTTGTGAAAGGTGCCTGGCAAAGTGCAAGTTATTATTATTATTATGCCCACTTCACCAGGACTTCTCATCTCATCTCATTGTCTGAAACCGCTTAGTCCTATACAGGGTCATGGTGAAGCCGGAGCCTATCCCGGCAGACACAGGGCGCAAGGCAGGGATATACCGACGATGGGACGCCAGTCCATCGTCGGGCACTGCGGGGCAATTTAGCCTGCGAGCCAATTAACCTATGCAGCAGCATGCTTTTTGGACTGTGGGAGGAAACCGGAGTGCCCGGCGAAAACCAACGCGGACACGGGGAGAGCATGCAAACTCCACACAGAAAGGCACCCGAGCCGAGAGATTCGAACCCGGGACCTTCTTGCTGTGAGGCGACAGCCCTAACCACTGGGCCACCGTGCCGCCCTCACCAGGACTTACTGTATTCATTTCCCCGTGGGCATGCTTCTCATTGCACTGCTGACTGAGTTACCGCACCGTTTGTTCAGCCAATTCCTGTTCTGCCACAAATCTAGCAATTGAATTTGACCAATTGAAAGCCCACACACATCGCTTTATTTATTCTATAATGAGTTAATGAAAATATTGAGAAATATAACAAAGGCAGTCCAGAGCAGGAAGCATCGGGAACAAAGCATGAAACTCATTGGCTTAATGTGTTAGAATTTTGTTTCTAATCTAAACATTCAGACGTTTCAGTGTAAACTAATGGTTGTTTGTCGATGCGTAGACGTTGTATGTAATGGGTGAACACAGGCATTGCAGCTGCCGGAGGGGGGCACTATATTAAGCAGTGTTGAAAGACAATTGATCTTTCAACTGAGACGTGACTGAATTGTGACAATTCATTGATCAGCAGGAAGGATGCGGGTGAATCATTACACAGCTAATGCCGAGGTTCTGGTTATACATCCTACAAATTGCGTATCGATCCACACGCTGTGCGTTGTCCGCTTCACAAATTGTGCTCCTACATCATCCAAATAAATTGTACCACGACATCAACACACTGGCCTTGCAGTCCAGAGGTTGATGGTTCATCCCCTACCTCCCGTCTATATCCACTCCGCAATATTCATGAACTCACTCCAGTGCTGACTCTTCCCCCAGCAGCGAAGTGATCAAGCAACTGCAGGGATGCGCCTTTGTGCTGGGTATAGCCCAGCATTGCGCCCTATGTCTGCCGGGATAGGCTTCTGCCTCTCTCATCATGGATGCATTGAATGTGCCGTGAAACAAGTTGCTTCGCAGCAACTGTGCAGGATGAGCATTACGCACAAGCGTTCCATTGTGCTGTGGCTATGGCTCACCGACACTGCGGCGGGTGCGCTATTGTCATCAGATCTGTTGCAACTCGTTGCAGCGGTGCAAACCAAGCAGTACTTTTGATAATAGCGCCACACGCTCTGCGTGTAAGTAATATAGCATTCGCGCCAAGGATGACTTCACCTACTGCACGTGGCGATATTCATTATAGTTCAAAGGTGATCTGCAGAGATAGTCATCCACAAATTCGCAAATTTACCAATAGCAGCTTCGAAAAAAGCTGCTCTCTCGGGACAGCCACGTCGATCGCTCCCTCTCTCTCCATCGCGACGTTGCGCCTCACGTTAGAGGCATCCTCAGGCGCGGTGTGCCTCCAACGTGTGATGCGAAACGTCGCCAGGTAGAGAGAGGGAGCGATCGACCATGCTGTCCCCAAAGAGCAGCTTTTCGAAGCAATCATCATGCATCGAGCCGTGAAAACCTACATCATTACAATTTACCAATAGTTTTTTTTTGAAGTCTTCTTACAGGATTCTTATAGGCAGCAAAATATTGTAAGACAACAGATGTCCACCTTTGCTAGTAGTGGGCCAGTATGACACAATGATAATAAATAATAATAACTGCATTTCCAGAGCACTTTTCACCCGAGGGTCACAAAGCACCGCACAGAGTTGCGGAGAGAACGGCACGTCAACAACATCAGGATAATGACACAAACCCAAGGTTTTAGAGTGTTTAATAGAAAATGTAATAAAATCACCCTGCCCTAATTCAGATATTAGATTTTAACAATGTTACCGGATCAAGCTTGTCTGTGCACATTGTATGTAAGGTCCTGCAAATGTATTTCATTATATTGTATTCTATGGTTTCGTGAGTCAACAGCAATGACATTCAATGTTAAGCACACCTAGTAAAATGCTGTTTTTAGCGAGCTGGCTCATGAGCACTTGGCATCCAAGCTCACTGCTTGGGATGCAGCGTGCTGCACAAATGCCAATTCAACTTACCAACACATATTAGGCTGCAGAAGCATAGGAAAATTGACACCGCCCAAAATACTTTGTACGATTCGCAAGCAAATCACATAACTGCTCGTGGAAAAAGCAAATACAAATTCAACCTCTTCACCGTAATGACTGCTTCGAAAAGCTGCTCCTCTCGGGACAGCCACCTCGTTCGCTGCCTCTCCTCGCGATGTTTCGCCTCGCACGTTGGAGGCATCCTCAGGTGCAGTATGTGTGTGTAGTGCCTGTTGCTCCTATATATATGTGGGTACTGTGTATGTGTCGAGTCATCTTTTGTTGTATGAGGTCTACATCTGAATCACATTAACACCAATCTCCTTGTCCTATTCACACCCCGGAACTGCGATAACCCCCTCATGCTTTGTCTGTGGCTAGTCCCCTAATTTGCAGTTCCGGGGTGTAAATAGGACAAGGGGATCAGTGTTAATGTGATTCAGATTGTAGACACCATACAACAAAAGATGACTCAACACATACACAGTACCCACATATATATAAAGGAGCAACAGGCACTACACACACATACTGCACCTGAGGATACCTCCAACGTGTGAGGAGAGGAGAGAGAGCCATCGACACGGCTGTCTCGAGAGAGCAGCTTTTCGAAGCAATCATCATGCATCGAGCTGTGAAAACCTACATCACTCTTCTCCATAGCCATTTGATGAACAGCTAAGATTCTGCATCTCGATCTAAGAATTAGTTATTTTTGTATCGATTTGTTTGCTGTGCTCGTGTTTCAGTACCTACTAATGACCCGTAAAGTGTTTGCTGTTCCACGCCTGCTGTTCTCTGCAGCATCAATGTTGCAAGCCGTGAAGTTTAATGTACAATGGCAATCCCGGCTCAAATGTGAGACAACAACAAAGTGACACAAGCATTACCTGCACAGCAATCACTGCCTCCTACCGGCAAACTAATTTCCATCGCCAAGCCACACGTCACATCACCTTGTGCAGAATGGGCAGCTGCCAAAAGGAGGATCTGCGACCGGAAATAATAATAATAATAATTGCATTTATAGAGCGCTAAATAATTGAACGACCACAATGTGAGTTAATTCACTTTGTACCATTGTGCCACGCTGCCACCTACTCTGCACTCTCAACAGGTCACTGTGGCAGTGCTTTTTTTAGTATTCTTTCACTCACACGTAGGTAGCCTGAGGTTCAAGAACTCAACAGACTGAACGCCGTGTGTGACTTCCTATTTCATGGATGGGCTCGTCTCTGATTTGCAATGCACAGCAATCAACAGTGGACGTTCTATGGAAGCCTTCCTGTCAGCACAGCAATGCAGAGTTCCCACCACTGCCCCATTTCTTGCAACAGTAATATTTATTGCCTCCTCAATACTTATTTGAACCGAGGGAGGTCAGGGGCTTTCCCAGTTCTCCCTTACTGCCTCTATGTGTTAGGGGCACTATAAAAATTTTAATGGAATTTTTAGGTGTACCTATCATCATACGGATGTGCATAAGCATCCGGTTGAGAGAGCTACTCTTGAGAATAATAATAATTGCACTTCCAGAGCGCTTTTCACCCGAGGGTCACAAAGCACTGCACAGTGAACTATCCTTTAGGGCTTAGTCATCAGCAAACAGGAATGATTTTCCCCAATGGACAACAAATTGCACACTTTCCTCCAACTTCAGCCCTATCCCCTATCATAATGGCTCTACGCATAGAGGACAAAGAGTGTCGGAGACAGTGAGCATCACTATATCACACTCGCATAGATTGCTGGCTACGATTCGATATTTGTGACTCCTGCCTCTACTGTTTGCCCGGTGCACCTGATCAGCTGTCTGTGCCTCCGGTCGACTCCAGGCGTGCAATTACCTTCCTCCAATTTGTGCTACCAAACTTCTTTCTAAAAGTCCACAGAACACACAAAACGGTCTCGGTCACGTTATTTTCTGACTCATCACTCTGACATCCAAATTGCTTCTCTTGTTCCACACCGCTTCCAAAGCCAAGCTACTTGTTACCTATGCTCTGAACCACAATGTTCAATATGATTTTCTGCACATATCTAAACCGAGGGTTTCATGGTCACTACACTGCAACACATTTACTGTCTTGGCTATGTGGGGATCGTGACCCTAATTCACTTTGGTAAACGAGAATTCTGGTGAAAAGATTTCTGAGATAGTCAATGAATGCCTTTTTGTTACCTGTCCAAAACTACTCCAGCTCACCTTGCGGATTGTCCACAGAAATTATTCTCAGAAAGGATTCAAAGGTCAAGGCTGGGAGTGTGGCATTTTGTTGCAAATTGCAATATTTCGCTCGTAATCCACACGCTGGGGTGAGAGCAGCACGTGCATCATCACTGGCATCAATCACAAATCAGGATTCTTACAAAATGTTTTTTTGAATATATGTATAAAAATATCCAAGTCTGCTGGATTAATGTGAGACAGCTAGACTCGGCTTAGGTTAAATTGGGTTTGTTCACCACAAGCTCAGTTTTGTACAGTGCTTTGTAACCTTTGGCTTAAAAGGTGCTTCAAAAATGTAAATTCATATTTCCTCACACAATAATTGCTTCCAAAAGCTGCTCTTTCGGGATAGCCGTGTCGTGCACTCCCATGCTGGAGGCAGCATTTCACTACGACGAGATTTTGGGAGCAATCGTCACACACCAAGCCATGAAAACCTACATCAGTACCTGTCCTTACATTGGCTACATATGCTGCGACCAAGCTATACATACATCTGCTGATCTGTCAATGGTCTTTCTGGTGGGAGGCGTAGGGATGCCTGCCCAGGAATGCGATCCCAATGGTCCTTTCTTTTTATTGTACTCTATGGATTAAACTATTCCTCCCACGCTACTGCTGCACAGTTTCACTTCTTTGTCTGTAATTATTTTGTGCTGCGCTTTTTAATGAAATGTTGAGTGCGACTATTTGTTTCATGGTTTTAATTGGCGTTCCACCTTTGATGCTATGAGTTTGCTTGTAGATAGATAGCTAACTTTATTTTTATTCCATCCATATACAATTACAGAATACAAAGGAAGGAAATTACCTTTCTTGTGGTCCCGTTGCAAAAACACAACAAGGCTGAATCCACATTTCAACTGGGCAGGGCAAAAAAATGCCGACAATATAAACTCATCTCATCTCATTATCTGAAACCGCTTAATCTTATATAGGGTCACGGTGAGCCGGATCCTATCCCGGAAACACAGGGCGTAAGGCAGGAATACACCCGACGACGGGACGCCAGTCCATCGCCGACAATATAAACTACATATAGTAAAAATAATAACTGCCAGCCCCCTCTGCATGCAGCTTCATCGTTGTTGCTGATGAGGCCCATCACTGTCGTCGTGTCATCCGCAAAATTAATTATGCGGTTGGTGCTGTAATTTGCAGATCAGTCATGCGCCAGCAATGTGAGCAGCAGTGGGCTGAGCAGACAGCCCTGAGGAGTGCCGGTGCTCAGTGTGGTGGTACTGGAGGTGTTGTGGCCAATCCGGACTTCTGAGGTTGTTTGTGCAATCTTAAGTGTCACAGATTATTTATATGCTTATGGTTATAGTTTATATATAATTTTGAGACTGTTTCTGTAAGTTTATCTGATTTCATGTGTCCTTGAGCTGTTCTTTTTCGGAACATAAAATAAGCGATAACAAATCATTCTTCAACAAACAAGGGAAGAGTAAATGTTCCCGAGCAGGTGCAGGTCAGCAGCGAGCCATCATCCTGGCACGACAACATTGAGCCGCATCAACAGTCCTAGCCAGAGGCATGAAAGCCTTACGCAACAAGTGAGTCTTGAGACGAGATTTGAAGATGTCCAGGGACTCAGCTGATCGAATCTCAAATATAAGGGCATTCCAGTGTCTGACAGCAGCGTGCAAGAAGGCTCTATCACCCATCGAATGGAGGTGCGATCTGGGCACATGCAGCAATCCGTATTGGAGAACCGAAGTTGTCATGTCGGGGCGGCGCGGTGGCCCAGTGGTTAGCGCTGACGCCTCACAG
>JAZEWT010000001.1:6101938-6113057 GCA_036362905.1 Mordacia mordax
CACAGAAAGGCACCGGAGCCGAGGGACTCGAACCCGGGACCTTCTTGCTGTGAGGCGTCAGCGCTAACCACTGCGCCACCGCGCCGCCCAGTCAGTGTAATGCAAATTCAGAATCATTTGACCAGGTAGGAATTGTTCCTGTTTACAACCTACGTTCACATTTACCTGTTACACAATGAGTTTGTAAATGTAAATCTCATCTCATTGTCAAAAATCACTTAGTCCTGTGCAAGGTCGTAATGAGCCGGAGCCTATCCCGGCAGATACAGGACGCAAGACAGGGATATACTCACGATGGAACGCCAGTCCATCACCGGGCACTGTGGGCAATTTAGTCTGCAAGCCAATTAACCTATGCAGCAGCATGTTTTTGGACTGTGGGAGGAAACCGGAGTGCCCGGCGAAAACCCACGCGGACACGGGGAGAGAACATGCAAACTCCACACAGAAAGGGCACCCGAGCCGAGATTCGAACCCGGGACCTTCTTGCTGTGAGGCGACAGTACTACCCACTGGGCCACCGTGCTGCCCGTAAATATAAATAAATTACAATTAATTTTCCAGCAATGTTTTAAATACAAATATGGACCCATTACACTAACATACTAAAGTAACAAAAAATGATATCAGTCATCGTGATTAACTGTAAGATGTATAATGTCATTATGGAGTGACCTAAAGCGTTACCAATTGTTATTTGGTGGATGCTGCACTGGCAGTGCTGCACAAGCACAATTAATAAATAAACCCAACACAATCGTCAATAACGTGGGAGCCTTAAATTAAAACATGTTTCGGCGAAATTAACAATTACCAAGTGGTAACTGAAAGTGATGATAAAGCAGGAGTTCTCAACACCTTGCACCTCAAAGCTCACTTGGTATGGCATCCACAGACCACAAAATGGTGCTCGTGGCCCACTGATGGGTCGCAAGCGCCATTTTGCGGTTGGTGGCCGTAAAGTCACTGCAAATTGCTTCAGAGGTGATTTTGCAGGAAAGTTACAAAAATAATCCATCTAGAATACTTGTAGACTGAAGTCATTTTATTTTCATTGATTTTCAAAAATTAAGTTTGGCATTAACTGCTCTTTATGGATAGCCATGGCAAGTGTTTCTCCTCCCTCCACCGGAATGTTTTGCCTCTCTCCAGATGAAACATTGTGAATTAAAGGGGGAAGGTTTCGAAAAGGCTATGATGAAAGAGCAGCTGTTAAAAGCAATTCTCACACAATGACCTGTGAAAACCTGCATCAATATAATTTAGTTTGGCATACAAAGCACGTTATAAATTCATTGCCCACTGATTCTCCAGCAAGCAGAGAATAAACAATGAGTGCTGCGTGATAACCACATGACCATAGCAGGAGATCTACAATCGACATAACATCTTTACGATATATTTTGTATGTTTATGAATGCGGCAATTCATACTGAGCCAAAAATGCAATCAAATCAACGTGCGTGCTGAATTTTTGGTCGAAAAAAATAAATGCGCCAATATAACACTTATAAAGCTGTTGGATGTGATCGTAATTTAAACTGCAATCAAACTCCATTACACGCCGGGATGTGTAATTTCTCGCACACCTGCTGGGCTTTTTGGTGTAATGAAAATTAACCATTGTATCAATAGTTTATTGACAGCTTTGAGTATAGCAATAATGCGACTAGGACTTACTCTCAGTCATCAGTCATAAATTACAAAAGCCAATGGAATGCCTAAAATTCATTCTAAGTCTTACGCACATGAAATGTGTACAGATGTGTACCAGGTTTTCAATTCGCCTATTAATTGAAATACATTTTTAAAAAGCTGTTAATTGGAAATTAAAATTACAATTTATAATGTGGATAGAATTCGTTGAAAGTCGAATGTATTCATTCGAAGGGAGAGCAATTCAGAGGCGTGAGTAAAATGCAGAGGTGGGGAGAGGTAAGACATCACATGCGTAGCTGGCACAAACATGTGCCAGACACTGCATTCTATGTATGTTATCGGCCAATTAATGGGTTACGGGAGGAAACTGAAGTATCCGGAGGAAATCCACGCANAAGGGGGGGGGGGGAGAACATAGAAACTCCAGACAAAGAGCTGCCCGAGGTGGGAATCAAACTGTCTTGGCAGGCCCTTCTTTCTATGAGGTAGCAGATGCTACCACTGTGTCACCCTCCCACACAATATTCAATGTAGTTGTCTTTGAAAAAAACGGACCCGATTCAAGAACAGGAGAAAATGTGTATCATCGTAATGATGTGGGTTTTCACGGCTCGATGCACGATGATTGCTTCGAAAAGCTGCTCTCTCTCGGGTCAGCCGCGTCGATCGCTTCCTCTCTCCACCTCGCGACGTTTCGCCTCACACGTCGCGAGGTGGAGAGAGGAAGCGAACGACGCGGCTGTCCCGAGAGAGAGCAGCGTTTCGTCGCAATCATCAATGTGTATCATCATTATCAAATACCCACTTAATCGTGAACAGGGTCGTGGGGGGCCAGAGCTTTAATGCTGGCAGACAGAGGGTGCAAGGCGGTGCTATACCCAGGGTATGACGCCAGGACACCGCAGGACACTTATTGGGGGCAATTTAAACAGCAGGCCAATTAACCTAGGCAGCAGTGTGTCTTTGGATGGTGGGAGGAAACCGGAGTATTGGGCCAAAACCCACGCGGACACGAGAAGAACACACAAGCTCCACACAGAAAGGCACTCAAGGCGGGACTCTAACCCGACACCTTCTTCCTGTGAGACGGACGTGTTACTCACTGCGCCACCGCGCCGCCCAAAATGCGCATTACCTTCATGAACTTGCAAAATAAATGCATTTATAATGCAGAGAACACATTTTAAGTTGATATATAATAATAATTGCACTTCTAGAGCACTTTTCACCCGCGGGTCACAAAGTGCTGCACAGAGCTGTGGAGAGAACGCCATGTCAGCAACAACAACAACATCACAACATATAGGATGCATACGATACATTCTATCCATTTACGGACAGGCTAATTAAAATCAACATGTACAACACTATTTTGATTGCAATAAGTTATACTTCATGGCAAACCAGCAATAGGTATTTTGATAAGCAAGGACGGTTCATAAGGGATTTGGTTTTTAGAACCTATGCTGTATTATGTAGCTGCTTTAAAAATATAACGGCTATAACCAAAACGCAATTTTCCACAGCATATGGTTGCAAAACTAACGAATATCATCTCCTTGTCAGAAACCGCTTAGTTCTGTACATGGTCGTAATGAGCCGGAGCCTATCCCGGCAGACACAGGACGCAAGACAGGGATATACTCACGATAGGACGCCAGTCCATCACCGGGTACTGTGGGCAATTTAGTTTGCAAGCCAATTAACCTATGCAGCAACATGTTTTTTGGACTGTGGGAGGAAACCGGAGTGCCCGGCGAAAACGTACACGGACATGCAAACTCCACACAGAAAGGCACCCGAGCCGAGATTCGAACCCGGGTCCTTCTTGCTGTGAGGCGACCGCGCTACCCACTGGGCCACCGTGCTACCCACTGGGCCACCGTGCCGCCCACTAACGAATATATTCACGCAAATGCCACGAGCTGATCGCATGCTCATGCAACAGTTTAACTACAGATGCAGCAGTGGAATAAGAACACTTAACTCTGTACCAATGCAATTGTTTATTAAAGTCATTAGCCACAATATTAGTCTTCCAAGGTCAAAATACAGGGCTTTAGACCCCCATGCGTTCAGTCACACCTACAGGTTACGTAACACGACGTATTTTTATAGACCCGTGATCACATCCGCCTCTGCACGTAGCAGTTCTCTGTACATAATATATGCATTTCTAAAGCGCCTTTCACCCGAGGGTCACGAAGCGCTGCACTGGGCAATGGAGAGAACGGCATGTCAAGAGCAACATCGGGATATATCAGAGAAGGAAATAATGACCACAAATCAAGGAAGGACATCGAATAGAAAAGAAATTGTTATTAAATTAATTATTAAAAACTCATCAAGGAAGAAGTGTTGCTGAGCAGGCACAGGTCATAGCGTACGATCATTTAAGCACACGGTATTGAGTGGTATCAGCAGTCCGAGCCAGAGGACATCAAGGAACACAACATCTGCTGCAGCACTCAACCAGTGAAACCAGTTCACTGTATATAACAGGGCAAAGCCTGAAATGGTCACTTTTAAAGTAAAGAGTGTGGTGGAGTGATAACATCTGCGCCTCACAGAAAACAATACTAATACAAATATTTGGATTTTTAAAACACCTTTCACCCGAGGGTCACAAAGCGCTGCAACAAGTTCTACCCGAGGCCATTCAATTCGTGCATTTCTACGTGGAGTTGTTGTGATTTCCCCCAGTTCAGTGTGCGCTTCCTCCCGGGATCTCTGGTGTCCTCCCATACACACACACACAAAGAAAAAGCCTCATTACTTCATTGGCCGATAACATCGACCCGGATGTCCCGAGAGAGCAGCTTTTCGAAGCAAATCAATCATGATCACATCATGATATACAGGCCAGTGTCTGGCAAACGTTGGCGCCGGCTACCTCTCTGCAGTCTCCTCGTGCCTCCATAGTCACGTCTCATCCATGACTAGGCGTGGGATTTGAGCGTGTTACAAAACTGTGTTATCAACGCTAATGCGAGCAGTCATATGATACAGGGTGCTTAGGCAACCTTACATAAGCCCCCAACACGTTCCCTTGTGGGCACTGCTGAGAATAAAACTACCAAGCTCGGCTAGCCTTGGTAATGTATGGTCAGCATACTATGAGGGTAACAGTGCCACCCATAATTGGTAAGGGACATCCAAGCCCATCGTATGTGGTCAGAACACAGCTAAAACCTTATTTTCATCTCATTGTCAGAAACCGCTTAGTCCTGTACAGGGTCGCGGTGAGCCGGAGCCTATGGACGCCAGTCCATCACTGGGCACTGCGGGCAATTTAATCTGCAAGCCCATTAACCTATGCAGCAGCATGTTTTTGGACTGTGGGAGGAAACCGGAGTGCCCGGTGAAAACCCACGCAGACACGGGGAGAGAACTCGCAAACTCCCACAGAGAAAGGTACCCGAACCGAGATTCGAACCCGGGACCTTCTTGCTGTGAGGCGACAGCGCTGCCCACTGCGCTACCGTGCCGCCCAACTATAATTATAATACCTATAATACTATAATAACTATAGTTATAATAATAAATACTTCATTAAAGTATAAACAGGCGTTCCCCAACGAATTGTTGGTATTATTACACTTTATCCACGGAAACCTCCCTCTCAGCAGGGTTCGGCCAAGTATTTAAAGTGAGTCAAATTTAATTTGTGGGTACATTTTCAGCATTCGAATATTTGCCGAACACCAGTAATATTGTATGGGGTTTTTTTAGGTGTAGAAAAAAAACACCATAAAAGCCACAAACAACGTAAGCAGAACAAAGGGAAAACATACAAAATCCATATGGAAAGGTGCTTGAGTCAGGAATTGAACCCATGGCTCCTGTTACCACTTCACCATTAAACAACTTGATGTCATGAGTTTTTACTTATTATATTTGACCTCAATGAGATTTAATTTATGCAATGAACGCCATTCATCAAATAAAATCCTGTTTAATGATCACCGCACGTGCATTTATCCGTGTTCCGTGAATTATTTCCGCTTGTATATGTTGGCCGTGACAGATTCACCTGATCGTTGCACCCAATTTCATGAGCTGCCTTATATCTCATGGCCCATTTAGCCCTCTTGGGCCTGGTCTCCACGGACCACTAGTTTGCGCTCGCAGCCCACTGATGGGTCGCGACCCACCCGTCGAGAGTGGAGGCATTACATCGTACGCATGGCAAATTGACACACGCCGACATTCAACACTGTCCTACAACAGATATGAACATTGCTCTACGGAAGGACGTGTTGTTAAAGCGTGAAGACATTATCATGAAGGCGGCGCGATGGCGCAGTGAGCAGCGCTGCTGCTGCCTCAGAGCCAGCAGCCACCCGGGTTCGGTTCCCGGCACGGGCGCCTTTCTGTGTGGAGTTTGCGTGTTCTCTCTCCATGTCCGCATGGGTTTTTTTCAGGGTACTCCGGTTTCTTCCCACCGTCCTAAGACAAATTGCTGCCCAGGTTAATTTTGGCCTGTGGAGTAAATTGCCCCATAAAGTGTACCCTGCGATGTACTGGCGTCACATCCATGGGTATAGCCCCGCCTTGCGCCCTACGCTTGCCGGGATGAGCATTTCATTAACCGTAGGGGTAGTGAAAGCATTAGCAAAAACATGAGAAACCACTCACAGGGTGTAAACAAGCAGGAATCTGCATGGCTAACTCAAAACAAACGAGCATCCTGCGAGCCATGTGCATTATTAGTAGAAGGTGCATTTCCCAGCTGTGAGTTACAAGGCTACGGGCATTTGGTTTCCAGGTAATGCGCGTGAGTGTGGGGGATTATTGGACATGGACCTGACAGGGCATCCACCTCCCAGTGGGCTCCTTGCAGTGAAACAAAACGTGTCCTTATCTTGGGACTCAGAACACGCGGGCATTCGAAGCCCATTAAATGTATTTATTTCAGCTGGTACAAGCCATCGACTCCATTGGGATGTCCCCCACTGTGTTTTCACCGTGCAATGTAATCAGCTGTTGCCAGGTGTCCTGTAAATGTGGATTGGTTTGGACACGAGCACATCCCTCCTGCGGCCTAAGGAAACACGCTGCGTGCAGCAGAATGTTTGAGATGTGTAAGCCGTCTCACGTGTTAGTTACCATAATGCGAGGTGAGGGTTACAAATGTATAAACAACAAGGTCTGAACATTGACTCAGGACGTTTGTTTCCTTTCGCTGTTGGCGTTTTTTTGAAAAGGTTGCCCATAGTGAGTTCTTTGTTCTTTAGATGTTCCTATTAAGACTTCAAACCCGGCCTGGCTTAGCTTCATTGATTTTTGTTCTAAGGAAATGTAAACTTTCTTTCGTTAGGATTTTTGGAATTGTGGAGCTTTCACTGCCACTGCCGTATCCACAAATCCGAGCCTTAGAGTCATGCGCTGAATTCAAAGGATTATAAATATGAATTAGTTTTGAGGTTTTTCTTTTCAGAATTGAGAATTTTCAATCAATCAGAAGTATTTCAAACTGCCTCAGGTTTGATGTTCAAGTTTCAGCCATTTTCACTGAGCCACAACAAACTGTAAACAGGAAATCAACAAAAAAACTGCGAGAGAGACGTAACTTCGAAACAAATCAGAATGGAGTTACGGGAGACACATTTGGTTTAAAGCAAAGAAATAAAGAGGCAACAAGAGCAGGACGGGGTACATTTGCATAGTTCAACGTAATGAAAAGGAACACACCAATGTGTGTGGATAAGGTCTCCAATCAGTGTACACTGCCAGCTATGATATGGGCCGGAAACATTGACAATGATAAAAGAAAATGGAATGAAAGCAACATTGGCATGGAGCAATGCATGTTTGGAATAATGTGGTGATGGGAAAAGAAGGCAAGCGCAATAGAACAAAAACAACACGTGGAAATGACACTGAATAGTAATGAAACCTTGGGCTTGGGCAGGACATCGCGAAACAGAATGTTAGCCATCGGACGAGGTTTGCAAGAGTACGGGTGCGGTGCTCTGTCTCTCCACATTAATCAACGTACTCTTCAATCAAATATGAATTATTCACGCTATGGGTACTAAGAGCTTAACACCTGCATAATCGCCAGATAGGGTAAAACCTGTTGTAATCTTATATATGTATACTGGCAAAAAAGTACCCATAGCGTTAACAGCCCCACTTAAGCTATAAAGCATTGATACTGCATTGTCCTGAGCTGACTGCCTTTTGGCAGCGACTGACACCGGCAAATAGGCTCAAAAGGAAGCCACTGCCAGGTGAAGGTCGGTCAGTTGAAGGACAATGCATAGGTTATCAAAGCTACCTGTTTGCATACTTTTGCCACTAGTATGTGTGGCTTTTGCAAACTGGACACATTGTGAAATGTGTCTATTTTGGTGTTTGGGATTTTAACACCTGCATAATTGCTTGGCAGTTATGCAGGTGTTAAGATCTTAACACCTGCATAACTGCCAGATACGGTAAAACCTGTTGTAATCTTAAATATGAATTATGTCTTTGCACATTGCACGCAGCGCGGAAGGGCACGTTTTGATTGTCAAACAGTTTGAAAGATTTGTAAACAAATGACGCGACTGCATCACATATTGCACGTGTAAGCGCGCACAAGCTTCACTTGGAACGGCTCTATATTGGGGCGGCGCGGTGGCCCAGTGGTTAGCGCTGACGCCTCACAGCAAGGAGGTCCCGGGTTCGAATCTCTCGGCTCGGGTGCCTTTCTGTGTGGAGTTTGCATGCCCTCCCCGTGTCCGCGTGGGTTTTCGCCGGGTACTCCGGTTTCCTCCCACAGTCCAAAAGCATGCTCCTGGATAGGTTGATTGGCTCGCAGACTAAAATTGTCCCGCAATGCCCGGCGATGGACTGGCGTCCCGTCGTTGGGTGTATTCCTGCCTTACGCCCTGTGTTTCCGGGATAGGCTCCGGCTCACTGTGACCCGATATAGGATTAAGCGGTTTCAGATAATGAGATGAGAGCTGAGATGAGGCTCTATATTGACGCATAGGGCGCTATGGGCTGAGACAAACATCGAGCGCGGGCAGTGTTGAAGGCCTCAATGAATGAGACCCTGGCCCAAACGGTAGCCATTGGAGAGGTGTCCGGGAGGACAAGCACTCTGGAATAAGGAGATCGGCTCATGTGCAGAACAGCAATTGTTATTTTGCTGCACTAAACCACAACAGATGGTGACATTAAGGGGGAAGTCATTCGGCAGTGGAGGAACAGAGCTCTTGCCTCAGTGTCATTTATTCCTTCCTTGCTTACTGAAGAATTATATTTTTTCCCCGCTTACTTTATGTCATATAATATATTGCTACTGTGTTACTTTCAGTTGAACTGCCCTGATGTTGTTGTTGACATGCCGTTTTCTCCACAGCTCGGATTTGTAAAAAAAAAAACCCTAAGAAAACCGTTACTGCTGCTTATTCACTCTCATGTTGTTATTGTTGACGTGCCGTTCTTTCCGCAGATCTGTGCAGCGCTTTGTGAGGCTTGGGTTAAAAGCGCTGTATAAATGCAATTGTTATTATGAAGTGCAATTGCCCAAAAGGTCAGCTATTATACTTTTTTTTTTCATTTTAAGGGTTGACCTCAAATGGGTTGAGCTGTTCTGTAAATTACGATCATTTTCATACGACCGTACATTTTGCCGCGTATATTTAACTAAGCCTGGAACAAATGGCTCGGTTGCTACTCTGCAGAGATATGGGTGAGAACGGCAACTCATCAACAAATCTGCCAGCGCGTTCACAGTCCGCGGGCAGGAGAAATGAGACACGAGGAGGGCGTCAGGTCCAAAAAACGCAGGAATAAATGATGGGAACCAAGCAACGGCAACTCAAACCGACTCCACGGTGCGATGTGAGTATAGGCTTCCCCCGCTTGATGCGGCTTCAGTGAGCGCAATTACCCGTATTCACTCATGTGGTCGCATGTGAGGAAGCACAGAGACTTTCTGTTAAGAGCAAACACCGAGGACTGCCACTGAACTGTCCGACAAGGTCGTGTGAACTTCAGTGGTGTGCGTTTCTTCCCTTGGCACCTCCACGTGGCTGCCACGGTGTTGGCGAGACACAGGCGAGACAGAGGCGAGACACAGACATAATATAGTTGCTAAGACGTACAAACATCAAATGAACACCTTTTAAAAGGCGTAAAGTTTGCAATAATCACCCATGCATGTGGTAAACATGCCAACGATATGCTTCGATAATGCATGCAATGTTCTTGAAACTAATTGACCAACACCAGAGACAGCCTTCTTTGTGGCCTTGTTTCACCAGTGTCAGACCTCGTCTCACCAGTGTCAGACTTGGTCTCACCAGTGTCACACCTGGTCAGAATGGTGTCAGACCAAATATTGTCAAAAGGCAAATAGCTCAAGACAACGCAGATATCAATGCATTAACATCTCGGGGTCAAAAGCAGTAATAACTATAGGGACCTTGTTGCCAGTAAACAGATAATGAGAGGTAAAACCTTGCAAACGGTATTTAATTGGCATTTAACGTCTTAACACATCGCAGTCTTTCTAAGTCTGTATACTGGCAAAATGTCCCAATAGTTTGAATGAATGTTATATAGTTATCTGCGTTACCTTCTTCTGAAACAGTTACCACCACGCTTGCTGCTATGTGATTCAGATCACATCACATTGTCAGAAACCGCTTAGTCCTGTACAGGGTCGCGGTGAGCCGGAGCTTATCCCGGCAGACACAGGACGCAAGGCAGGGATATACCCACGACGGGACACCAGTCCATTACCGGGCACTGCGGGCAATTTAGTCTGCAAACCAATTAACCTATGCAGCAGCATGCTTTTTGGACTGTGGGAGGAAACTGGAGTGCCCGGCGAAAACCCACGCGGTCACGGTGAGAGAACATGCAAACTCCACACAGAAAGGCACCCGAGCCGAGATTCGAACCCAGGACCTTCTTGCTGTGAGGCGACAACGCTAGCCACTGGGCCACCCATTGCTAAATACGTACAACAGTAGTGCACAGAGAGCATAGGAGAACATCGTAGCAACTGCAGGTGTCACGCGGGGACAGCTCCCAGCGAAGCGACAGCTCGACACCGTGCCACGTGGAGGCATGGATTGGGTTGCCCTAATGCGTCAGTCACACAGGGCAGACCAATGCATTGGTAGACTTCATAAAGACAGCGCTGTATCGAGTCCATACGCAGGAATACAGTGTTTATGTGGCAAGTTCATTCATTATTTGTGAGGCAGTTGGCGGCTGACCACAATTACCTCTTGAGCGTCCTCAAACAGGAGTGATTTTGTGTGACATGCGTCGGGATTCCTCATCGTTCTATTGGCCAGACTGCACAGTGCTCATCTATACATTATTAATTAGAATGTGCTTAATTGATTATTTATCTCATCTCATCTCATTGTCTAAAACCGCTTAGTCCTATACAGGGTCACGGTGAGCCGGAGCCTATCCCGGCAGACACAGGGCGCAAGGCAAGGATATA
>JAZEWT010000001.1:6169967-6186788 GCA_036362905.1 Mordacia mordax
AAGAGCTGGAGGAAGTGTCTGGGGTGAAGGAAGTCTGGGCATCGCTGCTTAGACTGCTGCCTCCACGACCCGGTATCGGATAAAGCGGTATGAAGATGGATGGATGGATGGATCTGACTTGAAACTTCAAAATGACAGTGAGAAGTGAGTTGGCAACAAAGCGTTTGGCTCTGTTGCACTGTTGTGATGGTAGGTATAAGTAATTGTGGATTATAGTGATTGGTATGTTGGTGACCAACTGAAATGAATGAGTAGATCCTAAATGTGATCTGCTACTTTCATGGTGTTCACTCACAAAGCTCAGATATAAGACTTAAACTGACTGTCAGTTTGAACCTGACTCAAAATCCGTTATTATTTGTAAATGAACTTTCTTCTGCTACTGTGTCTCAATAATTGTGAGCTAATCTGCTTATTATTTAAAAAAAAACGCCAAAAAAAGTTATTGTTGCTGATTTGCCATTCTTGTGTTGTTGCTATGGGTACTTTTTTGCCAGTATACATATATAAGATTACAACAGGTAATGTTGTGTTGTTGTTGGTGTGTCATTCTTTCTGCAGCTCTGTGCAACGCTTTGTGACCCTCAGGTGCAAAGCGCTCTAGAAATGCAATGTTATTGATGATTACTTCCAAAAGCTGCTCTTTTTCGGGATAGCTGCGTCGATCGCTTGGAGGCATCTTCAGAGTGCCTGAGGATGCCTCGAACATGTGAGGCGAAACGTCGCAATGGGAGGTAGAGGGAGCGATCGACGCGGCTGTCCCGAGAGAGCAGCTGTTCGAAGCAATCTTCATGCATCGAGCCGTGAAAACCTACATCATTACAATTATTATTACTATTAAATATCTGCTACCAGTAACTGTGAGCCTTAGGGATAGTGACAATCAAGTATTTCTGTAAGCATGGGATAGGAGCCATGGGATGGTAATGCTGTACACAGCTCAGGATAAGGAATATATGCAGACACTTTTTATGTACATCACTGGATAAAATTGAATACCAGTTCGGAACACACTTTTCCTATTTTGTTTTATTAATATTTAAAGCCGGGCGGCACGGTGGCCCAGTGGGCAGCGCTGTTGCCTTACAGCAAGAAGGTCCCGAGTTCGAATCTCGGCACGGATGCCTTTCTGTGTGGAGTTTGCATGTTCTCTCCCTGTGTCCACGTGGGTTTTCGCCGGGCACTCAGGTTTCCTCCCACAGTCCAAAAAACATGCTGCTGCATCGGTTAATTGGCTTGCAGACTAAATTACCCGTAGTGCCCGGAGATGGACTGGCGTCCCATCGTTGGTCTATTCCTGCCTTGCGCCCTGTGTCTGCCGGGATAGGCTCTGGCTCACCGCCACCCGGTACAGGAATACGCAGTTTCTGACAATGAGATGAGGTGAATATTTAAAGCCGTGGATGTCATGTTTGTACAACTTGTTTATTTTAGCAAAAGAAAAGCTGCCTGGAGGTGGCAGCCAGGGCTAACCAGGTAAACCTGGTGGACATGATCATCAAAGCTGATCGCTACTTCACCGGAAGGAAGGTAAATCAACCAATCTTTAGTTTCCTGCTCGGAGACTTTGTTAAGTTCACATTTCCATGGGGAGAGCATTGGTGCAATGGTTCGCTTTACGCAATATGAACCAGGTGATCTGATCTCGGTTCTTGGCCACGGCCACCGTCAGTGATCAGTGGAGAGTGGTAAGTAAATGAATACTGTACCCTCCCTACCCCCACTTCGTGGAATGAGGGGACAAACTACCACCCACACCCCACAGCAGGGGAGAGGCTTTCATTCTGCAGTGGATTCAAAAACGACTCACAATTATTTGTATGATTGTATACATCCAGGTTAATGTTTATTAAATGAAAACATTGTTAATTTTGGTCACTTGGATAGAGGCAGGAAACTGGTTGTAAATATGTATAAGAGACTAGGTCCATAAACAGATAGAACTAGAGTATTCCTCCCTTATCTATAATGATATGGGGTAATTTGCTTGTAGAGTGACAGTAAAAATGGCCTTTCATCGAAATGCTTCTGCAGACCATGTTATGAGAACCTCGCATCCTGCCGCTGCTCTTTTACACCTCGCATCTGTATTACTTTAGTGTGTCGACTATCCCAACTACTTCTTCTTGAAGTGTGCTCTCTGATTAGGTTGCTTTAGCATATCCCACACACTGCTGTGGGCATCCTGAAGATCCTGAAGAGAACACATGCTCAATATGAAGCCCTATCGAGAAAGACACTTCAACGACACACGTCCGATTTGGAGAGACCCAAAAATATTTACATTTTATGATAGAAAAGTCAAAGTAAAACCTGGAACAGTTGAACAATGTGCATTTATGTCAGGGAATAAAGTGGTTTTTTTGTAGCCCGTGGTCTCTGTGAACATAAACCAGGAAATGTGGGGCTTTAACTATGGCAAGAGCCTGTTTTCGAATAGTTGAAGAGTGGTGGAGAATCAGCTTTGAACGTCTTACAATAAAATTACTTATCACTACTTAGAGGTCTGAAAACAACAGTCACTTTGCAATGTTGGCCAACCGATAGTGTTGGGTATTTATTTATATATGCTGAGAAATGTGTTTGTGTATGATAATATTTGTGGCCTGAATAAGGGCGTTGGCTATATAATAATTTATAAGAATTAATTAAAGGAGTTGATGGCACTTTTTTCGGTGGAAATTTCACTTTGTTTGGTGTCTCTTGTAATTGCACTTCGCCAGACACTTAAACCCATTGTAAATACAGTTTAGATTATTACAGCATCTAAAAGCAAACACATCTCTATGACTATATTAAAAGTGGAATAAGTGCATGATAGGGACAAAAGGAAGGAATTCATATTTTAAAGCAAGGCGTTATTGAAATAACTTTATAGACTGGGAATAGCGATTAACAGAGAATAAGAGAAAAGTTTTGAGCCTGGACATGAACGGGGACTCGGAGTTGACAGCATAAATGGTTAGGGGAAGGCTTGCCAAACCGTATGGGTGGCATTTTAGAAAGTGCAGCTTGTATTTAGATCAATGATTTTTCTAGAACGCTGGAGTAGAGAGCACATGAAAGGAAGTTGAGTAAAATGAGAAGAGGTTGCGGGGTGTTGGGGGGCTGGTATGCAAAAGTGCATCCATGAGTCCATGGGTATTCTTGAAGATGGTGAGAAAGATCTTTGTAGAGGAATAAGGATTGCACTGGGATTCAAATGGAGCTATTCTAGGTCTGGAGTGGCGGCTTTGTTCACAGTGAACCAATGTATGTACAGGAGAGACGTTTTCGGGGTGGTCTGGTTTATTTGGAGTTTGGTGGTAAGGCATTTGGGAAATTATTCAAGGGGGAAGTTTAAGCAGGCTAAATGGGGTAGCAATGGATAAGGGTTGCAGTAGCAAATGCAGTAAAGAAATGGCATAAACGGGAAATATTGCTGCAGAAAGAACACAAATTCATTGTCACATTTAATATATAGTTTGTTATTTATTGCAGTTGTACAGATAAATCCCCAGAGTTCCTCAGTCGCTGCTTAGTACTATTCAGAAATAATACAATTTTTACTACTCATCAGTACATGGAAACATATAGAAAGCTCACATTATGCTCAGGTCCCAATAAATGTGTATAACCTACTATTTTGGGCGGCGCGGTGGCCCAGTGGTTAGCGCTGTCGCCTCACAGCAAGAAGGTCCCGGGTTCGAATCTCTCGGCTCGGGTGCCTTTCTGTGTGGAGTTTGCATGCTCTCCCCGTGTCCGCGTGGGTTTTCGCCGGGCACTCCAGTTTCCTCCCACAGTCCAAAAAGCATGCTGCTACATAGGTTAATTGGCTCGCAGGCTAAATTGCCCCGCAGTGCCCGGCGATGGACTGGCGTCCCATCGTCGGTATATCCTTGCCTTGCGCCCTGTGTCTGCCGGGATAGGCTCCGGCTTCACCGTGACCCTGTATGGGACTAAGCGATTTCAGACAATGAGATGAGATGAACTTACTATTTTCGCTTTTTCTTCTTGAATCCCAAGCAAGAGGACGGTGACAATCAGGAGAGTTTGCTTGGAGCAATAACGTTCCGCCCGGACAGGCAAGCGGAGACACAGCACTTGAGGTCCGTTCTGTGGGAGCTGGCAAGGGACAAACTCCGGCCCGAGGAGTGGCAACAGCTCGCCACGCACTGGAAATTTACACAGGCACACATCGCGGCCATCCAGCAGCAGTGGGAAGGTGAGTGCGGACTCCGTACGGCACCGTGTCAGGCTGACAACCTCGCAATGGTAATGCGTTAATACACCTCAACGAACAGACCGCCATCTATATAATGGAGCAAGTGTTTGTACATATATATGTCAGCACTGATGGTGCTGGGTTAGAATTCCCGTTAGTGCATATTATTGTCTGCGCAACAGAAGGCTATTGTCTTATTTCAGCTTTACTTTGCACTTTTAACTACTCTTAACACTTTAAGATTTAAATTCCCACTTTTGCGGGAGCACAATCAACCTTCTTAAGCACTTTTCTGCCTATACACTGACGTGAGAAGAATGCGTTAAATGTTTGCAACAAGATCGCCTGTCGGGTGGCTACTCTGCTAGTTTTTTTCAATAGTAACACAGCTTCCAATCAATCGCATTTTATATTTCTGCGAAAATAAAGGCACGTGGTTATTGTAAAAAGTAATGACCGAATAAATAATTTGTAGCAGAATAAGATCGTGAGAATATGTGGGAAAGGCAAATTGCTTAATAGAAGAGATCCCATGTGATCTCCGTGTATTCCCACCGCCACTGCTCTTACATTTTCCTCTCAATAATCTACGAGTGCCCCTCTATTGCTGAATAGCAAGTCACACCTCCCTATTTAAGTCTGAATTTAAACCTCAACTCTTAGATTCTCTGCCAGGATATTTTTGTGAGTGGGTTTGCATCTTTGCCCAGAGAATGTGAATAGGGTAAAACTATTATGCACCCCTTGTTAGTTTTGGCTTATCCACAGCTGAGATTTGTATTAAAAAAACCCTCCAAAAACGTTAGTTGTTGATTTGCTGTTCTTATGTTGTTGTTGCTGACCTGCTGTTCTCTCCGCAGCTTTGTGCAGCGCTTTGTGACTGTTTAAAAACGGTGTAGAAGTGCAATTATTGTTAATACTTGACCAAATAATCGAGACCTTGCTCAGTGTTTTACCTGCCTTGCCAGGAGATATAACTGGTGAGCTCTGGAAGTCCATTGTGCTGTTATAACAGGGCAGCACCCCTTGTTAAACAACGGCCTGCTTGTTGCACATTGACCCATGATCACGGAATGCGTCTCTGATGTTGTGTGCACCGTGCTTGTGGGCTGGCAGGAAAAAAGACCTACAAAGAGCATGCGCACCGCATGCTGCTGGTGTGGTTGCACGGCGACCTGCAGGCCAATGAGAACCCCATTAAGGGTCTGTACGAGGGGCTGACTGGCATTGGGCGAAGGGACCTGGCAGGTGTGTCACTTACCAAATCCCACCCACGCACCCAATCCCAAGCACTCCACCCACTCCCACCCACTCCAACCCACCTCCTTCCAAACCCACCGACCCAAACTCACCCAGTTTGATACCATAATACGTAGGTTTTTACAACCAATAATATGTTTAATTAATCTATTGATCGACAATGGAATTAACCAAGAATCCAAATGCAGGATTTCTAAAAATGTGCTGACTTGATGAGCCTCTGCTGATGAAGAACATTGTCATTATTATGGGGTCAAGTTGTGGCACTGCACTACAAACAGGGCAACCAGTTTGATTCCCAGCCATAACCAACATCAGTTATATTAACGAGTCCCAGATCCATGACCTTCAACAACCTGTACTCATCAGTATGGCGAAATAGTCAAACACCTAAAACCGACAGGGCATCTAGTAGTGTATTGACATCGAACTATGTCATTTGCTGTGCGGCTACACTTCGCAAAACTGGCAGACTTCACCAGTAAATGGAATACGCAATAAATGCGTGCTTATATTTTTTTCAGACTTGATGAGGAGGAAGGTGCACGAAGAACATCAGTCGGCAAAGAAGTGTACCGTGTTGTGACATTTACATCGTGGTTAAGTGGAAATACATTTTAGACCATGCTTACTGAGAAATAATAAACACACCAGAGATGCTGTATTTTACAAATGCCTTAATATTACCGACATTGCATTGTTTTCTTTAAAATATGTGAAATATACCAAAGTTAAAAGTGCAGTTATTATCAACGTGTATGGGAACAGCCAAACAGGCAGTTTCTTAATTTTGCCTCCTGCTGGATTAAATTTCAGAATGCAATTGGCTGTGTATTTGACAGGGCCTAGTCGTGAGAGATTGTGCAACTTTAATATTGCCAGAGTTTACTGGACACTTAAAAAAAAATATATATATATAGCAGAACTTTTTAAGTGGCAAAGCAGGACAAGGTGTGATGTTTTCACCAGCTTGGTGACATTTTACACTTGCTTATGTTTACATGATACCCGTTTGCATATTTTACCTTATGTCTATATTTTGTAACAACTTCTTTTCTGTACAGTAAAAATAAAATAGACTAAATGACATTATAGAAGGCTTCATCTTTGACCGATTCCACTTTTTCACTTCCCATAATGCCAATAACTTTAGAAAATGCAATACATATCTTGTGTTGTCAAATGTGTTGCTGACCCACTCATTTTTCCTGTTGTGATGGAGTTTCTCTAAATTTACTGATGTTATGTTATTGATTGAAGGCAAGCCATATAGGGTACCTATAGTGTCAACCTAAGCCATCTCCACAAGGCTTCCAGAACCTCATCAGTAGTGAACATTGAAGATTGTACTGCAGTGATGTGGGCGGCTCGGTGGCTGCACAGTGAGCCTCATAGCAAGGTCTCTGGTTCGGTTCCTGGCTCAGGTGCCTTTGTGTGGAGTTTGCGTGTTCTTCCCATGTCCGCCTGGGCTTCTGCCAGGTACTCATGTTTCCTCCCACCGTTCAAAGATACGCTGCAGTCTGGGTTAATTAGCCCGCTGAGTAAATTCCCCCCCACAAAGGGTCCTGCTATGTACTGGCGCCACATTATGGGTAGAGTCCCATCATGCGCCGTCTGCCGGGATAGGCTCCCATCCTCCGCAACTCTATACAGGATTAAGTGGGCACTGATACTGACTGCACTGATGAGTCCTATGTTTCTCTGTTGCCTGTTTGGATGACCATGGCGTCTGAAATCTTAGGTTGATTTCAACTATAAAATGCCCACATGCAGTTTTGCAGTTCTCTTCA
Source organism: Mordacia mordax (assembly GCA_036362905.1). NCBI lineage: Eukaryota > Metazoa > Chordata > Hyperoartia > Petromyzontiformes > Petromyzontidae > Mordacia > Mordacia mordax. The sequence goes on from JAZEWT010000001.1 coordinate 6,177,222, forward strand.
TCGCGGAACGAATATGCATTATTAATTTTAGTTATAATATATAGCCATTAGGAAGGCCACTAATCCATTTTAAAAGAATGGATTAGTGGATCAGAGATATATGCAACTCAAATCAGTGTGAATACAACACAAAGCTTTGAGTGTTACCCATAATTATTCTGGTTCCTTCCTGCATCTATTGCATGATATTCATCTTATTACTATCTGCAGCATCATTGTACTACGGCACACGTCGGATTTATTGCATCATCCTTGTATCCTGTTTCGTTCTCATTACGACCATGAATGTGCAAGCACACCTTTAGACCAACTGAATGGTGTTGTGAGGTTCTTGCAGAAATTCTACAAAAGAGACTGTCATATGTCAGAGCAAAACCGGCACATCAGTGGTATGAAATGGGCTTCCAAGCACTTGTGGCACTGTCTGCACAAGCCACACCCACAAATCGTCATGAAATTGCACACCATGAAGCCACCCTAACCACACGGTAAACTACTGCTTAATAAGCGCCATGAGGTCTTGTTGGTGTGGAATCCGCTCCTGCTGCATTGCATATTGAAATATTTAAGCACAAAACAAATCATTTCACCAAAAATTGTTAGTTTCATTTTTTGTTAGAGCCACAAATACTACAACAAGTAATATTTCACAGGTCACATCTAATTTCAGCTTTATACTACAAGTGGTTGACAGGACACTGGCCCATTTGCCACTGAGTTGACAAATTCTTGACACTAGACATATCAATGTAGACTTATCAGCGAACTGTTAGAAAATACATATGGGATTGTGGTATTGGCAAAAGTGGGCTATTCTGTGCCAGGTTTGACTGTCATGCAACAAACCTCACTTTCGAATACAGATCAATTGAGGACCGCTGCTCTCTACTGGGTGTGGACCAACGGTCACTTGAAGAGAGCTCAGTAGCTCACGTTTACTTCTGTGGACTGACTGTCCCCATCAGGGGGTTTCACTCATTTTCGCAAAATATGAAGTTTTACTTTGTTTACTAATAGGTTGCCAATAGCACAATCAAGATAAATTGTGAGGAAAATATACACAATCTCATCTCATTGTCAGAAACCACTTAGTCCTGTACAGGGTCGCGGTGAGCCAGAGCCTATCCCAGCAGACACAGGGTGCATGGCGCCCTGTGTCTGCTGGGATATACTCACGATGGGACACCAGTCCATCACCGGGCACTGAGAGCAATTTAATCTGAAAGCCAATTAACCTATGGAGCAGCATGTTTTTTGGACTGTGGGAGGAAACCGGAGTGCCCGGCAAAAACCCATGCGGACACGGGGAGAACATGCAAACTCCACACAGAAAGGCACCCAAGCCGAGATTCGAACTCGGGACCTTCTTGCTGTTAGGCGACAGCGCTACCCAATGGGCCACCGTGCCGCCCTAAAATACACAACTGAGATGTGAAATTAGCTTCTCATAAAAGTGATGAAAATATTACTGTCATGATGTAGGTTTTCACGGCTTGATGCATGATTGCTTTGAAAAGCCCTCTCTCGGGACAGCCGCGTCGATCGCTTCCTCTCTCCACCTCGCGACGTTTCGCCTCACACGTTAGAGGCATCCTCAGGCACAGAAAATATTACTGCGAAAAATACTCCAACCCCATATACAGTTGGCTCATCACTGTTACCCTGTTGGCATAAACGTCTTAAAATATTTCTACAGTTCACACTCCTATAGAATTTTTGTATTTAAGATAATCATGAATATTGCATGTTAAATGATTTGAACTAGATCTGAGACGTTGATTAACATACTTATATATTACACTGCTATTTTACAAAATGGTTGTGAAAAAAATCACAAGTTACAAATGTTCATCTTTAATTTTAATATGAAAAATATGTGCAAATGCCTTTTAAAGTATAATTATCATTCATAAAAACAAGCAATCACTTACACTATGCTCATAAAAATAATGCATTCCATCAAAACAATGCATTGCATTAACTTTACCTTAAATGATTTAAATAATGATTAAGCAATCACATAAAAACAAATACTAAACAAAATGTGAAATTACACATTTGTGCAGCGCTTTGTGGCCCTTTGGTGAAAGGCGCTTTAGAAATGCAAATATAAAGTATTAAATATTTTACATAAAATCTGAAATATATCAATTTAAGACAAAAGCATTATGTGAATAATTCCTATAAAAGTTTACATCAGAAATCTCATAGCTCAAAAAAAAGTTGGTTTGGTCATTACATTTGTTGTTCTATCATAAAAAAAGGGAGCAAGAAATAGTGAACTCCAGGAATTAATGCAGGAAATGTATTTTAAAACAATGCAAATTAACTATGACACAAAATTTAACTTAAACGTATCAAATTCAAAAAATCCTATTAAAACAGTGATTATGAATTTAAAGACCTCAGAGTTATTGCTCCGTGTATATCTGAAAAGATATTTCAGTATATACCATGAGGCGTTGCGATTAATGTGTGTGTAACCCATTCACGCAGCTGTTAATCCACCACCCTGATAGCGTGTGCCCCTGAGAGGGCCCCTCCTTTTGTGCCAGGCCCTGGCGCTTTACCATCTGCTGCAGCTGCTCCTCCGACCGGCACCGACGCGGAGCGTGGGTGTCGTACAGCCGTGGCATGTCCGACAGTTTGCTGCACCGCACCGACAAACAGAAGCGTCACATCGTCACCCGCTGTATACGCCCACACAGAGGGTCTATAACCCTTGTCACGAACGGCATCGGTAAAGCTACGTGGCAGTCAGATTGCTCAATATGTGCAGATGAACAAAAACTGATTCTAAAAGCTGCTCTCTCGGGACAGCCGCGTCGATCGCTCCCTCTCTCCACCTCGCGACGTTTCACCTCACACGTTAGAGGCATCCTCAAGCGCCTAAGGGATGCCTCTAACGCGGCTGTCCCGAGAGAGCAGCTTTTCGAAGCATATTGTTAGTGGAACTAGTTTACTTTTCACGATGAAATCAGCTCGAGAGTAGAACCCAGATGGATTTTTACATCACGTGACTAAGAAACGACAGAAGTCTGAGGAAGCCTTTTTGCAGCATGTTTGTGTCGGCATGCTGTTTAGGGTATGTAATCAGTTTCTTTTTTCCATTTTTGGGGCTACATGACTGTTAGTCAAGTAGAGATATGTTTCCATTTCACCTTATGACATTTTCACATTGGTAGTAATTCCATAAGGTAATTGAAGAAAATTTATAACTCACAACCTGAAGATCATAATGTCACGGAACAGCTCCCACCGAATAATATAACCACGCATGTTTGTTCATTTAAATATGCCTCTCAAATAGAAGGCGTTCCTTTCCCCCCCCTGGCACGTCACGTCTTATTGAAGTACACATCCTTTTTGTTGCCCGGCGATGGACCGACGTCCCGTCGTCGGGTGTATTCCTGCCTTACGCCCTATGTTTCCGGGATAGGCTCCGGCTTCACCGTGACCCTATATAGGATTAAGCGGTTTCAGATAATGAGATGAGACATCCTTTTTGTCTGGCTTCACTGTTCATGCTCAAATCCTTAAAGAACACCTCAATGGCAACTGGAAGGCACTTTACTTCACCCGTTCAATCCATTTTTCCAGCAGTCTGGCTGATACCTGAGACAAGCTCAAGATTCTATTCTTGATTATTAATCGGCTCCTTTGTCCAACCAGTCACTCACCCTAACTTTTCTTCATGAATAAAGATCAGGCGGATCAGCTGATTCAGTTTTTCTCAGACAAAAACTGAAGCCCACCGTACCTCGAACCCAGCTTCAAAACCACCAACCAATACCTCAATAAATGTTCCTCTACCTACCTAGACCTCAAAACTCCTGGAATTTTCCGAGTTAACGAAATCCGATGTCTCTTCCTTAGTTACCAGATCTCGGCCCACAAACTGCTCCCTGGACCACTTCCCATCCAAAATCATCTGGGCAAATTTAAAATCCCTTGCCACTTTCATCACTAATCTCTTCAATAACTCACTTTGCTCTGGCATCGTTCCCCCACTAATGAAATGCGCCCAGTTAAAAAAACCTAGCCTCGATTGCAACATCCCTGATAATTATCTCCCCATCTCAAATCTACAAATCCTAAGGTCCTTGAACGTGCAGTAGCAGCGTAACTCCATAAACACGTTCTCAACATTGACCTCCTCGATCACTTCCAATCTGGGTTCTGATTTGGCCATACTACTGAAACTGCCCTGGCAAAAGTAGTTGATGACCTACTCGTCACTGCTAATGAAGGATTGCCAAGTATTCTTTTCCTGAACCTGAGTGCTGGCTTTGATACTGTCGACCACCCAATCTTACTTGAACGACTGGAGGATATAGGGGTCTCTGGCTGTGCTTTGCATTGGTTGAGCTCCTACCTATCCAACCATCATTATATTTTACGTCCTATAATTTATTGCTACTATTTGACTTTCAGTTGAACTGTTCTGATGTTTTTCCCATGCCGTTCTCTCCACAGCTCGGATTTGTAAACTACCCCCCCCCCAAAAAAAAAAAACCGTTATTGTTGCTGAATTGCCGCTCAAATCTCATTGTTCTTGACGTGCCATTCACCGCAGCTCTCTGCAGCGCTTTGTGACCTTCAGATGAAAAGCGATCTAGAAATACAATTGTTATTATATTTTGTTAAGTACCTTAGAGCTATTTTTTTACAAATGATTATAACAATAAAATAATCTATACGTTGTAAAAGGATTTTAGCGCGAGGTGCCACCATTTGTCAATAAAATCGATTGCGCTGTGATCTCTGAAATGCTATGTATGTCTACAAAAGGCGTTAATAGCCACGATTAAGCAACTGGGCTCAGACCATCAATTCCCTAGATTTTAGAACGTGATTTAATGACTGTACATGACTATTCACCAAGGACCTCAGAGGTACGAGGCCATCTGGCAATCTCACTGGAGCCTTTGATTACTGAATGCTGTAAAGGTTATTATTGAAGTTGATGTTTTAAAATTGGTAAGAGTTTTTATTTTGGGTTATAAAATTATCGCACAGTATATCAAAACTAATACATTATTCAAGTAGGAAGTATTTGAGGTATATAATTATATTTAAAATAAAAAATACATATATAATTTTATGCATATATTTATATAATTTTACCATTACTTATTAATATCACCCGCAGATAAGAGCTTGCTTAATTGTATTTGTTATCAAAGGAGTATTGCAAAATGCTGTTACTAAATGAAGTAGCAAGTTGTAATCTTAAATTATCCATCAGTCACATTACAGATCACAATTCTGATAGTTCTGCAATACAAATTACAAAGGAACTGTAACAGCTAAACCATGAATCTCATGAAAATTTGCTAAATATTCAGCACCCAATTTATTTGGCTACATGGACTATTTTAATTAAGCGCAAATTAAAATCTGCTACTGTTGCAGCATAAGAATTCACCAATCTGCTTATCCCGGCTATCACAACGCACCTTTGTGACCGGGTGGTGCCGTTCTACCACGACGGTGCTCATTGGTGGTGCCAGCCCCACCATGCCCCGGCCATATCTTGCAGCAGGCTCCACCGCCGTCCTGCTCGCACGCCCACACCGCTCGCTCGGAAACGATGGCGGAGGCCTCGCTGACGCAGAACGCCCGCCCGTCTTTTGCTGAGCCCCACCAACAACCCGCGTGGAAGGCTGGAGGGAGACGATGAAACGTAAGCCGCTCGTCCTTTTGCACATCGACAGCAATCAGGATTCTTGCTCAGCAATCTGTCATCTGGATGTGTGTTCTTATTACAGCAGAAAAAAAAACCGAGTGAGCTTGCAAAGCTCTGGATGCGGGATTCCTGCCACCACAACAACAAACGTTCGCACCAACACAAGCAAAATATATAAAATCACGAGGTAATACAACGGATTTATGCATTAAAATGTGCAAGGATCTAGCTGATGAACATTGTAGTTAAGGGGCGTAAGTCACGATTAGAAACTGTGAGTTAGAATGTCGTTCTAGGATAAACCCCGACGATTATTTATTTTTACAAGAAAAATAAGATGAGAATTAATTCGTGAGAAGATAAAATAGTTACGTAATGCATATAATTTCTACTTACATTTACCCTAAATTTCATTCCAGGGATCACTTTCACTTAGTCATTACTAATGATCTGATTTATGCAATACCTTACACTTCAGGTTAAAACGAAATTAAATTGATGGGGCCGTTTAGTTCTCATAGATGCAGATTCTTATCTACAGTAAATGTTGCAGTTTCAGCAGTCCTCTACGTGACATGTTTCACAATAGCAAAGGCTCAAAGAGGCTGGGCTACAGCTCAGAAATGCACAGGCATGGAACGGAGGTGTTGCAATTGAATACTGTAAAAAAATATTGAACTAAAAAACACAATTATTGTTTTTACAGTAATAATAACAATTGCATTTATAGAGCGCTTTTCACCCGAGGGTCACGAAGGGCTTCACAGAGCTGCGGAGAGAACGGCGCTTCGGCAACAATGGAGAGAACGGCACGCCAACAACAACGGCACCAGAATGGAAGTTCAATAGCAACAACAGCAGAGAAAACAAATCGAAAATGAAACGGTTGGTAATTCAAGTTTATGCAAGGTTGCTATTTGTGAATGGTCAATACAGCACAACATTGACCCATTTCACCAAGCTGTACGATCCACCAAACTTTGTCCCCAACGTGCCGCATTGGTGAGCGTGCACTACCACGCACGGCCAGGGCAGTGGCTGTCCCTGTGCTTGCATTGAGTGACACTGCTGTGGCAGCAAGTGTTCAAAAATTGGAAACGCAACTGCAATACGCTCTGAATTTTGCCAACTTAGGGCTTTTGATTTGTTATTCGATGGCACAAATTAATCTGTGAGGGTATATAGACACTTTAAATATACATTCTGGCGCGTATAATGTAGGGCGAGATTCTGATCTTTGAGGAACCATTATTTCTGAAAGTGTGGCAGTGGTTAATTGCTGCTTCTGCATTATCTACTCGTTTATTTACTGTTGCTGTGGGGAATGTCAGGCATGAATATATTACATAGTTCAGCTGATATCACCCAGCTAGACTTTAACGTTTCCATTAAGGATTTAAATTGCTATTAAATATACCTATTTAACTTATTTTTACAGATAGTGGCAGTCAGTGAGTGGGCAGGATTAAATCAGCACTGAGCTACATGCTAGCCGATACAAATGAAAGAAAATGTATTCACCTAATCTCATTACTAGATTCTCACCCTATACAGTATTAATTCATGTAAAGTCATCCATTGTCTTGTCAAAATGGTATGCTTATTATGTTGAAATATCCCTCACATTTTCACCACATTCCTTGCAATCATTGGAATAAACTATAACTAATCAAAGCATCTGCAGACTATTCCATCTCTCTATGGTCATTCTCTTCAGTAGACAGATACTCAAGCACTGTAATTTGCACTAAGATTATTGTACCAGCTATGTAAACAAGAACATGAAATGAATAGTGGATGAAACAAGTTAGTAATTATGGACACGGATATGCTCACATGACAGCAACAAGGCACATTAGATGGGGAAAGGTGATTCAAGCATTAACAAAACCTAGTTAAATATAAAAAGGAGAATGATATGAGCAAGGGTGGCGCGGTGGCCCAGTGGTTAGCGCTGACGCCTCACAGCAAGAAGGTCCCGGGTTCGAATCTCTCGGCTCGGGTGCCTTTCTGTGTGGAGTTTGCATGCTCTCCCCGTGTCCGCGTGGGTTTTCGCCGGGCACTCCGGTTTCCTCCCACAGTCCAAAAGCATGCTGCTGCATAGGTCGGTTGGCTCGCAGACTAAAATTGTCCCGCAATGCCCGGCGATGGACTGGCGTCCCGTCGTCGGGTGTATTCCTGCCTTACGCCCTGTGTTTCCGGGATAGGCTCCGGCTCACCGTGACCCTATATAGGATTAAGCGGTTTCAGATAATGAGATGAGATGATGAGATATGAGCAAAACAATACCAAGGTACGTGTTATAATAACAATTGCACTTTTGGAGCGCTTCTCACCCGAAGATCACAAAGCACTGCGCCGAGCTGTGGTGAGAACGGCACGTTAGCAACAACAATGACGTAAGAACAGCATGCGTTTACATCGTGAGTATTGAACTTCCGCTCGCAAAACACATGCGTGTTTCTTGCACACAATTGATTTCAGGACAGAGATGTATGTCAGTGCTCCAAGTTTTATATTTTTTAAGAACACGCTCGCACCAGTGAGTGATCAAGAAGTGGTGCTCCGAGGCTTGGGGTGCCACGACTCGGCGGCGCATTGATATCTGTGAGCGGTGTTACATGCACTGGGCAGGTGAAGAAACCAGCAGCAGCAGATGGTAAGGATACCTGAAAGGGATGATGCACTCAATCAATACCTTATTTAATCAGAGGACAGCCAATTGACCTTGACAAAGTGGTTTGTTCGCAAGGAAAGCCAGGGAATATACTATGAATTATGGAAAAAAGAAATGCTTTCTCCCCAGCCAGTATATTATCTTTGAAGTTAAGCATCATACAAGCACAAAGTGCTCTACCATTGAATTAGATTTGAAGATACTGAAAACCCACTGCAAAACATTTCCATGAAAATGTTTAATTGATAGAATAAGATTAGACCCAATAAAAAAAGACTGGTTAAATTGTGATCAAGTCACTGTTCCATATTCCAGAAGATGAAATATATCAATCAAATACCAAGTAATAATAATAATTGCCCTTCTGGAGCACCTATCACCCGAGGGTCACAAAGCACTGCACAGCTGTGGCGAGAAGGGCATGTCAGCAACGACATATGAATGGCAAATCAACAATAACGTTTTTTTCTGAAATGATTTGAAAATATCTATTCTAGATATAATAACAATTGCATTTACAAAGCGCTTTTCACCCGAGGCTCACAAAGAAATTACGCACAGCAATCCATAACGACCGTTTAGGATGGACTAATGTGATGATCTGATGAAAGCTAAATAATCAAATTGGGTATGTTCAAATGAGTCCTTCACATGGCCATTAATTCAAAGTAAAATACATCTATATATGTAAAGGGCTAGGCATGCATCAGTACAATATTAATTTCCTCTCCTCCCATTTGTTGATAGCCATGAAGACTAGTCACAAACACCTCACTAAATGTCATACATCGCCATCTAGCGTGCAGCATAGACCTGGTTTTGGCACCCGCAGGCCATCGTAAAGGCCAGTGTTTTATAATAACAATGATTGCATTTCTAGAGCGCTTTATTAATAAAACAACTCTTTAGAAGACATGGCTGCATTACCATAAATCCAGATACATATATGGTAACCAAAAAGGCAAATAGCATCCTGTCCCTCAGCAGTATAAAACGTTGCCACTAACTGTCAATAGGTTTAGATCTTTTTTCGGCAATATCTGTAGAAATTGTAAAGCTAACGTAAAAAACAGTCAATTCAATAATTCACACTTTACTTCCCTGCAGTACATCGTATTTCAAAAGAGATACATGAAGCTGCTTTTCAGTAATGCTTCACTTATTACTTTCAAGATGTTATGAAATCCACAGATTAAAATAT
>JAZEWT010000001.1:6340016-6352454 GCA_036362905.1 Mordacia mordax
TAACACTAATCTCCTTATCTTATTCACACCCCGGAACTGCAGTAACCCACTCCCTGCTTTGTCTGTGGCTAGTCCCCTAATTTGCATGATATCACATATCACACCACCTCTCATGAAGTGTCACATCGCCATGAGTAAAGTTGCTTTGTCAGTAAAAAAGCACGTAAACTTATTGCGTAATATAAATAATCTCACAATCCAAAAAACCCCATCACAATTCGTCCATAAGAATGTGAAAATCCAAAATCATAAACTCAGCCCTATTGTGTTCACAAAGAAATCAAAGAGCTAGCCGCAGAGGTTTTCCATTTTCAAACTTCAAATGGTGACATTTTTTCCCCAGAATTCCTTCCTGTAAATTCAGAGAGATCAGTGTTCCTGGAAATGTGATATTGCATAAATAATTATGTTTGTTCTGTCACATTAAACCAAATATAATACAGTTTATACATTACGTGTCGCACAGACGTGAAAAATTGCTTGTCATAGCCTGCCACCAGCCTTGCTTGTATTGATTCTCGCACACATGAGCGGTGGAGCCAGACAGTGTACAGTCAGCCAGACGGAGTTGATTGCATTACACATTTGTGAGCCCTTTTGGCAGTCGGTAATCAGGATCAAATTAAAGCAGGCAATAAAAGTGTTGTTTTCTAGGAACTTCATCTTAGTACGTGATTAATTTTCTCGCGGTTCGTTTTCGTGGACAAATATTAAATAATTGAGGTTGAAGAATGTGGTCAATAAGATGCCAACATTTAGGTTGCGCATGTCTAGGCATTAAGTTGTACTGAAACAGAATTTCCCCAATATTAATTAGACTGACAAACAGTTTTGGAAAATCCGTACGATAAAACGAAAATGAATTTATGTACATTATGCCACGGAGTGTAAAATAGCAAATGTACTGGGGATGTGTTTTTACAAGTAAGCTTTCTTAATCAAAACCAAATTCCGAGTCTCAGAATGTGAAAGGTTTCGCTGCGTTATGCCAGTTCATGTCAAGGAGCTTTTAACGTGTGCATCTCATGCCTATTGGTGGGAAACTAAAAACATATGCAACCAACGCGGTGCAGGGAGCATTTAAAATGTAATCACGAAGTGTCATATTCTCATTTTGTAATTCTAGGCTTCCGAAGCAAACAGTAGAATGAGAGACGTAAGCAAGTCCAACGTGGGATACAGAATGATCGTCAGTCAGTCAGTATCTTCATCTCATTATCTGAAACCGCTTAATCCTATATAGGGTCACGGTGAGCCGGAGCCTATCCCGGAAACACAGGGCGTAAGGCAGGAATACACCCGACGACGGGACGCCAGTCCATCGCCGGGCATTGCGGGACAATTTTAGTCTGCGAGCCAATCAACCTATGTAGCAGCATGCTTTTGGACTGTGGGAGGAAACCGGAGTTCCCGGCGAAAACCCACGTGGACACGGGGGAGAGATCACAAACGTCACAGAGAAAGGCACCCCAGCCATGGAACCGAACCTGGGACCCATGATAACATAGGACGCTTCTGCATGGAATGTCGGTACTGGGCTGCTCTTACATTAACAGTCAACTATTAAGTAGTGCTACCACGTTTCAGGCTAAACATCAAAGATGCTAAGCGTGAAATACTGATAGGTTTCATTGAAAGGACAGACGTGTCTATGACGTTTTTTTTAAACACTACTGTCACAGGGCTTAGATCAGTTTTTTCAGATTACATCCAAGCTATAGGGAAAATATAAAAAAAAACTGGCAAAAAACGGAATTTCCCACAAGACCCGAATTAAGAGTTGGGATAAGCCACCGTAATATTATTACAAGTGTTAATTTAGCAGATGATCGTGTTGCTTATGTGCAAAATATTGTTGAATTTGGAGTGGTCACGCAGTAATTGCTGTGTTTAAAAAATTTGAAATTTGAGAGAATTGCTCTGCCGAGCTCTTCTTTCGGGATAGCCATGTTGAGTGTTCTTTCTCCCTCGTTTCGCCTCCCAAAGGCGAGGAACGCTCGACATGTCTCTCAGAATAAGAACAGCTGTGTAGAGCAATTCTCATACTTCGAGCCATTTAAAACCTACATCAGTACACTGAAAGGTGTGTTTTATTGTGTGTGTTCCATCTTAAAAGCCGACGGGTGACATTAATCGCGTTGCCGTTGGACTTGCGGCTTTCCTTCAGAACCGGCAGCGGCGGCGGGGTTGGTGGCCACACCAAATCCGCACTGTGGCCCCGGACCCACCGACGTGTTCGTGGTGACGGGGCAGCCGGTCCTACTCGACTGCCCAGCCACCCGATCGAGACTGGGCCCAGGATTTGCGTCCGGTCATCCTGGGCAGGGCTTCTTGGGTGGCGGCGGCGCGTTTGGTCACCGTGGAGGCTTTGCGGATGGCAGGAGAGGAGGCCCGGTTAACGGCAGCAGCGTTGGGGACCTGGCTCGAAACGTAACGTGGCGCAAAAACGGAGTGCTGCTGCCTCTCGCGGAGGCTATCAACGTTTCGTCACGCTGGACACTGCTACCCAACGGATCGATATTTCTGCCACAAGCCCAGGATCATGAACGCGATGGGGAAAACTCGGACAAGGGGGACTACGTGTGCATCGCCCACGGACAAGAAGGTTCACTCGTCAGCCGCAATATACACCTGGATTTCGCAGGTGAGGCATTCCTGCCCGGTGCAGGAAACCGCTGCATGGGTAAATGAATAGTTGTCGGAGAGCTGCATCATCCTACACCTGCCTTGATGGGTTGTTTCAGAAATTGATTTTATATTTTTACGTGGAGAAAGAGATATGTAGAGGAGACATTTTATGCTTATTAATTTTGTTACACACAAGAAGTGATTTATGTAATATATTACGATATGCCTGGAATAATGTGATTCATGTTAAAATTAAGGAACTGCTTTGGCATGGAATTGGCATCAGCACGGACTAAAAATACCCAAGGCTGGTTCTTTGCAATCACTCGTTTCAGAAAGTATTACAATGGAATATTCAGGATTGGCCATTGGATTAAGTTTTGTTTTGCTTTTAAGGATCATTGCCTCGAGCTTATTTCTTTTAAATTTACAAAAAGGCACACTCTTTGTGAGCTGTTTGAAGAGGCTTTAGTGGCATAATAAAAATAAGCACAGGTAATGAAATATTATTATGTTAACACTATTAATGTTAGCAAAGCTCAATTGTTTATATATATTAGTATTAAGTAGTATCTCGACACAATGCACATGTGTAAAGTGTATATTCAGTGGCGGATTATCTCCAGCATCATATTCGTACGCAAGCAACTAAGCCACACGTGAACAATGAAGAACAATACTAGTTCATGCTCGTGGACTGTATAACGCTTCCCAACATGTGTCTGTCCTCAAAAGTAGTCAATTAGCAGTAATGACAGGCGCTCAGTCATGCCAGGCGTGCAGGAAGCTGTACTTGCAGAGGCAGCTATGAGATATGGGGCTCAAAACGCTGCTCTGACATAAAGAGCACTTGCAGCTTTGTGCTTAGTGGTGCAGCGTTGTGTATAGTAAACACGCAGTTTTATACTCAAGTATAATCCATATTAGACAATCTCCACATTTCCATACAAGTTTCGCAATTCATATGGAAATTATACGATGATAATATATTTCCGTAAACTAAACCGCCTTCCACAGATGTGTTTTTAACAAGTGAGTATTGCATGGATTTGGCAGTACAATTTAAAATTGTAAACTGTAGATCATCATCTCATTATCTGAAACCGCTTAATCCTATATAGGGTCACGGTGAGCCAGAGCCTATCCCGGAAACACAGGGCGTAAGGCAGGAATACACCCGACGACGGGACGCCAGTCCATCGCCGGGCATTGCGGGACAATTTTTAGAATGCGAGCCAATCAACCTATCCAGGAGCATGCTTTTGGACTGTGGGAGGAAACCGGAGTACCCGGCGAAAACCCACGCGGGCACGGGGAGAGCATGCAAACTCCACACAGAAAGGCACCCGAGCCGAGAGATTCGAACCCGGGACCTTCTTGCTGCGAGGCGTCAGCGCTAACCACTGGGCCACCGCGCCGCCCTAAACTGTAGATTGAAACTGCAAATCAAATTGGTGAAAATATATTTAGCACGTCTCTGTGTGCCTTTTTAAAGAAAAGGGAAGAGCAGAGGGAGGCGGCAGAACAAAACCAAGAGGCGAGCTCACATTTCAAATCGGTGATATGAACAGCAACACGTGGGCATGCGATATAAATAAACATTTGCCTGGTCTAGCGTGACAACACTGAACCACCACAAGAATATCACTGTCCGACACATGAGTCTAATGCACACACATTGACTGACATTAGTATAATTGCGCAATCTTGCGTGATACTGTTAGTGTTCTGTGATTACGGTTAGAGTTTCCTTCTTACACACACACACATTTGCTGTGAGCCCTTTTCAATTTCGTGTGTTGTTGTATTGGTCAGTTTGAACATTCGTTCTGGCGCATGAATCACGCATCTAGCATTTGCAAGCTTGGGGGGGGGGGGAGATTATTTTTTCCTCCACTAGTAAACATCTATAAACTGTCTTAAACATCTATTAACACTAACACCGTATGTAGTATGATTATTAAATGGGGAGGGGTGTTCCAAACCTGCATGAACCTATCCACCTCGTGGTAGCATTCTCATCTCATCTCATTGTCTGAAACCGCTTAGTCCCATACAGGGTCACGGTGAGCCGGAGCCTATCCCGGCAGACACAGGGCGCAAGGCAGGGATATACCCACGATGGGACGCCAGTCCATCGCCGGGCACTGCGGGGCAATTTAGCCTGCGAGCCAATTAACCTATGCAGCAGCATGCTTTTGGACTGTGGGAGGAAACCGGAGTGCCCGGCGAAAACCCACGCGGACACGGGGAGAGCATGCAAACTCCACACAGAAAGGCACCCGAGCCGAGAGATTCGAACCCGGGACCTTCTTGCTGTGAGGCGACAGCGCTAATCACTGGGCCACCGTGCCGCCTCGTTGTAGCATTATAGAGCCCAATTGTTCCCCAGCAGTTGTCTTGTAGTTTTCGCCGGGCACTCCGGTTTCCTCCCACAGTCCAAAAAGCATGCTGCTACATAGGTTGATTGGCCCGCAGGCTAAATTACCCCGCAGTGCCCGACGATGGACTGGCGTCCCATCGTCGGTATATCCTTGCCTTGCGCCCTGTGTCTGCCGGGATAGGCTCCGGCTTCACCGCGACCCTGTATAGGACTAAGCGGTTTCAGACAATGAGATGAGTTGCTTTGTACACCTTTGCAAAGCCACGTGTGCAACGTCAGCATCCAGGCATCGCTTCAATCTCCCATAATTGGCAACCGCACGGTGGTACCATGAATCTGTAAGAATCTATAGCGATATTTGGAGAAGGCATGGCCAGAAGAGAGGTTAAGACGATAGATTTCCCAGTGATGGGGAAATCGAGGTTATGTGCTCTGGGATAAAGTGATGAATCACGAAGCCGTATAGATTTTCCACACCCAAACAGGCTGAAAATACATGTCCTAATGTTTTGCAAGGTATCTTGGGAACACATAAAGCAGCCCGGGTTAGTTGAAGTGGAGCATTTGAGTCAGTATGCATTGATGTGGTACTTTCTATATAGGACCTTAAACTGATTGAGTCTAAGCGCGGTGGAAATTATCTTGATAAATGAGGCTTTCTAACTGACTGCCCAATCATGGTCTGAAATTGGGTGAGACTGTTTACCATTCTGGGGTGATATCGTTTGTGGCCTACAGTAGCTCACGCTTTAAAATAAGGAAATACATCACCGGGGAGTGTTGTATGATGGTGTAGTCAGCAGCGCTGCTGTCTCACACTAAGAATACCCCGGGTTTAACTCCTGGTACGGGTGATTTTTTTGTGTGGAGTTGCATATTCTGCCCGTGTTCGTGTGGGTTTTCAGCAGGTACTCCAGTTTCTTCCCATAATCCAAAAACATACTGCCTCGATTAACTAACCTATTGAATTTTCCCCTTGTGCTCAGTGATTGGACTGGCGTTTCAGCCCAAACATAGCCCTGCCTTGCTCCCTGTGTCTGCTGGGATAGGATCCGGCTCACCGCTGCCTTGTAAATAATTACGCGGTTAATGAGAATGAATGAATCAGTAGGAATATATTTTTCAGAGTCTGCGCCTTTGTCCAATTTTGACAGCAGTGTGGGTATTATATAAACCAAACGAGGGGATGAAATATATCCCAACGTGTAATCATATGAACACGCGAGATTTTTGGTTTTAATATTTTTCTCTGACATTGAAAAGGATAAAAATGGGATTCCTGATTAAGGAACTCCATTGATAATCAGAAGTTATTTCAAGACAGTGATATCGTTCAGGTGGTTAACGTATTGAACCTGTGCGATCACACATGGCATATGCATCTTCAAATCTCATTTCAAGAATCACATGTTTCGTAAGGTTTTCAAGTCCGCTGGCTAGGACTGTTAATGCAGCTGACTGTCATCGTGCCGGGATGATAATAAGAATAATTTCATTTAGAGAGCGCTTTTCACCCGAGGGTCACAAAGCACTGCGCAGAGCTGCGGAGAGAACGGCATGTCAACAACAATGGTACAAGAACGGAAAATCAGCAACAATACCTTATGTTTTGTGTTTTTTATTTTTACAAATCCGGGGTGTGGAGAGAGCGGCATGTCAACAACAATATCAGGACAGTTCAACTGAGAGTCAAATAGTAGCAATAAATTATAGGTCAAATTATAAGTTAAAAAGTAAGAGGAAAAAAAAATTCTTCAACAAACAAGGAAGGAATATATGTTCCGAAACAGGCGCAGGTCGGCAGAAAGCCATCATCCCGGCATGACAACATTGAGCCGCATCAACAGTCCTCGCCAGAGGGCTTAAACCACTTACGGAATAAGTGAGTCTTGAGACAAGATTTGAAGATGCCCAGGGACTCAGCTGATCGAATCTTCAATGGAAGGGCATTCCAGAGTCTGGGAGCATCGCGCAAGAAGGCTCTGTCACCCATCGAATGGAGGTGCGATCTGGGCACATGCAGCAAGCCCATATTGGAGGATCGAAGTTGTCATGTTGAGCAGGTTGCCTGAAGTAGGTCACGGATGTATGTCGGAGCAATGCCAGTGAGAGCCTTGTAGGTGAGAAGTAGGATTTTGAATTTAATCCTGTATTTAACTGGTAACCTGTGGAGAGATATGAGTACTGGGGAAATGTGATCGTGGATGGATGTGTGAGTGAGAATCCTAGCAGCCGTGTTCTCCACACGTTGGAGACGATTAATCAGGTAGGCAGGTGTGCCAAGGAGCAGCGCATTGCAGTTATCGATTCGTGAGGAGATGAAGATGTGTATTAGCTTCTCAGCATCAGTGGGTAACAGGATGTTGTACAGTCTGGCTATATTTCTGAGATGGAAATAGGCTACCTTCGTCACCTTGTTCATGTGTGTCTCGAGACTGAGTGAATAATCAAGAGTCACACCTAGACTCTGGACTGCCTTAGCAACTTCAATGGTCTAGTCGTCAAGCATAAATTGGATAGGTTCATCCTTGGACAATTGGTGCAGGGTTCCGACAAGAAAATCTTCTGTTTTGTCGCCATTTAGTTTTGGGAAATTTGAATTGAGCCAGGCCTTCACAGTTGACAGTGAGGACGATATGCAAAGACCAGACGCATTGATGGATGGCTTTGTGTGGATATAGATTTGGATGTCATCGGTATAGCAATGGTAGCTGAGATTAAGGCTGCGCAGGATATGACCAAGTAGATGTATGTAGATGCTGAAGAGTGGTGTGTCGAAAACTGATCCCTGAGGAACTCCAGACAAAACAGGATATATCTTTGAGTTTTGTCCTCTGAGGCTGACGAACTGCTTCTGGTCGCAGAGGTATGAGCTCAGTCAATGCAGGGTACAGCCAGAGACCCCTATATCCTCCAGTCGCTCAAGTAAGATCGGGTGGTCAATGGTATCAAAGGCAGTGCTCAGGTCCATGAGGACAAGAATACTTGGCAAGCCTTCATTAGCAGGGACAAGTAGGTCATAAACTACTTTTACCAGAGCAGTTTCAGTACTATGGCTAAATCTGAACCCAGATTGGATGGAATCGAGGAGGTCATTGTTGAGAACGTATTTCTGGAGTTGTGCTGCTACGGCATGTTCAAGGACCTTCGAGAGGAATGATAGATTTGAGATGGGGCGATAATTATCAGGGATGTGGCAATCGAGACCAGTTTTTTTAAGCAGGGGGGCAACTGCGGTACATTTGAATATTGGGGGAATGATACCAGAGCGAAGTAAGTTATTAAAGAGAATAGTGATGAACGTGGCAAGGGATTTGTTATTTGCCCGGATGATTTTAGATGGGAAGGAGTCCAGGGAGCAGTTTGTGGGTCGGGATCTGTTAACTAAAGAAGAGACCTCGGATTCCATTAATTCGGACAAATCCAGGAGATTTGAGACCAAGGAAGGTGGAGGAACATTATAGAGGTATTGGTTGGTGGTTGAGGTTAAGTGGAGATACGGCGGGCTTTAGTTTTGTCTGAGAAAAACTGAATCAACTGACAACTTGCTGCCGACCTCCGCCTGCTCGGGAACATTTATTCTTTCTTTGTTAAAGAATGATATTTTATCGCTTATTTTACGTCCTATAATATATTGCCATTATTTGACCTTCAGTTGAATTGTCCTGATATTCTTGTTGTTTGCTGCCATTCTCTCCGCAGCTCTGTGCGGCGCTTTGTGACCCTCTGCTGAATAGCGTTCTAGAAGTGCAATTAATTTGCTTATATGCAGGGTCAATATGGGCCGCAGCGTGTAGCTTAGTTTGAGAGGCGAGCTTGGAAAGTTTTGTTCTGGAACCAGCTGACGCCAGGAGAGCCAGGAGAGCCAGGACAGGTTGCTTGACAACGGGAGCCGTCTCGCCACACCTGTGGTGAGCACCGTGCTGCTCACCACAGTTTCATTCATTCATTCATTGGGTGGCAGGGTGATGCAGTGCAAATAATCGCACCTCACAGAAGGATCTCCCTGAGGTGATTCGATTCCCATCTCAGGGTGCCCTTTCAGTATGGCGTTTGTGTGTTCTCTTCTTGTTCTGTCGGTGGGTTTCCTACGAGTTCCTTGGGTTCCTCTCACAACCCAAAAAAATCTGTCAAACGTATGCCGATAACTCATCTCATCGTCTCATCAGCCTATCCCGGCAGACACAGGGCGCAAGGCAGGGATATACCCACGATGGGACGCCAGTCCATCACAGGGCACTGCGGGCAATTTAGTCTGCAAGCCGATGAACCTATGCAGCAGCATGTTTTTTTGGACAGTGGGAGGAAACCGGAGTGCCCGGCGAAAACCCACGCGGACACGGGGAGCGAACATGCAAACTCCACACAGAAAGGCACCCGAGCCGAGATTCGAACCGGGGTTCTTCTTGCTGTGAGGAGGCGACAGCGCTACCCACTGGCCCACCGCGCCGCCCCATTTGCCGATCAAATCATACAATATAGGACACTGTGGCAGGTAAATGTTGGCGATGACTAACCGCGTGGCTGCCTTTGCCTCCCTTTGCTTTCCTTGAACCTCTGCGTTGCTCTGTCTTCGAGCGAATAGCTTTGACATTGAAGAAATACTGCGCGCGTTGTACATTTTATTTGATCAATACCACCCGCTTAGTACGCGTGATCATGGTTGGGGTCGCAGGTCGCGGGGGGGGGCGGGCGGCAGAGCTCATAGCAGCAGACACGGGGTGCAAACCAGCACTATACGCCAGAGCAGTGGGGGCAATTTAGCCAGCATGCCAATTAACATCGTCTGATCTCATCTCATTGTCCGAAACCGCTTAGTCCTATACAGGGTCACGGTGAAGCCGGAGCCTATCCCGGCAGACACAGGGCGCAAGGCAAGGATATACCGACGATGGGACGCCAGTCCATCGCCGGGCACTGCGGGGCAATTTAGCCTGCGAGCCAATTAACCTATATAGCAGCATGCTTTTTGGACTGTGGGAGGAAACCGGAGTGCCCGGCGAAAACCCACGCGGACACGAGGAGAGCATGCAAACTCCACACAGAAAGGCACCCGAGCCGAGAGATTCGAACCCGGGACCTTCTTGCTGTGAGGCGACAGCGCTAACCACTGGGCCACCGCGCCGCCCAATTAACATCGTCATCAGCGCTTATTTTTGGACTGGGACGAAAGCAGAGTACCGCAAAAAAACAACCCCACACAGACACAGGGAGAATTTGTCAACGCCACACAGGGAGGCGTCCGAACCGAGAATCGACCTGTCTTGTTTTGAGGCAGAAGCCCGACTCACTGCGGCACTATGTTGCCTAAGACGTTTTAGTAATACGACTATTTAACTGCCTGTGCTATAACGACCACTTTTACTAAAAAACATGAGTACAAATGACACGCATACAGACGTTTGTCTCATTCTAGGCGACAAATTGACTTGCCCGGAGCCAGATGATACCCTGGACTCCGCCACTTTAAATAACAACATATGGTGGCTAATGGAACTCCATTCAAAAGAAATTACAGCTGCATACATGACACTGACAACTCATAACTTTATTACTGGGCACAGCAGCAAAATCCTTTGGCAAGGAGCTACACTTTTGGAACTAACAGATGATCAGTAGACTTAAGAGTGGGGAGCTATCTATGTTCGCACGCACTCAATCACTTTGCGTACAGCGCAATGTAAAGTCCTCATCTCATCTCATTATCTGAAACTGCTTAATCCTATATAGGGTCACGGTGAGCCGGAGCCTATTCCGGAAACACAGGGCGTAAGGCAGGAATACACCTGACGACGGGACGCCAGTCCATCGTCGGGCATTTCGGGACAATTTTAGTCTGCGAGCCAATCAACCTATCCAGGAGCATGTTTTTGGACTGTGGGAGGAAACCGGAGAACCCGGCAAAAACCCACGCGGACACGGGGAGAGCATGCAAACTCCACACAGAAAGGCACCCGAGCCGAGAGATTCGAACCCAGGACCCTCTTGCTGTGAGGCGTCAGCGCTAACCACTGGGCCACCGCGCCGCCCCAGCTGAGAGATGTAATCCCTCAAACGGGACCTGAGTTTACCCCGGGGGTCTCCTCCTAGTTGGCCGTGCTCGGCACACCTCCAGAGGGACGCGCCCAGGAGGCATCCTTATCAGACGTCTGAACGACCTCAACAGACTCTTGTCAATGTGGAGGAGCAGCGGTTCTACTGTGAGATCCTCCCTGATCACGGAGCTCCCGCACCCTATCTCTAAGAGAGAACTCAGCAACCCTGTGGAGGAACCTCATTTCAGCCGGCTGTATTCGGGACGTTACTTTTTCGGTTATTACCAAAAGTTCACGAGCAGAGGTAAAGGTTGGAACCGAGACTGACCAGTTCATTGAGAGTTGTGCCCTCCGACTCAGCTCCCTCTTCACCACGATGGTTCGGTACAATGCTTGCATTACTGAAGACAGTATCCCCATGCGTCTGTCAATCTCACACTCCCTTATACCCTCATTTACGAACGTGACCTCGAGTTACTTGAACTGCTCCACTTTCGTCAGATGCTCACTGCCTACCCAGAGGGGGGAAGGCACTTTTTTTTATCGAGCGAGAACCTTGGCCTCACATTTGGAGGTGCTGACTCTCATCCTAATAGCATCACACTCGTCCGCAAACCATTCCAGTGCACGATGGAAATCTAAACCTCATCTCAATTTATTGTCAGAAAACGCTTAGTCCTGTACAGGGTCGCGGTGAGCCGCAGCCTATCCCGGCAGACACAGGGCGCAAGGCAGGGATATACCCACGATGGGACGCCAGTCCATCGCCGGGCACTGCGGGCAATTTAGTCTGCAAGCCAATTAAGCTATGCCGCAGCATGTTTTTTTGGACTGTGGGAGGAAACCGGAGTGCCCGGCAAAACCCCACACGGACACGGGGAGAGAACATGCAAACTCCACACAGAAAGGCACCCGAGCCGAGATTCGAACCCGGGACCTTCTTGCTGTGAGGTGACAGCACTACCCACTGGGCCACCGCGCTGCCCGAAATCATAACCTGATGAAGCAAAAATAACAATGTCATCCACAAAAGCAGAGATTTCACCCTCATAGCCCCTAAACTGGATACACTCCGCCTTGATATTCTGTCCGTGAAAATCACGAACAGAATAGGAGACAAGGTCCACCCTTGGTAGAGCCCAACCTCCACTGCAAACGGGCTTCATTTAATGTCAAGGATGCGAAGACCATTTTCACTGTGGTTGTACAAGGACTGATCAGCGGGCAGTAACGGCCCCGGTAATAATAATAACAATTATTGCATCTAGGGCGGCGCGGTGGCCCAGTGGTTAGCGCTGTCGCCTCACAGCAAGGAGTGCATGGGGTTCGAATCTCTCGGCTCGGGTGCCTTTCTGTGTGGAGTTTGCATGCTCTCCCCGTGTCCGCGTGGGT
>JAZEWT010000001.1:6375284-6385951 GCA_036362905.1 Mordacia mordax
AGCCGAGAGATTCGAACCCGGGACCTTCTTGCTGTGAGGCGACAGCGCTAACCACTGGGCCACCGCGCCGCCCCTTAGTAATTTCGGTTAAATTTATGTCCACGGCTATCAGCGGTGAGCTGTGAGTTGGCCATAAAGACACGGTCATTTTCCAGAATCTCTCAGTTCACACGTGCAACGCAATGCAGTCGTACAAATCGCTGACTTGATCACAACTACTGTTGGCACAGGGCCTCTATTAGTCTCTCCGGAGGGTATTTGGCCTACTCTTCCACGCTGCCCAGACGTCGTCTTGGAAGAGGTGGCTGTGCTGACACCTGGTGCCACGAAACGCGACCTGCTGATCAGCAAGTTAATCGTGATATTGTCGTTTGTTCACACTGCTAGATTTAAAGGGACCAAGTGAGGATCGTACTGATGTAGGTTTTTACGGCTCGATGCATGACGATTGCTTCTAAAATCGGCTCTTTCGGGAGCAGGAGGAGCGATCGACGCGGATATCCCGAAAGAGCAGCTTTTGGAAGCAATCATCAAGGTCGGGATTCTTCTCTTCGACCGTTTGCTTCCCTCGCCGAGTACCAAGCGACAGCTTCTTCTTCAGCTGTGCGGAGAGCTCTCAGATCTTCTCCGAAGCTCGCCAGAGGGCAGTCATTGACAATGTGCGACATTTGTAATGATGTAGCTTTTTTTCACGGCTCGATGCATGACGATTGCTTCGAAAAGCTGCTCTCTCGGGACAGCCGCGTCGAGAGAGGAGAGAGGGAGCGATCGACGCGGCTGTCCCGAGAGAGCAGCTTTTCGAAGCAATCACAGTGTGTGACATAGGCTGTCGTCGTCCGCAGACGCATAGTGGGTCGTGTCGGGTCATGTCGGGTCATGTCGGGTCGTGTCGTAGACCTCCAGGTATGGAGGTGAGCTGCGCACACACCATGGCCGGTGCGGAATCGATTCATCAGGGACCTCGTGTGACAGATCAGAGCCAGGCACACCCTCAGTGGGGTTGATGGCCAGGGGACCGGTTCGCTACGTCCAGGGCTGACCACTCCTCATTCCACACGGAAGCCGCGGATTAGTCGTCAGGCCGGCTGCTCCAGTTGGGCGAGTCGAGATGATGGACGTGTTCGTGGAGGCTTGAACACGTGTCCCGGATGCAATGGTAGACTTGTGTTTTGCACGAATCCCATTCACCAGTGGGCGGCACGGTGGCCCAGTGGTTAGCGCTGTCGCCTCACAGCAAGAAGGTCCCGGGTTCGAATCTCTCGGCTCGGGTGCCTTTCTGTGTGGAGTTTGCATGCTCTCCCCGTGTCCGCGTGGGTTTTCGCCGGGTACTCCGGTTTCTTCCCACAGTCCAAAAGCATGCTTCTGCATAGGTTAATTGGCTCGCAGGCTAAATTGCCCCGCAGTGCCCGGCGATGGACTGGCGTCCCATCGTCGGTATATCCTTGCCTTGCGCCCTGTGTCTGCCGGGATAGGCTCCGGCTCACCGTGACCCTGTATAGGACTAAGCGGTTTCAGACAATGGGATGAGATGAGATTCACCGGTTTCGATTTTGCTTCTCTCCGTCCAATGTGAGCTGGGACAATATTGCTCCATACCGGCAGTCAAGGTAGCAGCAGCGTCCTCGTGATGGTGCGCATGGATGAGTTTCATTGAACATCCACCAGCTTTGTGTGTGGCGACTGACACCAGACTGGAGCACGATATTCAGCCGGTTAGCAGTCTTGGGAGCTTAGTTCGCGTTTTTACTTTTGCAGCTGTCTTCCTCAGGTGGTTGTGGAATGTGAGAGACCTCATCTCATCTCATTATCTGAAACCGCTTAATCCTATATAGGGTCACGGTGAAGCCGGAGCCTATCCCGGAAACATAGGGCGTAAGGCAGGAATACNCACACAGAAAGGCACCGGAGCCGAGAGACTCGAACCCGGAACCTTCTTGCTGTGAGGCGTCAGCGCTAACCACTGCGCCACCGCGCCGCCCCATGTCAGAGACCTGTCCAGCGTTACGCCGAGGTAAACAGGGTAGCAATCGTGTTTCAGGTGTTGTCCATTTAACAGGATGTTTAATTTCTGCGATGCGTTGGTATTGTGCAGATGAAAAATGCTCGATTATTTTTTTGGTCATGCTCGGTTGTAGATGCCATCTCTTGCAGTATTTGGCAATGTTGGCCAAGTCAGCATTCAAGACGTCTTCTAGTTTGGAATGTAGGCATTTTATTTATTATTTTTGGTGCAATGATTCAGCTGTAGGGCCTGAATATCATGTAATCTATACATCGCAAGTCCACTGTAACACCATTACAGCTTCCTAGACTTTTCAGTTTGAAACAAGTCAATGCTGGGCGGCGCGGTGGCCCAGTGGTTAGCACTGACGCCTCACAGCAAGAAGGTCCCGGGTTCGAATCTCTCGGCGATTATGCAGGTGTAGAGATCTTAACACCTCTTAATATCTTAATGCCTGTTAAGATCTTAACACCTGCATAATCGCCAGATACGGTAAAACCTGTTGTAATCTTATATATGTATACTGGCAAAAAGTACCCATAGCGTTAACAGCTCCACCTAAGCTACTGCATTGTCCTGAGCTGACTGCCTTTTGGCAACGGCTGACACCGGCAATTAGGCTCAAAAGGAAGCCATGTCTGGTGTGGGCCGGTGAGTTTGAAGGACAATGCATAGGTTATCAAAGCTACCTGTTTGCATATTTTGCCACTAGTATGTGTGACTTTTGCAAACTGGACACATTATGAAATGTGTCTATTTTGGTGTTTGAGATCTTAACACCTGCATAATCGCCAGATACGGTAAAACCTGTTGTAATCTTATATATGTATACTGGCAAAAAGTACCCATAGCGGATTTGCGTCTGTTACAAGAACATAACTTTACATCAACTCTCACTGCTCTCATTGCAAATTTATACCGATTGCGATATTTTATTGCACTGCATTAGTTTGGGTCCTGCCGTATTTTTCACGTTAATCCACAACATGATATGGCTTTTGTGACTTTGCATTGATTCTGTTTTTAAACTGAAAAAAAAAATAAGAAATATTGAGTTATGCTGCAGGTTGAAAATGAACAAAAACTGAAAATGGAGCACATGCTGTCATTTTGTTTGTTAAAAGCATCACTCGATTTATACTTATGTGAATGTATATGACGTCAAAGATGACAATTATTTGAACAATTGACATTTGAGGCAACGATAATTGGTTTACATTTAATGTATTGTGGATTTGGTAAGTCATGGAAATATTTTATCCTTTCTACTGAAATAAAAAAAGTTGGCACACCTCATCTCCATTGGTGGCTTGGAGCCACCGGTGGAAACTCCATATTCTTTTGGCAGATACCACTTTAAATAAATTACTTTCTTTGACTTTTCAAAGTCTGCTGATTTTCTCAATGACCCCAAGTGATGATCGGCTGAGACAATGTATGGCTGAAATTGGAACTCTCAACCTTTCAATGGTCAGCTGCTCTAACCGCAGCACCACCAGGATGGATAATCTTATAATTCAATAATTAATTATCATTATCCTCTTACTCTTGCACAGGATTATGGGGGGCCAGAGCTAATCCCGGCCGACAGAGGGCACAAGGCGGGGGAATACTCATGATGTGACGCCAGGACATCGTAGGGCACACTTTTTGGGACAATTTACACAACAGGCCAATTAACCTGGCAGCAGCGTGTCTTTGGATAGTGGAAGGAATTGGAGAACCCGGCAAAAACCCATGCAGAAACGGTGAGAGAGCACACAAACTCCACACAGAAAAGCAAGACTA
The DNA here is from genome assembly GCA_036362905.1 of Mordacia mordax. Classification (NCBI taxonomy): domain Eukaryota; kingdom Metazoa; phylum Chordata; class Hyperoartia; order Petromyzontiformes; family Petromyzontidae; genus Mordacia; species Mordacia mordax. The sequence goes on from JAZEWT010000001.1 coordinate 6,379,075, forward strand.
TCTTATTTCTAAATCAATATTTTAGTTAGTTATTTTACCGAAATGACCAAATGTATTTTATGTACAATTCTTAATGGTTTCCCTGTTATCTTCCATACGTCTGTCGCACGTCTGTAAATGTAAATATAAATTAATAGATATCAATGCCCAAATTGAATGAACTTCCTCGGTTAGGGCATTCTGGAGACAGACGGTGGAAAATATAATGTTTCGTGCCCATAGGGAGTGAGAATACTATAGAGTGTAACATTTATTGGCAAACATTTACCAGGTACTTTTTTACAACTACTGGAACCAGGCCAGGCTAGAGCCTGTTTTGGCAGCAGAAGTAGCATTTTTTCCTCAGCCGTTTGTGTTAAACAATTTTAACTCTTTTGAGTTTTTACCTCCTCAGACCCAGGCTTTAATCACAGACACCTGCTGTGACTCTGCTCGCTAGACCATCCAGTCAAGTTTTTAAACTTTGTGAACAAGTAAGATAAAGTAAATAGAGTAAAACCGTTAATCCGACCACATGCCTTAATATTGAATTAGGCTAGCATTTTGCATTTAGTCACATTTATTATGCTGTAGATACAAATACAATTCCACGTTCACTTGCTAATAGATTTGTCATAATATTCTCCTCCTTCTAGAAATGAATAGTTTGTCACGATTCGGAGTTTTCATTGTATTAAAATAAACTATACTGGAGTATTCCAGTGCCTGTAGCTGTGTGTGAATTGCAGAATGTCCTCAACGCCTTTTGGCTAAATTATATTGGAGATGGCAGTTGAATATTGTCAGCACGGCCATCTGAAAGAACAGCTTTGGAAAGTGATGCCTCGTTGATTTTAAACAAGTCTACGCCTTATAAATGAAATATGATTTCATACTTGAATTTTGAAGTTCACTTGAATTGTATGGCCGAATACAAAAGTTCAAGTTGTGTTAATTCGGCACCATGCTGGAGTTCATTGCAGCGTGCTCATGAATGATTGGACATGGTTAATTCATGCAAATATATGTAAGAACAAACTCCGCAGGAGATGCAGTGCTCTGGCCAAAATCACGTAACAAAAAAACCGAAAGGCATTGGCTTCTGTGTCATTCGGTATCTCTTACACACACACACCCACACAGAGGTTACAAATCTTATATCAGAAACACTGAGAATGTGGCTTATCAATAGACGCAAGAGGAACAAAGATAGGCTCTTTATATAACGTTGTACTGGCGAGTATCATGCTCAGAGAAAGTGAGATCTTGAAGTCTGGGGGCTTTTGTACGGGGAGGTTGGCCAGCCAGTGCCAAAGCAAGAGGAGCATCGGTCACACAGCAGGGGATTATCGGCCTGCCAGGGACCTATCTCGCCGTAATCTAACCCGATAATGTAGGCCATCATTCAGCCTCAGTTGGGCCTTAATCTTACTGACAGTTTAATTAGCCTGAAGGTCACTGCTCATGTTCAAGGTCAAAAGTTTGGTAAATCAGAGCTGCAGGAATCCTCCTCGCTTAATGTTGAACAAAAAAAACCCCATGATTATCTCCTGCATTTTGCCTTTTGAAAGTATTTTTAACATTTGGTTTAAAATTGTTTCTCTTCACAAAAATCTATTAAACTGCATGACAAGTTTGTTTACATTTAAGATGCCGTTTTTCAGTTGTGCTTGGTAAATAAATTCAGTGATTAGTAAGAGCGCTACCTTAATAAATAATCACGTTGCTTGTAGTGAGGGGATTCCAAGTTGAACCCGTTTCTTCCAGGTTGTCTCTTCAACGGTAAGGAGCAAGTGAAATTACCATCAAGAGTGTGGGGCCATGCACTTGTAGTGGCTATAACATTACACCCACGGTATGTCTTGACATCTATGCGCTTTTGAAAGTGAAATCGTGTCAAAGTCAGAGTCTCTGTGCTGAGACAAACACTGGGATGGCCCTCGTGTCCTGTGGCAGCTGTGACTTAGCAGTTGCAATCCCAGATCGCTATGGTCAGGGTCAATCGCCCCAATAGGATAACTGCTGTTGACCTCATAATGGTGCACGGTGGTAATCATGTTATGAATCCGAGAGGGGTGACGTTCTGAATCAAGCACTGACTGGTATAAAGATTTCCATCCAGTTGGATTTGGGTGGCAGGGTGGTGCAGTGGTAACATCTGCACCTCACATAGAGACAATTCGGTTCCCGCCTCCGGCGCCTTTCTATGTTGAGTTTGTGTGTTCTCTCCCTGTTCTGCATAGGGTCTTCTCCGGGTTCTCCAGTTTCCTCCCAAAACTAAATCTCAATAATTAATTGGCCGATATTATCATTATATATATAAAACGCAGCGTCTGACAAATGGTGGCGTTGGCTTAGTGCGTAGCCGTCTTTTCTCCCCACCTCTCTACGGTTCCCTTGAGCCTCTTCGAATACCATCGACATTGATTGGAGCTGTATTCAGAAGTTGTATTCAATGTAATTATGATTGTGAGGTGTGTGGGCTAATCACTGGGGGCGGGATATCGCATCAAAGTCATTGATATGCAGTCACAATTAGGGCTGTCATTCATCCTGGTTTTCCTGGGGTCGTCCTCCTTTTGAGGCAGCTGTCCCGGGATATCTGAACGTCTTCCTCGGACATTAAGAGTCCTGACATTTTGTTGGTGGCATAACAATGCACCATTTTGGACAATGTTCTTCAACGCAGCCCCGGCCTCTTCCGTTACTCCGAGATCCTCTTCTTGCCATGATATGCGGAGGTTATTCTGTACCTCTGCCACAGCAACGCTACTCAAAGTAGTTGTGAATCGAACCGTGTGTTTGTGATAATGTTTGTCAATTCGCAGATGTGATTCGTGATGGGTTAACGGGCCTCCACCGCCACTTAGTGGTTTTCTCATTCGCTGCAATGTGAGAAAAAAAAATCGTTTCGTCAATAATTCACATTGCTACTCTGAATTCTGAAATGTCATTAAATTGCTGGTAATGCAGGTGAGTGGGGGAATGATTGCACTCCTACTAACTGCAGTTCTACTGACAGTCGTAATAATTAACGTTGGCGTATATGTTTTCCATATTCAGATGAACAAATATATAAAACAAATAAACTAGTTGGTACAGATGGGATGCCGGCCACTTCCCCAATTTAGTCAGCGAGCACCGATCTTCTCAACTCATTCTGCCACTCCTCAGGCTGCAGATGGTGCTCTTGCCTCTTAGGAGGCAACAGAAGTTTTTTTTTTTCAAAGACCCCAGGCCTGTATGTGCTTCCATCAAGTCGTGCAGCACGCACTGATGAGCTGACGGGCATAAATGGTGTGCGTCTTACACAGCGCTTCTCGTTGTTGACGTTATTGTTATTTTTGGAGCATGACATTGTCACCTAATGGCTTCGTTTAGCGAATGATGTCATGCGTCCAGCAACTTGGGGCTGAAGTTGGGTGGATTGCACAGCAGTGCGGACGCACAGAACAAAAGATTGTTGAAGAATTGATCTGAATGCCGCTGTTTCAGGATAGCCGTGTGGAATGTCAGTAATAATAAATAATAATAATTGCACTTCTCCGGCGCTTTTCACCCGAGGGGTCACAAAAGCGCTGCACAGAGCTGTGCAGATAACAAGCGTGTCAGCAACAACAACAACAACGACGTATGAACGGCAAATCAATAACAATTAAAATGTTTTAATTTTGTTGTTTTGTTACAAATCTAAACTGTGGAGAGAACGGCACGTCAGCAGCAACATCAGAGCAATTTAATTGAAAGTCACATGATGGATATAATTTAGAGAAGAGCATAAAATAAGCGATAAAAATAATTGTTAAACAAACGAAGGAAGGAAAAGTATTACTGAGCAGGAGCAGGTGGGCAGCGAGCCATCATCCCAGCACAACAACAGTGAGCAGCATCAACAGTCCAAGCCAAGGGACTTGAAAGCCTTCTCTTTCCTTCGCAATTATCAATCTAGATCATTATCTTGAGGATGCCTCCAACATGGGAGGTGAACCGTCGCACAGCAGTGAGGAGGAACCCTAGACATTGGTTGTCTGGAAAGATCAGCTCTTGAGAGTAATTCTCCGTGAATATCTACATCAATACATCGGACTGCAGAGCAATAAGGTGCGCGGAGGAACCAATAACGTCGTTTGTCATCCCTCTGTACAAGAGAGTAGATTCCCCGTGTATGTGTAAAACTTTAGTGGATTCTCACACGTATCGTGGGCCAGTGGAAGTACGTTTTGAGGCTTGTTACAGAGGTTTATGGTTTGAATCCAGTGGCTGCCCCTGTTAATGCTGCAGGTGTATTAATCGACAAAATGTGCCATCAGCTTCAGACAGTGGGTGTTAAAGTACCCAAGGGTTGGTCAGAGTGTGTTGGCGTCACGGTCTAAATTACTCGATTTAATTATCCGCAGCAACCATCACCCCCTTATGGTAAAAACCTGGCAAGATCAAGATGCGAAAAAAAAACAACCAGAAGACTCTGAGGATTTTTTTTATAGGGAAACAAGTGTAATTATAACATTAATAAAAGTGAACAATTTATGAACGTCTCATCTCATCTCATTATCTGAAACCGCTTAATCCTATATAGGGTCACGGTGAAGCCGGAGCCTATCCCGGAAACATAGGGCGTAAGGCAGGAATACACCCGACGACGGGACGCCGGTCCATCGCCGAATTTATGAACGTAAATGCCCAAATACTCCAAGCGTGAACCTTCCTTTAAAACATTTCTCTAAGGCTTTCCGTTTCTTGGTGAATAACGTCGCTCATGTATGAATCTGATACACTGGGCATCCAGGTGCATGGCAGCAGAACGTGTCATGTAGGATGCTATGGCATAAGATGGCGAGGCCTATCAAGTTGTTTTAGTCGTTGGAATGGATAATGACGACAATCATGGCTGAGAGAGGGAATACACGTCAGAAGTTGACCAGTGGAATCATCTCATTTTGCAGGCGCTAGATGGACCGTTACTTAACATGATTGTGGGGGATATCGATGGATTTCGTGTGTTAATCGATTTTAAAATATCGAGTGAAATCCACAGCTAGCTGTAGTGCACGACATGTATGAACATTGTTGTAATAGCTCGCTCCTCACTTGGCCTACTCATTAGCTTCTTCAGAGAGTTTGCTTGATTAGATTTCTGCTGTGGGCGGCACGGTGGCCCAGTGGTTAGCGCTGTCGCCTCACAGCAAGAAGGTCCCGGGTTCGAATCTCTCGGCTCGGGTGCCTTTCTGTGTGGAGTTTGCATGCTCTCCCCGTGTCCGCGTGCGTTTTCGCCGGGCACTCCGGTTTCCTCCCACAGTCCAAAAAGCATGCTGCTGCATAGGTTAATTGGCTCGCAGGCTAAATTGCCCCGCAGTGCCCGGCGATGGACTGGCGTCCCATCGTCGGTATATCCCTGCCTTGCGCCCTGTGTCTGCCGGGATAGGCCCCGGTTCACCGCGACCCTGTATAGGACTAAGCGTTTTCAGACAATGAGATGAGATGAGATTTCTGCTGTGAGTTTCCATTCTATTGTGCGGCTTTCTTCATCACAGACCTGGCAGGCTCAATGCTGAGTTGCAATTTAGATGTCATTTTGCATTTTTTCTTCTGACATTCACGGTTGGACTGCAGCATAATGGACAATCACCACGCTATGTCTGCTACATGAGCAGCGATGGGTAGACGCTTTTGAGTTTTTGAGTGAACTTGTAAGAGACTGCCACTCAATAAATCTACGACACTGACTTACTATGGAGGTCGCATGACAATACATTTTGTGACCTCTCAAGGCTCCAGGCACAACCGGCAAATCTTCCTGTAAAATACGAGGAACAACATCGCAGCGCACCTGCAAGCTGGAATAACACGTGGCTCTGCCATCCATCAATGCAGGCAGGAGGCAAAGTCAGCCTTGGTTTCACCTTGTCACTCTCGCAAGTGGGAGTACGGGCATATCTCGATTTACGGAACAGATACGTCCTCGATGCTTGCTTTCCAAAGTTGTTCTTTAGGGATAGCCGTGTTGATCACTTCTCCTTCGCGATGTTTTGCCACCCTACTTTTGGGGGCATCTTGAGGTGTGCTGAGATTCGGTCTCAGCATACCTCCATCTGTACGGTTACTCCTCATCCCCTCTCCAAGTTAGAGATTCAAAACACGGTAAACGCGAATTTTATGTCATTTGTGTAGAAATTGTTCCATAATTTATAAGATGCGTCACAGATATTCCCTATACTGAGTTGCCATAAAATGAGCGATGACTGTCAGAGTGAAGCTGTCGCTGAATGAGGTGAGAGTTAAAAAATAGATAGCTAGATGTAGATGTGTATTATTACGATTTGAAAGAACCCAGTGAGCTTGAAAGCTCTAGATGCAGAATTCCTGCGATTCTCGAGAGGGTCACTCCTCTAGCCTGGATGACTGATGTCAGTTTCAGTCGAGAGAGTCAATGTCACAACCTGCCACATGGCTCTGCTGTGCAACCTTTTCCATCAATATAGACAATGACAAATCTCCGAGCAAATCGCTAAACAAATACCATGTTGATGATTACTTTGAAAAGCTGCTGTCTAGGGACAGCCGCGTCGATCGCTCCCTCTCTCCACCTCGCGACGTTTCGCCTCACACGTTAGAGGCACTGCGCCTGAGGATGCCTCTAACGTGTGAGGCGAAACGTCGCGAGGTGGAGAGAGGGAGCGATCGACGCGGCTGTCCCGAGACAGCAGCTTTTCGAAGCAATCATCATGCATCGAGCCGTGAAAACCAACATCAAATACTATACTGGAGGCCCGTGAGTTCAAACACAAACTCAATTTCTTTCAACTATTATATTCTTAACTATATTTCTCATCTCATCTCATTATCTGAAACCGCTTAATCCTATATAGGATCACGGTGAGCCGGAGCCTATCCCGGAAAC
>JAZEWT010000001.1:6399206-6413840 GCA_036362905.1 Mordacia mordax
GCGCTCGTATCTGACCGTGAGCCTCGAGCTGGGCCGTGACACACTGTCCGTGTGGCCGTGTGGCTGAGCCAAACACATGGAACGAGAAAGCCTCCTACCGCATATAGTTCAATTACATACAAAGTCACACTGCTCATGAATTTGTATTTCTTGTGAATATTTAGTTTGGCTAATATGTAGTAAATGAGATGTGTTTGCAGATATTAGAATAAACCTCCTCTGTGTGTGTGTGTCCTTGATGGGTTCTGCCGACTTATTTGGGGTTGTGAGGCGTTCAAAAATGTTTTTGAGGTTTGTTATCAGAATCGTTTTACGTGATGAAGACATTTCCATTTTTCACTCTCATAATGTACACTGCATTAACCTTGTGTTAAAGAGCAGGCCTGGGGAAAAAAAAAGATGTCACAAGAACTGTACTGCTTCAAGGTTCACTTCTATATGTTTATTGCCCATAGTGTCCCAGGACAACCCAATTTAGTTTAGTCCCTAAAGAAGGAATATCCTAAATTGAGTGACAACCCAAATATAATATGTTGAGATTTGTTGTTGTTGTTGTTGCTGCTGACATTGGTGACTTGGCCAAGCCCACAAAATCACTGCATTTGTGAACTCGGTTTAATTAAGGATGGCTGCCTGGATTCAAACCCCGAGTTCGAGCAGTGGTGACTCAGTGCTCTGACACAGTATTCTGACACAGTATTAACCCCCTGAGCCAACCGGCCACCTCAAAGAGCCATTTTTCATGGCTCGATCGTTCCACTAACCCAGCTGCTCCATAATTTATGTGGCGCATTAGCTAAGTGTTCGGTCCGCTGTAAAGTTGAGAGTGGATGTGCAAGACCTTGTAACATCTTTTCCAATAGTGGGCTATTGTTTATTAGCTTCATATTTCACTACACCTGCATTTACTTAGAAAAAGTCCCTAGGTATTTCAAGTTTATAGGATATTCTTTGTAACAAAAATCGTGCAAACCAGTACCAGAGCACCTACCATATATAATAATACTGCTATTAATGGCTGTTATTCTCAGTAAGTTGTTGTGACCATCACTCGGGCAATAGAAGTTTCATGTACCACAGAATAAAATAAAATAAAAGTAGGCCAAAATACCATCTGATGGGGCTGTCTAGCGCTCTCTGCAGTGGAGGCCCTTTTGCCAACAGTCGTGTGGGCAAATAATAATTTCCGGACTGAACCTTGTGTTAGTTATTTCAGCCCAGGAACATCGCATATCAAACTAACCGTGCGCTATACCTTCATTTTCCATCAACAGTGACTAATAAATACGAATTGCATTTATCGAGCGCCTTTCACCCGAGGGTCACAAAACGCTGCACAGAGCTGCGGAGAGAACGGCGCGTCAGCAACAACGACATCGCAACAGCAAATCAGCATGATTGCAAAGTACGAACCATGTTATGCGTCTACACTGCACCGTTGCATATCCTAGGTTGTACTTCCACAATTTCGACCAATCGTGAAAATATATCTTTTATCCATTTAACTCTACTGCGGGTATTTATTGATCATTACAGAGATTATCCATTGTGACTGTGGTTGATTCACCAGTCGGTATATGTTATAATGAGGGCTTGGTGTGGGGTGCATGCATGCATGTGGGGGGCACGTGTTGGGCATAATGTGATAAACTAATCTACTGTACAGTACCCATGTATGCTTTAAGCTTTTAAATATCACGGCACTCTTCTTGAATGTAATTATTAAGTAATGTATAAGACATCCACATTCCACACCTGGGCATGGACGAGACAGATAAGAAGGTGTGAGGAAACTCCAAACAAAGTCGGGGGGGAAGTTAGTGAGGTGGTTAGCCCGCGTCAACCTGCCAAATACTGCTTTTCTATGTGTTATGATGATATCGGCCAATTGATTTATATATTTTTTAATTGTGGGAGGAAACCGGAAATCAGCTTCAGAACAAGGGGCGAACACACAAATTCCACACGGAAAGGTGTCCAAGGTGTGAATGGAACTGCCTCGGGCAGGATTTACTGTGAGGCGCAGATATTACCATTTCATAGATACCTTGCCGCACTTGATTTTCAAGGTTTTACTGTAATTAGCTTGCTACTAAAAGTTAATTAGCCTAATTAGTAGTGTGGTTGAAAAGCAGATTGGCACAACACTGCAATGCCCCAAACTGTAAAGTTATTTTTGCATTTAATTAAGACGTATATATTTTTGCTTAATGTGTAATTTCAAAGTTTTGAACTGTAATGCTTATTTCCGTTAGGCTATATGATAAAGCCCAACAATTTAACCCTCATCTCATCTCATTGTCTGAAACCGCTTAGTCCTATACAGGGTCGCGGTGAGCCGGAGCCTATCCCGGCAGACACAGGGCGCAATGCAAGGATATACCGACGATGGGACGCCAGTCCATCGCCGAGCACTGCAGGGCAATTTAGCCTGCGAGCCAATGAACCTATGCAGCAGCATGCTTTTTGGACTGTGGGCGGAAACCGGAGTGCCCGGCGAAAACCCACGCGGACACGGGGAGAGCATGCAAACTCCACACAGAAAGGCACCCGAGCCAAGAGATTCGAACCCGGGAGCTTCTTGCTGTGAGGCGACAGCGCTAACCACTGGGCCATCGTGCTGCCCAATTTAACCCTTTTTCGTGATATTATTAACATTGGCATTTGGTGCATATAGACCAGCCAATGCGTTTCTGAGAAGTAGCTGAAGAGGCTAAAACTTTTATTCATGGCGCGAGTCAGCACCTTGTTAGATTCTTACTTAGAATCTTGGGATGTGATGTATTCCTGTAATGCCGTCGTGTGCCAGGATCTGAAATAAAATTTGTCAAAATGATCCAAATTTTTCTTAAAACATCATCACAGGAAATACACCTTCACAACCATAATTTTCAACAATATGCACGAAAAGATTCCTGTGCAAAACAGCAGAAAAGAGGCAAACATTTTGATCAAACGTTATAGTGAAATTCTAAATGTTTTATCGAGGGAGAATGAGCTACATTTTTGGAGTATAAAAAGAATTAGGCCCCCATCTGGAGTGTGTAGAATGGATTTTCTCTTGTACAGTAAAATTAGATTTTCATCTAGTAAGAAAAGCCTTGGTATCTATAGCAATAATTGGGCTGATGTTTAACAATTTTCATGTCAAGGCACATGTCATGGTATGTAATGGCCTACAATTGCAAATTATACAAAAGCACCTTATACATTCACATTACCGCGAACAGTATGGTTTAGTATTGCCTCAGGGAATTACAGTAGTGCTGGTAGTAGAACCATCAATCCTACACACGCCCACTGACAATTTTAGACGTGGTGTCTTTGGTTGTTCATCCATTCATAGTCTATGAAAATACTAATCAAGGAATTGTGTTTTTTTAACAGTTTAGTTGAATTCAAGACCAAATAAGTATTTTTCAGTATACTTTGTTGACTATTATTGGCATTTATGGTTGGGTTTTTTATTGGAGCAATTAAACTCGTTATGGCCTTATTTCTGGCTAAACCTGCTTATGTCATTGTTGTACATAAGGGTGTTGCGATATAGATTGATGTGTGAATCGCAGTAAATGTGCAGTGCTACAGTCGTTGGGCTTCATTGCCCAATTAGTTGCTTCTGCGTGTGAATGAAATCCCAACCGTTCCTTTCCGTAATCACACATGATTGCAGACGCTCGCATTGGATTCAGATTTTTTTTTTGTAGTTCTTCCATCCTCAACCGTTTTCAAAATTATATGACAGGGCAAGACTGTCGTGAACAAGGCTTGATTGTTGGAATTCATCACGAGATGTAATTACGCTTTTAAAAAATGTGTTTTTGTTGAATCTCGGAAGCCATACTCTCGTGATAGCAGGCTATGTGACCTAGTTTACTGCCATTGTTTCCTGCCATTAAAATTGTGGAGCATGTATGTAATAAACTTTTGTTATCAAGGCCGCTGATAACATTAATCATAGTATGTCAATCAGCAGTAAATGCGCGCAACAAGAGTTTAGCCTAAATTTTATTTTATTTACCGGCTAAAGCCCACTGAGATATGAGCTCTTTTTTCAGAGATGTACTGGCCACATATGATGGCTCATAGAAGTGGTTAATATCATCATGCGTGGTATTTACTCCCAGCTCATTTTGGGAATATGGCCTAGTTTACACCTACATTTTTTGTACACAAGTAAACCATTTAGTCTGTGCATGCAGTGAAAGTAGTTACATGTTTTTTTTTTAATAATGTGTCACGTGTAGATAATACCATGTTTTAGGAGCAGCACATGTTAACCTCTCGGGTCAAGGCCAGCTCTGGTGAATTTTATTCAACAAATATATATCATAGAGGTATGACGTGTTCACTTTTATATTTAACGCTTTAACACTGTATTCTCTTCCCACAAAATATACTGTTTCATCTTAGCTTTTCTTGTTACAGTGTTGATAACACTGAAATGGGCAATCATGCAAAATAAACATAAGAAAATATCCCAAGGAGAATTTTATAGAGCGCTTTGATATATATGTCCAAGGCATCTTATATGGACAAATTATGACTATTATTGTAAGTGGATTAGAATTGTAGCTGTTTAATAAAATTCATGGTTAATTTTGCACCAATTTCAACACCAGTGTGCTACTGACATCTAGAAGCACAGACATGTTTTTCTGTGTTCCCAGAAATACTTACAATTGTGCACACCTCATAATAGAGCATTGCTTGTAAGCAAGCGATATGCTAATAACAATAGCTGACTCACTCGATAGAAGAGAGGCGTCTTCTGCAAGAAATATAACAGGAATCCCAGGATACTTTAAATGTCAAGATGATATCACCGTTATTGCAGGTACTGCAGTCTGCCTGAAGCCTGGTAATTGCTATCATTCGTGAGTGTGGCATAAAATAAACACTGGCTCTGTTGAGCTGGTGGCTATGGCTTGTCTGTATGCATATTTGTGCGCTGGACTCGTCATGTCATGTTGACATGCAGAGCATGCTTTATATTTTGCTCTTCAAGACAATTCTTCGTACACGCAATCATTTGTTTTTGGCCTGCATGCATTTCATTGATTGCTGTGGAAGTGTTTCTTTGTAGAAACTCATGGAGTTTGGTTTCATTGATTATAAACAAGTGACGCAATTGCTCCATTGATATTTGAAAAGTTAACCGAAAGTTGATCTTTCATGACTCGAGTGCAAAAAATATTTCATTGAAACCATGGGTGACTTCATGGAAAATATCAATTCTATCACACAGCTCTGTGTTTAGATAGATAGATGATAGATACCCAGTGAGCGTGCAAGCTCTGGATGCGGGATTCCTGCGAATGCAGCAAACGTTCGAGCTAACCAACGAAATGTGTTTAGCTTAGTCTGAGCGTGAGCTTCATCTCCGGGTCCTCATGGCTCAATGCTCACCAAGTCCTGCTGACAGATCTCAGTCCCCTGCACCACGTGGACGATGTCTTAGCCGTTAACGAGTGAGATCTAGAATTTGTAGGGATTTGACAGATTGTAGAGGTACATTTTTTTCGAGATGTGTGACTCCACAAATAGGTGGTGACTGCTTGAAAATGCTCACTGGTCTTCAGGGAGATTAATGACGCTGGTGATGAGCTTATCATTGCCGAAAAGTCAAACTGCTTGCGGATAAATGGCATTTCATACTAATGGCATTGTCTTATCATCCCTTATTTTTTCACGTTGTGCCATCAGGTGCAATTCATCTAGGCAGTATCAGGCACGCGTTTAATAAGCGAAGACATAAAGAATATATGCTGGTGTCTCATAACTCATCTTGAAACTACTTTGGTGTGCAACATGGTCACGTACATTATATCTATATGAAACATTTTCTTTCCATAATGTGAGGTTATAAATGAAGCAGCAGTACACATAACACTTTAAATCGTGACGGTAACAAGCCATAAGTTCTGGTTGCTTCCCGCTCAATTGTAAAATTGTCACCGTTGGTGGACCACTTCGATATCAGTGAAAATCTCTTCATACATCATAGCCCTGTGGAAAAGTGAAGTCAATGTGAATTGGTGGTGACCTTGTTGCTGATCAGTGTAAAATGAAATGAAGTGCCCCGCTATTTGGGCCCATGCTGTTATTCACACAACTGTAACGTGAATCATTAACCAGACTATTGCGGATAATAATGAGCGGAGGCTTCGCTACAAACTAGTCGCACGAATGTAAGCGGATAAGTCGTCTACATACATGTAATCATGTTTGGCTATACGTTGTTTTAATCTAGCTGGCTGGCACTCGGGCAAAAAGGCTTGGCTATGGCATGAGGGCTTCAAGGTGGCAGTTTAAAATCCTGTTGGGTATATATTTCCAGCCAAACTCCCTTTAGGGTAGATACATAGAGATTCACGTTGTTGGAGGTTAACAGTTAACATCTACTTTCAATTTAGACAACAATGTCATTATTCTCGCAATACGGGACAGTATCAACGCGGTACAATACTAGCTAAGGATAAAATCCGCCGATGGGCATTCATGCCACTTTATATGCAATGCTACTTTGTGTTCTTTTCGTGGTACGAAAATATAGCTGTCATATGACGGCGTCGTTTTCAAGTTTTGCCTTTTGTTGCTGTTACATTGACGGGGGCGGCACGGTGGCCCAGTGGGTAGCGCTGTCGCCTCACAGCAAGAAGTTCCCAGGTTCGAATCTCGGCTCGGGTGCTTTTCTGTGTGGAGTTTGCATGTTCTCTCCCCGTGTCCGCGTGGGTTTACATCGGGTGCTCCGATTTCCCCCCACAGTCCAAAACATGCTGTTGCCGAGGTTAATTGGCTTGCAGATAAATTGCCCTCAGTGCCCGGTGATGGGCTAGCGCCCCATCGTGGGTATATGCCTGCCTTGTGCCCTGTGTCTGCCGGGATAGGCTGCGGATTTCCGCGACCCTGTAGAGGAGCAAGAGGTTCCTGACAATGAGATGAGATGACGGCGGCGGTCTCAGGTTTTAACCTTTGTTGCCGTGACATTGACGGGGTTTTCCCCCTTCAAGCGGCAAAACTCATCCATAATGAGTGCGGAGTAAAGGCATTGGGGCAGACTCTTAAACAAGAGAAAGCACTGCAGATGCCGGCCCTTTCCCATCAATTACAATAATCAGAGTCTCACTGAGCAAATTGAATGTTAATGTCTCCACAAGGAGCATTAGCTATTGTCCGTGTATTTGTGTTTGGTGCGCAAGTCACGCACAGCACATAGAGTGGGGTATATAATTATGTCCGCTCAATCCGATGTTTCAAAGCTGTGAATGTAACTACGACAATCGACTGAAACATTATCAAGTAATTGCCAATCAGAAAGAAATGTTTCAAACCTGTAGAAAAAAAAACATGCCACTTGGCTAGATTGAGAAATGCATTCTCTGCTCAGTTCAGGGCAGAGCCTATCCTGGCAGACAGAGAGTGCAGGGTGGGGCTATGTCCGTGATGTGATGCTAGTACATCGCAGGGGACACTTTTTGGGGCAATTTCTTCAGCAGGCCAATTAACCTAGGCAGCAGAGTGTCTTTGGATGGTGGGAGGAAACCGGAGTATCCGGCGATAACCCACACGGTCACGAGGAGAGAGAGAATATGAAAACCCCACACAGAAAGACACCCGAGACGGGAACCGAACCGGCGACCTTCTTGCTGTGAGACAGCAGCGCTACTCATTGTACTGCCATGCCACCCCAATTCTGTGTTTAATTAGGAATAAATAAGTGCTTGGAAAAAAATAATATCCATAATTATGACTGCTCTATTTAATGAAACTGCTTGTCTTTATGACAGACTAATTTTAAAATGTTTTATTAATAGGACCTTATTGCTTTACTAGAACACATAAAGTAATTACCAGATTGTGTACAATTTCCGCATTATCATAATTAAGCTGGTAATGAGCTTTTCCATCTGGATTTATCTGTGCTTTAGATAATTTTACGAATATATATCGTGCTTGGTATAGTCTATTGTAACTACTTATGCGGTGTAATTACCAACTTATGTCTTCGATCCATTATGTGGCAGATGTGAGCTTGCTCATTTCTTGCATACATTTTCAAAGGCTACGAAAGGGTAATGGCAGGTAGTGAAACCAATTATCTACATAAAGCAAAGGTTACATCACTGGCGACGGCTCGCAAATAAAAGCCAAGTCCATTTTCTGACCAAAAGATTTAAATGTTTTCAATATTAAACTTGCGCGGATAGGGTGGCCCAGTGGGTAGCGCTGTCGCCTCACAGCAAGAAGGACCCAGGTTTGAATCTCGGCTCGGGTGCCTTTCTGTGTGGAGTTTGCGAGTTCTCTCCCCGTGTCCGCGTGGGTTTTCGCCGGGCACTCCGGTATCTCCCACAGTCCAAAAAACATGCTGTTGCATAGGTTAATTGGCTTGCAGACTAAATTTCCCGCAGTGCCCGGGATGGACTGGCGTCGCATCATGGGTATATCCCTGCCTTGCGCCCTGTGTCTGCCGGGATAGGCTCCAGCTCACCGCGACGCTGTACAGGACTAAGCGGTTTCTGACAATGAGATGAGATTAAGGTATCAATAATTTGCAATATAAAATATCCGTTGACGGGAGACACTTTGAAAACAGCAGAATATCTCTATGGGTACTTTTTTGCCAGTATACATATATAAGATTACAACAGGTTTTACCGTATCTGGCGATTATGATCATTGATTGTGGATTGTGAACAAAACAATAAACTAAAGAATCATTATTTCCAGGGCGGCGCGGTGGCGCCACACGTTTGAAAAGCAAAAATCGTTACATTGTTCTTATTTTTCATTTCGTGTTAGTCAACGATGACTGTGAGCGGACAAAATCACCCAGACGTAGCATAGGGCGGCACGGTGGCCCAGTGGTTAGCACTGACGCCTCACAGCAAGAAGGTCCCGGGTTCGAATCTCTCGGCTCGGGTGCCTTTCTGTGTGGAGTTTGCATGCTCTCCCCGTGTCCACGTGGGTTTTTGCCGGGTACTCCGTTTTCCTCCCACAGTCCAAAAGCATGCTCCTGGATAGGTTGATTGGCTCGCAGACTAAAATTGTCCCGCAATGCCCGGCGGTGGACTGGCGTTCCGTCGTCGGGTGTATTCCTGCCTTACGCCCTGTGTTTCCGGGATATGCTCCGGCTCACCGTGACCCTATGTAGGATTAAGCGGTTTCAGATAATGAGATCATTATTTCCATATATGATACGGACTTGACATGAACATTACTAAGAATGTGGAACAAAAGCTGAAAAGTACATGGAGAGATGTATGCGTGTCACTACAATGAGAGACATAAACATTCACATATCAGATCGTGAAAATATTCAGATATTAGAGACAATCCAATGATAGTTTACGTTACAAATAGACATTAGCACAGGGCATATGTTTAAAGTACTGGGGCAGAAGAAATTCATGGATGGCAACCAAGCTATTTTAGATCCAGGGCATTTTTCAAGCAAAAATTTGAACAACAACAGATAACCATCATAACCTGCGGCTCTTGCAAACGTTAGAGAAGAAGGTGGAGGAACATCGTCAATCCTGTGGGAAGGACACGTGCCTTTCAGTGACACCATGCAAAGGTTCCAGGTTGGGGGGTCAGCGCAAAGGCAAAGTGGATGAGCGTTAAATCTAAAACGCCCACGGATAGGGTTAGGGGGACTTTAACCAAACACTGCACAGGATCAGCAAAATTGCTGATAAACATCAGGGAGTGAATGCCGAAGAGCTGAATAAACCTTAAAAGAGGTCGAAATCGCAGTAAATATTGAATTCTAAGGAAGCACCTTGTGTGTACGGCATTGCAACCGAAAAATATTAATGTTCAACCATATTTTGTGAAGCTCAGGGCATGGCGTACTTTTAAGCATGCCTACGGCTCATTGTTTATTTCCCAGACTCGTAGAGCCCAAAAATACACGACATATTCGTCTTGGATCCGTTGATCATTCTAGAGGATCGTGGAGTCAAACTAAGGCATGTTTAAGATTCCAAATGTTTATTATAATTTATTAAGGCTCATGCAGTCAGATTCAGAATACCATTGTTATTTTTAAACACTGTATTGACTCGTAATGTTTGCACTGTTTCTGCCACACGCGTATCAGCTTCATTCCTGCACTCAAAGCAATTCAGAGTTCCCTTTATGAAGTGGCAGGATTGTGAGTATGGCGGCGGGGTGGCCCAGTAGGTAGCGCTGTCGCCTCACAGCAAGAAGGTCCCGGATTCGAATTTCGGCTTGGCTGCCCTTCTGTGTGGAATTTGCATGTTTTCCCCATGTCCGCGTGGGTTTCCGCCAGGCACTCCGGTTTCCTCCCACAGTCCAAAAAGCATGCTGCTGCATAGGTTAATTGGCTCGCAGGCTAAATTGCCCCGCAGTGCCCAGCGATGGACTGGCGTCCCATCGTCGGTATATCCTTGCCTTGCGCCCTGTGTCTGCCGGGATAGGCTCCGGCTCACCGTGACCCTGTATAGGACTAAGCGGTTTCAGACAATGAGATGAGATGAGACTCCGATTTCCTCCCACAGTCCAGAAAATATGCTGCTGCGTAGGTTAATTGGCTTGAAGACTAAATTGCCCGCAGTGCCCGGTGATGGACTGGCGTCACATCGTGAGAATATCTCTGCCTTGTGCCCTGTGTTTGCCAGCATAGGCTCACCGCGGCCCTGTACCCAGCCCAGCTACTCACAATGCTGCCGTGGATTTTTGCCGATGACTCCGCTTTCCTTTCAAATCTGAAACACACTCTGCGTCGGTTAATGTCCTCAGTGAATTACCCCCGGAGCCCTGAGCTGTTGTAACCTCCTTAACACTCTCTACTAGACAACTATTAAAACTCTTTTGGAAATCTCTATGAGAGGGGAAATGGCTCTTTGTCAGTGCACAAGTGCACAGTGTGCCCAGAATATGTACGAGTTTATAAATCATTAAGTATTGTGCTTCTGACACTGTCATCTAATTCCTGAACATATCTTCACGCGAAAAATACAATAGATTTGCGCCTCTCATTTTGATGCTACTTGATGAATTACTGCTTATTTCTTTTTATTGTTCATCATTCAATTACTAAATCATTTAAAGACACTGACTTGTGGTCACTTAAGTGCCTTTATGGGGTTATAGCTGAAACAGTAGTGTCATGAATCTAAGAACATGATGATAATTGGTTTGAGAGTGTTGCTTAGGAGAGTGTTGTTTACAATTAAGATAATCTCTATACGCCTGTAATTAGCATCTCTATTAAAGCTCTAAGATTTACATAACAGGTTGAAGATTATTGTAATCCGCGACATTTACATTGCATTTTACATATTGAATTGCAGCGTTTGCTTGTAAAACATCGTAGTCACACTATCCAGATAAATATGAATGCAGTGCAGTGTTACAGTACAACTGCAACTATCGAACACGTATTATCCACATAAACTGGGATATTTTAAAGAATGCCGTATTAATTGGATGAGAAATAGCAAAATGTTTAGCCAGGGTTATTAGAGGCATTGCATTATAACGTTGCTTCCACTAAGTTGCAGATTAATGAGAATACTGGACATCAATTAAGGACCCATTTTTTTTAATCACAGGAGGAAGTAATCTGGATTTAAACCCAGGGTCCCAGTGGTGCAGATGAACTGCCACAGCATGAGTCGGTTGGGTCACGCTGCCATCTCTCTTTAGCATGCATTTTTGAAGGTTTTATCCACATGGCAATTAACCCCGACGCTGCTCCTTCACGAAACACTAATGTCAATGTTGTTTCTTTCAGACACACAGAGCTGCCCAGCGGCGTGCTACACATCAGCGATGTGCGGCCGAGCGACGCTGGCCTGTACCGCTGCGTGGCCTCCAATACAGCACGCCGGCGCACCAGCCTGGAGGCCATCCTCACTGTGCAGCAGGGTATGCTGAGCTGATGGGTGACACAATTGATTTTTTTAAATAGGGAGCCAATGGCTTATTAATGGCAGTCATCATCATCGTGATGAGGCTCTACACCAAAGGCCTTTTTTCCGCCATCGCCATCTTTCGTGGTGTTGTGATACCAAAATCCATCTCGCTCCGGTGCAAGACACCTCACTCATGGTGGCTAGCCTCTCAGGAGGAGGCTCCCTCCGTTAGCTGTCATTCCATCACCAGTCTCACCGAACACAATGTATGCATTTGAAGATGTAAAAGTTTTCAAAAATATTAACCATAAGACAACTGCATTGTCAGATGTCAAAAGTGGCTATTGAAATCATATTTAGTTACAAAAAATTGCCCGGGAAAGGGTAGAAATAACAATGGTATGAATGTGACGATTATTTAAATTTGTCGAATTGAACGAATTGCTTTTTCAGCTTGTAAAGCCTTTTCTCCTGACAATGTTGCATGCTTACCACATTTTTGGAGAAAGTAATCGAATTATCAAGCCTCTGTTGTTATGATTGCACCGAGCCACTTGCAATTTAACTTTTAAGTTCATTTTAAAAACCATGTTATTTAAGCGCCGTATGTAAATCACAAGTTTTCCTAAGATTAGTTATTAAGCTCAAACATTGTCTAATTAATATTTGTATCGATATTTGTTACCAAAAATTGGAACACAATATCTACGGATCATACACAGATATTTGTATGCAACAATTCACATTGAAATCGATATTGCATCAATTCTAGTCACATAATGTGAAGAGCATATAATTCACCTGGCAGCTTAATGTATTACGAGGGATTTCATAGTAAACTTGCAAATGTGATGTGATAAATGGGAGGGACGTTTATCACTGTGTGAATTTTAGTCGGAAAGGAGCCATCAGTGTTTATGTCGCTTAACATACTCTGACACACGAGTAATAGCTGTTGCATTAGGGTGTGAAGATACAGTCTCTCTGAGATGTTCGAGCTTTACGGATTTACCACGTGCCAAGAGGTAAGGTCAAGAGAAAGTCAATGTATCTCCCTGCTCAGACAAGCATGAGACAATGCTCATCACTGCAGGTGACTCTTAGCTTGTGGTCAGCGTTCCATCTTACTCATGGCTGGAGCGAGCCGCCTCTGTTGACTTTACACTAAGTGGTCTTCACTTGATAACTGGTGGTTTAATGGGCTGAGTCTACCCCTGACTGGGATTTGAACTCGTAACCTTCCCATCGCAGGCTGAGCACTCTGACCACAGCACTGTCAAGTATAAGTATTACAATATCTGGATTTATAACTTCCTCGCTTGTCGGTAGATCTACTGGCTGTTAAATCATCATAATAGGTGTGAAGATTCGTAGTGGTTTTGTACAGTGGGGTTATTCGTAGCTTTTGCCACTGCCGAAAGAAATTATGTTCAACTTGTACGTTTATCAATCGAAAGACGTTATGCTTTCAAATAGGATTCCATAAGATGTGGGCTTTATAACTCAGCAAACGTTACCGTGATAATGCAATAAAGAGGCAATGCAAAGCAGATTGAAGTGCCGTTGAAAACGGAACTGTATCACGAAAAGCAACATCCCGTGTACCTACAGAAGAGCATTATCTTCAAAATAACCAAGAGTAAACCAAAGAAGAATTTAATGAAGAAGACGGAAAAGTGGTCATGAAGATAAATATGATTAAGTCAGAAGTCCCGCATAACAAGTTTTTTAGACAATCAGGGATACCTTATCTCATCTGATCGTCAGAAACCGCTTAGTCCTGTGTAGGGTCTCGGTGAGCCGGAGCCTATCCCGGCAGACACAGGGCGCAAGGCAGGGATATGCACACGATGGGACGCCAGTCCATCACCGGGCACTGCGGGCAATTTAGTCTGGATGCAGCAGCATGTTTTTTGGACTGTGGGAGGAAACCGGAGTGCCTGGCGAAAACCCACGCTGACACGGGGAGAGAACATGCAAACTCCACACAGAAAGGCACCCGAGCCGAGATTCGAACCCGGGACCTTCTTGCTGTGAGGCGACAGCGCTACCCACTGGGTCACCGTGCCGCCCTATCAGGGATACCTGACTTTCACTATATTTTTCCTCCTATTTTGGATGCATCATCAATCGTTTCAGAAACGATTCTGAAACGCCTCATGATACGTTTCTGAAACGCCTGATGATGCCTCCAACATAGGAAGTGAAACGTTGCAAAGGAGAGAGGAGGAACACACGACACGGCTATCCGGAAAGAACAACTATAGAAAGCAACTCATACATATAGCCAAGAAAACCTACTTTTGAGTAGCTATTGGAAGCAATTGTCAGCGAGTTGGAGTGATTTTGAAAAAAAAAACAACTTGATATGAAATTCAACATACTGCTGTCCCTAAAGAAAACATTTTAAAACCAGTGCCTGCCCAACCATATAGCCATACGAAAGCATAGAATAAATTACCTGCCTTGTTTTATG
This sequence comes from Mordacia mordax, assembly GCA_036362905.1. Lineage (NCBI taxonomy): Eukaryota > Metazoa > Chordata > Hyperoartia > Petromyzontiformes > Petromyzontidae > Mordacia > Mordacia mordax. The sequence goes on from JAZEWT010000001.1 coordinate 6,413,568, forward strand.
AATCAGAAATCTGGAGACTTGTAAATAAAATAAGTCAATAGATCACAATCTGAAAAGGCCACAAAGAGGGAAGAAATGGGTGTAATTAGAATCATACTGAGAGAGGGGTTCAAACGGTTCACATAAACAAACGCAAATTAAATATATTTTGTTAACTCTTCGGAAAGTTTGGCCTGTGATAAAAATCCGTGCCTCACATAAAAAAGGCCCTGCCCGAGTGAGTTCGATTTCCGACTTGGGTATCTTTCTGTGTGGACGCTATGGGTACTTTTT
>JAZEWT010000001.1:6443372-6453960 GCA_036362905.1 Mordacia mordax
CAATAAATTATTACTATTAAGATCATTAAATAAATGACAGGCGTGTGCCTCCTGATTTGAACAACGGAAACACACATTGACTGGGCATCTCTGCCCCTTGAATGCATCTCTCGCTTCGAGTCGGTAGACCCTCACACGGGTACAGTGTCCTATTCCGTTGGATGGTGACAGTGAGATTGGAGAGATGCTACTTCACAGCTGAGCTCACATGTAGCGGAAGAAATTGAGCTGCTGATTGCCTTTGCACAAGTGAACAGGCTTGTGATTAAATCGAGTGTATGCACAAAATTGGACCCTCAAGGTTCAATGGAACTGTGAAAATGCGATGGTCGTGTCACGTGTAGAATTTAAAGCGTTCATCAATCTTCGTCGTAAACTTCAGAAATAATTGCTGATCATTTCCACGTGTTATTTTTAAATGTACTGAAAATACAACAGTTGTTTTTTTTCTTGAACCCAGTAAATTTCTAATACTGGGCAAATGTGTGCACCATCCTGAATTATGGTTGAGCTTAATTCAAACCCTGTGCTTATGATTCCCTGCGATTTCAACGTGATCTATAGAGGAGAATTTGATCTATGACTTTGTATAAAAATGCTTGCCTTTACGAGCACGTGATATAAATACTATGGCATTGCCCTTTGCACTGGAAAGCGATGGTTTACTAGCTTGCTCAATGGTCCTCACTACCAGCTAATCATCCTCACTCTCAATCACTCGCTCTGGAGCCCTCACTCATGATCACCTACCTCTCTGGCCAATTGGTCACCTCAATTGGCACCATGGCGCAGTGAGTAGCGCTGTCGCCTCACAGCAAGAAGCACCTGGGTTCGATTCCCGGCTCGGGTGCCTTTCTGTGTGACGTTTGCGTGTTGTCGCCCCGTGTGCCTTGCGATGTACTGGCGTCACATCCTGGCTATACCCCCGCCTTTCGCCCTGTCTGCCGGGATAGGCTCCCGCGACCCTGTATAAGATTAAGAGGGTGTTCATAATGATGATGATGAATTGTCTTCTCCATGGCTTTCCCCTTTCCTTTGTTTTTCATCTTTCCAGCAGGCCGACTCAATGCGTCACATAGGTCGCCTGTTTGTTTCATTAGCGGCAGTGTCAACGTTTGTATTTTGCTAACGCTGCTGTTCTTTTTCGACGTTACAAAACGAAACGACAGTTCTGTGAAACCATGCGGGGGAAACATGGAAGGTCATCGTCTTTCATCTTAGCTTGAATATACTGTTTTATTGTTTTTAAGCCAAGTCACTGCAACAATCATCACAAATTTCTTTCTAATATATTTATTTTCTTTGAGACCATAACCTCGTTATGCCTCGCTCCTTATTGTCCTCTAATCTTTCCGTGGGATTGGCACATCATCACTGTTGCTAAGGGCTCTGTGAAATTCCCAAGAAAAATGCAAGTTCATTTTTCACGCAAAGATTTCTATTGAGCAAAGATCAACCGATCACCTTTTGCACGTGATTAATCTGCCACGCCATGGAGCAGTGCTCTAACATTTGAGGCAGTGTGTCAAAGTCAACACTAAAACTTCTTAATTGAATTCAATCACACACTATCTGCCTTATTGATGGCTCCGTCCTGCCTGGCTCCCTTTGCCTCTATCTCATCTTTGCTTGTTGTCTCCCGTTTGCGCTACTCTTCATGTCTCTGTTGACCATTGGCGCTTCGAAAGCCTCTTAAGATTTTGCCTCGCGTAAGCCCACTCGTTCTGCTGCTCACCTCGCCTCGCCGTGAAAATTGTGTTTTCTTTTTGGAGATTGGCGCGGAGTACTTTTCTTCCGTCACCGTTGCACACCGCTTAACTTTACAACTTCCGCTCCCCTAAGCTGGTCTCAATCGCTGACCGCAGTTGCAGATGGTGGCTCTGTTTGATGGCCAGCTGCTTTCAGTGAAAACATTTTTTGTGTGACATATATTTGTAGGGCGGCGCGATGGCCCAGTGGTTAGCGCTGTCGCCTCACAGCAAGAAGGTCCCGGGTTCGAATCTCTCGGCTCGGGTGCCTTTCTGTGTGGAGTTTGCATGCTCTCCCCGTGTCCGCGTGGGTTTTCGCCGGGCACTCCGGTTTCCTCCCACAGTCCAAAAAGCATGCTGCTACATAGGTTGATTGGCTCGCAGGCTAAATCGCCCCGCAGTGCCCGGCGATGGACTGGCGTCCCATCGTCGGTATATCCTTGCCTTGCGCCCTGTGTCTGCCGGGATAGGCTCCGGCTTCACCGTGACCCTGTATAGGACTAAGCGGTTTCAGATAATGAGATGAGATGAGACATATATTTGTTCATGATAGCTTGGACTGAACGATTTAGGGTTTTTTTTCCTTCATGCAATTCTTTACCTGATATTTGCACGATTTTCAAATCCCATTTTGATTGTCTCGTTCCTCTTATGTGTCGTGTGTATATAAACGCATTTCATTAAAATAAAGCGTACTATATTTTAAAATGAAGGTTTATTTTTAATATCAATGTAAATGTTCCATTCACCACGCAAATCAGGATGGATGATGCCATGTATTCTCAGATTTGTGCAAATTTTGTTGCACTGTGATAATATTGTTGTTCGGAGATTTTAAGGGGCGGCATAGTACAGTACAGGGTAGCGGGGGGCCGGAGCCTATCCCGGCCGACTAAGGCCGCAAGGCGGGGGAATACCCAGGCTGTGATGTCAACACATCACAGGGCATACTTTTTGGACCAATTTACTAAGCAGGCCAATTAATCTTGGCAGCAGCGTGTCTTTGGACCATGGGAGGAAACCGGAGTACCCATCAAAAACCCACGTGAGTACGAGGAGAGAACAAGCAAACTCCACACAGAAAGGCACTCGAACCGGGAACACAATCCGGAATCCTCTTGCTGTGAGGTAACAGTGCTACTCAATAAATATGAATTATTTGTTATTGATGTAGGTGTTAACAGATCGATGTACGACAATTGCTCAAGAGCTGCTCTTGCAGAATAGCCGCGTTGAAAGAAAGAAGAGGTATTATGGAAATGGCTATCCCAAAAGAGTAGCTCGTACGAGCAATATCAATGTTTTATTTCATGTGCATGACTTGTGATCATCGTGGTCATTCCACTCGTGGAGAAAAGCCCAATGAAATTGGTGAATAAGTGGTATTTTTAGTAGAGCTCCCTTGTTTATACAGCTGTATTTAATTAATTTGTTTATTAAACCTAACAGGACATGTAGTCACAATATAGAGGTACGTTTGGAAAACCAGTATGTAAATACGTGTAGGTAAGCAAAAAAGTATATCACGTGATAATGGATAATTAACCCACCCCCCATCCATCAAGTGTAAAAGAAATCTGTACAACCTGTCAGAACGCTCTAACTAAAACTAATGTAAAGGCTACGTGATTGATTTAGAGTCCGTGTGAGTACCTTTTGCGTAGCTTGTTGGACTTTCGAAAGTGAATCACTCTGAGAGAACATGAAAGCAGCAACTGTGAGGGGAAACACTTGACCCATATTGAGTGTGACCGCATGCATTATCAGAAGGGTAAGGTGATCATTTCATTTTGAGCATTGTATTTTTGAGCATTAGTTCTTTGTACGTGTAGGTTGTTGCTGCGCGCTTCGGTTTTCCTCCCACATTGAAAACAAAAATGGACGTGCTTGAATCTATCTGGAGGCATACACCTGAAATATCCCCCTCCCTCCCCCCAGAAAATATCCCATGAGACCTGCTTGAAATGCTTGAGTATTTGGCTGAACGTCTCAACCGGAATCTCCTTGAAAAGCAGGCCAGTATCGCTTGAGTATTTTCATCTTGACATACATCGTGAAGATGCCCGCATTAGCGCGTGACAAGAGCACGCGGTCCGTACCTGGAACATGGCAGCTGGGCTCTTATTGTTTTTAAACATTTGAACACGTCCAATAATCGCACTGGCCGTGAACACATGTGCGTGTGGCCCTGTATGTCTCATATGAAGCATGTCACGAGCCACATCACGACGTATAATTGGTTTCTTTAGTGTGAGGTCGTCATAAAATGTGTGTCGTAAACCCTCCTCCACCCAATACGGCCGATTAATAAAACTGTCTCTTGAATCAACCGCGTCGGATTTATAAGTGCATCATCAGCATCCCCCCTGCGGTTGTTGAAGAGGAATAATATAACATTTACATACGAATGACGTTCCACTGGTGATTATATTCAGGATCATCAGGTTGTTAATGGAAGCTCATATCTTTAGCGAAATCACTACGTTTCACATATGCAATGCGTGCACATACATCGTAACATATATACAGCTCATTACTGGATGGAATGATGGTTGACTTAATATAAATTTAATGAATATGCATTACACGATACATAAAACATTGCACTCTACATATAACACGGGACTATTAATCATTATTCGCCCATTGTAAAATGAGTCTAAATTAAATAGACCGCAATTAAATTCAGCAGCTGTGAAATTAGTTCGAAGTTTATGATTAGAAAACTTTCATTGTAATGTATTACATACTTTTACAATATTCGCATTGCTTTAAAATCAATCACACACTGCTCAAATGAATAGTGCAGTGTTGTGCGGAATCTCAATCTCGTTTCCAACAGAATTAATGCATTACAGTGCCACCCACAAGAGAGAATTAGTTACATATAGCCATAGCTTTTGCGATGTCCCTTCGAGGCTGACTCATTACGTCGATATTTAAAGCAATGAAATGAAACACCAATTCCCTAAAAAAAAAGCATACTTAAAACAACTATTCTGTTACAGTTTAAAATATCGAGAAAGTTTGCAAATTTCCATAAAGCAACTTCCATGTCAGCTCACAGTTAAACTGCTTCAGCGAAGCCTCACGGTGCAGAATGATGGCTTCAGGAAACCTCCACTTAGGCAGCAGCCTGGCCCCAAAGCGCACGCGTTATTGACGCGAACGACACGATTGCTACTTTTCAAATTAATTTGTTGCTTTTGTCTTTGCCTTGTTCACACGATATTTACACAATAACAGGAGGTCTTTGTGCTGATGGATATTTTCTCGTTGCTTAAAGCGTGGTCTGCAAATCGTGCAAAAATGTGAATCTCAATTTCAGTCTTAGCTTTTCTGCAAACCCTCCTCTTAATTGTGTAATGAAGGCCAGCTACAGGAAAATGCACCCTATCTGCATGTCGGAAGCAGTTTATAATGAATAGGAGGGCAGTATTTGACGGGTGTGAACCCGCTGCTCTATGCTGATATGGCTATTTTCAGCAACAACAAAACAACAATGATTTATCACAGGTGTCATGATCATGATGCGTCATTTAATGCTCGAGAATATTGAAATGGTGATACGTGCCAAAGTGTTAATGAACAATTATCACCTCACTGGGAAACATTTTGATATACCCATTGTGGTGTAAAAGTACAGCATTTAGAGGTTATTTTTCCTAACAGATTTTCAGATATGGTTAATATATCTGAAAATGACTCTGATAGTTGACAATTTGTCCACATGTACTACAGATTAGTCTGCGTTTATATCCATACCGTCTGTCCAAACACCATCATGATTCATTTGTTTCAGATTTATGCGCGAAGCAGAGCCAAGTCTCTTAAATGCACGAAATTGATGTGATTGTTTTTTTTTATTGGAGAGCAGAGTGTGAAATATCACAGTTGAGGAAAGGAAGGGATGTGGCAGGGAATACCTGATGGGTGTTTTAAATAAATCAACTTAAATTGAATGTTTCCCCTTGTGTCTGCTGCTACAAATAGAATTTTTGTAAATACCTACAATGAAGATTTATAATTTAAGCTTTGGTCACGACAAAAGAAAAGCTACATTTTAATGCCTCGGTGCAGTGAGAGCAAGACTTTGTCACAGAGATTGATCGTTCCCAAGCAGGGCCTTTTCTTTTTTCCTGCAGCACAGATTGCTTTCTGGTGTTTTGTAAGGCACAGTGATAGTAATAAGAGTTTCACTTCCAGAGCGCTTTTCACCCGAGGGTCACAAAGCGCTGCACAGAGTTGTGGTAATTAATGCAAGGTCCTCAGTGCTCGCTGGTGTCTGTGTGTAATTGTTTAGCTTTTTTGGAAAATACGGTGACGAGAGATATTGTTCCTTTCTAACCTTTGGAAATAAGTGAAATTGTTGAATGTTTTAGAAGTGTTTAATTGCCTTCATTAGACTTCTAGGAGACTTTATATATTATAGCATAGTAGGAGAAGTATATTTATCGAACAAAGCAATTGCTTGTTGTTGAATAAAACAAAATATTGCTTTGGTCGTTGATATTGGTTTTATTTTTACCTAAACCAAGTCAGGACTTCAACCTTCACTGGCATGAAAATGGAGGCCCTTAATTCAGCGGTGGACTGACAAAAAGTGAAATTCGCATTCCAGCTTACTATTTGACCGACACGTACAATTCAGCCGTATTGAATCTCTCGGCTCGGGTGCCTTTCTGTGTGGATGCATGCTCTCCCCGTGTCCGCGTGGGTTTTCGCCGGGTACCCCGGTTTCCTCCCACAGTCCAAAAGCATGCTCCTGGATAGGTTGATTGGCTCGCAGACTAAAATTGTCCCGCAATGCCTGGCGATGGACTGGCGTCCCGTCGTCGGGTGTATTCCTGCCTTACGCCCTGTGTTTCCGGGATAGGCTCCGGCTCACCGTGACCCTATATAGGATTAAGCGGTTTCAGATAATGAGATGAGATGAGAGATATTTTCTGATGTTTTCTGTGGAATTTTCTTATGTTATAGTGCCCTTATCAAACAATTGCACTAAATGAAAATGTTACGTACTAATAATTTTCAAAGCAGTTTCTAAGAGCAAAGTAGGCCCTTGAGGCGGAATTGCTAATGAGTGAGGAATGGATGGATTGTAGAAAGGGTTGGATGGGGGGAGGTTGATGAGGGAATGACGGATGTTACGGCGAAACAGAATGATTATATTCGGAGCAGATGAAAAATATTCAGAGAGGCGTAGCAGCAGAGCGAGTAGCGTTGCTGCCTCATTGCTAGAAGGCCTGGAGTTCGACTCCTTGCTTGCGTGCCTTTCTGTGAGGCGTTTGCTTTTTCCCCTCTATGTCTATATGGATTTGCAGTGAGTACTCCGGTTACCTCCCGCAGTCCAAAGGCAAGCTGGCTTGGTGATTTCCCTCACTAAATTTCCTCCAGTGCCCTGTGATGCATTGGTGTCTCATTCTGGGTGTAGCTCTGCCTTCCACCCTGTGTCTGTCGGGATAGGCTTTACTCACCGTGCCAATTATATATTATGAACCCTGAAGCTACACATAAACTAAAAACACATCTGCAGTTGCTTGAAGTGACTTGATTCAAACAAGCTGCGTGTAATTCAGGTCCAAATACAAACGTTGCCATGTACGAGGGCTTGCATATTGGGACATTTTTACCCGAAGTCGTTATTTGCCGATGGTAATAGATATCAGGAAAAATATAGTTCCCGATAGACAGCAATGTCTTCCACATTTGGGTGATTTTCACAAGCGACGTGTGGTTCATCTAGATCTCATAAAGCATGATATATATTGAAAGTTATGTACTATTTACTCTACATGACTCCAGCGCCCACTGCAGGAATCATTATAATTCAGGGATTATGTTTAATTAGCATTTACCCTATGGAATGTTTCATAGCCAAAATGTTTTGTGATTTGTTTGAATTACCATCCAACAATGAGGCAGTAAAATCAAGGACCTTTATTTTCTTGAATAGAACTGCAGCTCCTAATTTTGAAAAATCCGAGAAACTCTGGATTTGCATTGGCGGTTGCTTTTTACGACTAGATGGATGGTGATTGCTTTCCAAAGGTGTTCTTTCGGGATAGCCATGTCGAGCGCTCCCTTCCCTCTTTCCTTGGGCACATTTCGCTTACCACATTTGACGCATTTTCAGGCGGATTTAGACTGTCTAAGTACATTCCACCTTAGCAGTGTCCTCGGAGGTACAGAGGGGAGGAGGAGCGCTCGACACGGCTGTCTCAGAAGAACAGCTTTGGAAAGAATTCATCACTGGGGGAAGTTATTTGTTAGATGCCTTCTTGTATCCATTCACAAGAGTACTTTTATACATACAGAACCAATATCTTCGGTAAACTTCACAAGTCATAGAAAATAGACAAATGTTTATCCACAATAATCACTGTGACTGATGGAAACGAGCACACTTCGCAAGGCAGGGATATACCAACGATGGGACGCCAGTCCATCACCGGGCACTGAGAGCAATTTAGTCTACAAGCCAATTAACCTCTACAGCAGCATGTTTTTTGGACTGTGGGAGGAAATCGGAGTGCCCAGTGAAAACCCACGCAGCACGGGGAGAGAACTCGCAAACTTCACACAAAAAGACATCCGAGCCGAGATTCGAACCCGGGACCTTTTTGCTGTAAGGCGACAGCGCTCTCCACTGGGCTATTGTGCCGCCCCTCTATAATCATGGGACAGATGGAGCAAACATTACAACCACCTCTGGCCAGAGGTAATGCGGACTTGAGGGAGGTCACATATGCAACACTTGTGACGTGATGCCGATGTTGGAAAGGAAAGCACCAGATTTTCCTCTGGTCTTTGATGTCAATCATAAGGCGACTTATACTGCTCACATTCATCTCACACTCATCTCACACACAGAAACAGATGGCCCAGATAAGGTGAATGAACCTCCCATACAGAGCCACCGTTGTCTGATAGCGGGATAAGTCACCTATATGAGATGTATGCTTATTATTGCCCAAACGATGCCTTTAGCTGCACCACAAGTGTCTTGTCGGTGACACGATCTGGAAGTCACGCAGTGAAGCGTGGGAGCTCAGTGATGATCTCAAGGAAGGCCTTCAGACGATAAGTAATGATCTCTTGTGAACTCTGTATGCCGACTCTACATTTTCCCCAAACCATTTCATTTGCTTTACGTAAGCAATGAAACATTACTCAGCATTTCAAATTTCAAGTAGTTTAAATATTTACAACTCCTTTTCGGAGTGTTTTTACTTTTCACAAGTGTAGATATTGTATATAATGATGCACTGTTGGAGCTTACTCGGTGAACTTAGTTGCACCTTTACTTAATTTAATGTACTTATTGCTTTCACCATTAAATTATCATTTTGATTAAGACATTGATGCTGTTGTTCTGTAAATCAATTTAAAAAACATTGCATTGATGTTGCTACTTGATCATTTAGCTGAACACTAAAATGTCTCGTACATTTTTACCTTTCTGAATAATTTTGGATTTAAAGTACAACTGGAATGTTGATATGCTTTTAAAGCATGCCTATTATTTATTTGCACATAGGGCAGTTAGTCAGCAAATTGACATGGAATGCTGTGCTGCTGCACCGTTTGCCTTATCGACTCGCAAAGTGATAATGTCAAACCAGGTCTATTCTGCTTCATTCCAGTGGCCTCAAGTCTGCTTTATGGGGCACTGTCTTTTGTGCTCAAGGTAATGCTAAATATTTCTTATTCCTATAAATATTGGATTCCACGGCTAATGGTACTTTATAAATATACAGTCAGATTATCAAGAATTAAACCCCTCCCCCTTTTTTTACCAGCATTGAACCAGTACTCTGCTGTAATGGTTCATTTGTTGGTAAAATGAATTGATTGTATGGGTTTTTTAATGGTTATTCTTTGCATTGTAAAAGAGTGACAGGGGAAATTGTGGTTCATGATCTTCAAAGCAATTTTCTGGCCAAGGGACTACGATGATTGGTTCCAAAAGCTGCTCTTTCGGGATAGCCGTGTCGAGGGCTCTTCCTTCATCCTTCACAACGTTTCGCCTGTCACGTTGGAGGCATCCTCAGGCGTTGTATGACCGAGTGCTGGCGATCGAGTCACAAGTGAGTGGTTGTAACTGAGTTACATGCGATTGTAACGGAGTCACAAGTGATTGTAACTGAATCACAAGTGATTGTAACAGTCACAAGCGATTGGAACGGAGTCACAAGCGATTGTAACGGAGTCAAGAGTGATTGTAACTGAATCACAAGTGATTGTAACAGTCACAAGCGATTGTAACGGAGTCACAAGTGATTGTAACGGAGTCACAAGCGATTGTAACGGAGTCACAAGCGATTGTAACGGAGTCACAAGTGATTGTAACTGAATCACAAGTGATTGTAACAGTCACAAGCGATTGTAACGGAGTCACAAGCGATTGTAACGGAGTCACAAGTGATTGTAACTGAATCACAAGTGATTGTAACAGTCACAAGTGATTGTAACGGAGTCACAAGTGATTGTAACGGAGTCACAAGCGATTGTAACGGAGTCACAAGTGATTGTAACGGATTCACAAGTGATTGTAACGGAGTCACAAGTGATTGTAACGGAGTCACAAGTGATTGTAACGGAGTCACAGGTGATTGTAACTGAATCACAAGTGATTGTAACGGAGTCACAAGCGATTGTAACGGAGTCACAAGCGATTGTAACGGAGTCAAGAGTGATTGTAGCGGAGTCACAAGCGATTGTAACGGAGTCACGAGTGATTGTAACGGAGTCACAAGTGATTGTAACGGATTCACAAGTGATTGTAACGGAGTCACAAGTGATTGTAACGGAGTCACAAGTGATTGTAACGGAGTCAC
>JAZEWT010000001.1:6572574-6582609 GCA_036362905.1 Mordacia mordax
TTAAATTAAATGGCGGCACGGTGGCCCAGTGGGTTGCGCTGTCACCTCACAGGAAGAAAGTTCCGAGTTCGAATCTCGGCTCGGGTGCCTTTCTGTGTGGAGTTTCCATGTTCTCTCCCCGTGTCCACGTGGGTTTTCGCCGGGCACTCTGGTTTCCTCCCACAGTCCAAAAAATATGCTCTTGCATAGGTTAATGGGCTTGCAGACCAAATTGCCCACGGTGCCCGATGATGGACTTGCGTCCCATCGTGGGTATATATATCCCTGCCTTTCGCCCTGTGTCTGCCAGGATAGTCTCCGACTCAGCGCGACCCTGTGCAGGACAATGCGGTTTCTGACAATGAGATGAGATATTAAATGAATGTTACACTCAGTGGAATGATTCGTTTTGAAGGAAAGCTAATCGATACACATGCAGATATGCTTTTAGATACCATGCTGTCAACGAATGCACGCAATTGTACTGAGTTTGTATAGTTTCCCCCGTGTTTTGCGCGAATTTTCTCTGGGCCCTCCGGTTTCCTCCCACAACTGAAAAAGCGCTTGTTTTCCCATAGCATCATGACATACAGAGGCAGTGTATCTGGCGGTGTTGGCACCGGTCGACCGCATGACTGCCTTCTCCTCCCCCCCATCTCTAGGCTCTAGGTTCCTGCAGTGCATTGGAACCTCTGAGTGAAAAAGGTGCTTTTATATGGTGAGCGAAGGGTGCTTTATAAATATAACCCATTATTGTTGCTGTCTTGCGTGCCATCGTGCAGAGCACGACACCCTCTACGAGGTGAAACTGGTGGCGTACAACAAGCAGAGCGACGGCTACGCGGCGGTGTGGAAGGGGAAGACTGCACGCAACCCGAGCGTTGGTACGTGACAATAATAATTAAAGAACGCTTTATACCCGAGGGTCACAAAGCGCTGCGCAGAGACGCGGAGAGAGCGGCGCAGGTCTACAATGACCAGAAAAAAACGGAAAATCAGCAACAGTGCCGTTTTTTTTGGGTTTTTAAAAAATTGATATATCTCATCTCATTGTCTGAAACCGCTTAGTCCTGTACAGGGTCGTGGTGAGCCGGAGCCTATCCCGGCAGACATAGGGCGCAAGGCAGGTTGATTACCCACGATCGGACGCCAGTCCATCACCGGACACAGTCGGCAATTTAGTCTGCGAGCCAATTAACCTATGCAACACAGCAGCATGTTTTTTGGACTGTGGGAGGTAACCGGAGTGCCCGGCGAAGACCCACGCGGACACGGGGAGAGAACTCGCAAACTCCACACAGAAAGGCACCCGAGCAGAGATTCGAACCCGAGACCTTCTTGCTGTGAGGCGACAGCGCTACCCACTGGGCCACCGTGCCACCCCAAATTGATATATATGTTTGCTTACCTTCATGCGTGTATCACGGTGGCACAGTGGTTGAAGACCAAAGCTTCGCATCACCTGGCTTTGGCATTCTTCGAGTACACCGATGTCACCATCAACAGCATCACAGTATTGACAGGCCTATGCAGACGCCTTATTCGTGATCAAACAATTAAAGACTGTGGCCATGCGACCCAAACTATGGACCGTGCAGTGAAACTGCACACCCTGAACAGAGGAGTGGCAAAATTGCACAGACGTCCTCTCACTGAATCCCCTCAAGGCTATCAGACCTCGATATTGGCATTTAGCACCCGAAAATATTGCTATAGGTGACAATAGAATAGTGGTTCGTGCATTGTGCTGTGTACTTGGCAACCACACACAGTTCTTATCCCATGCATGGATAATGCCAGTGATGTCTAAACCGGCTGTACGTTGCAAATATTGGTGTTGACCTCTTTAATGCAATGCACTATTTTAAAGTACTAGATGTGTTATTGCGATACGCATGTATTATTGTACTGATGTAGATGTTCATGCATTATTGTGTGTTTTATGTCTTAACATTGTAATTACGGAACAGTATGGTGGCCCAGTGGGTAGCGCTGTCGCCTCACAGCTGTTCTATTTATTACATATGTACACTGGCAAAAAGTGCCCATAGCTTAAACAGCTCCATCTGCACTACGAAGCATTGATATTGCATTGTCCTGAGCTGCCTGCCTTTTGGCATCATCTGGCTAACACTGACAATCAGCCTCAAAAGAAAGCCATGTCTGGTGTAGGCCAATCAGTTTGAAGGACAATACATATGTTATCAAAGCTTCCTGTTTGCATATTTTGCCATAAGTATGTGTGGTTTTTGCAAACTAGACACGTTGTCAAATGTGTCTATTTTGGTGTTTTAAGATCTTAACACCTGTATAATTGCCAGAAATGTGAAAACCGAGATGAGATGGTAAAACCTGTTCTACTTATTACATATGTACACTGGCAAAAAGTACCCATAGCTTAAAGAAGGTCCTGGGTTCGAATCTCAGCTCGGGTGCTTTTCTGTGTGGAGTTTGCATGTTCTCCCCGTATCCGCGTGAGTTTTCGCCGGGCACTCCGGTTTCCTCTCACTATCCAAAGACACGCTGCTGCATAGGTTAATTGGCTCGCAGACTAAATTGCCCGCAGTGCCCGGTGATGGACTGGCGTCCCATCGTGGGTATGTTCCCGCATTGCGCCCTGTGTCTGCAGGGATAGGCTCCGGCTCACCGCGCCCATGTACAGGACTTAGCTGTTTCTGGCAATGAGATGAGATGAGATTGTAATTACGTTTTGTTTTGTTTCTTTTATAGATGACAAATTAAACTACCCTTTTCCATTAAATAGTTATCCACATCTGCCCATATATTTGCAATGTTTTAAATGGTTAAGTCGTTTAATCACAACAATTCACACTTCATGCTATTGAAGAGACCCGTTTTATGGTGAAAGCATTTAAAAAGAATAATGATTTGAATTGCCCTAAACCTAACACATTTCGATGATGAATTATGTCCACGGTTCCAGAACCGCTGAGATTGTAATTATGAATGTGGATGTTGATGGCCCAAGCCCAGAGATGTCACAAGCTGTTTAGCTTCGAGTCAGGATGCAATTGGCTCGCTATGATTAGGCACCGCTACTGTTTTGGCAAGGAAGACCATAACAGCTGTGAATTACATCCCACGGCCCAGGTACGTTGAGTGAAACCTTGTAATGAGGTGGGTGCCACTTCTGCCGTTTGTGCTCGGTAAGCAGCATTGCTTTCAAATTAATGGATTGACCTTTATGTATATATATATTCGGATGGGGGTTGCACACGACATCACAGTGGGAAGGATACACGGACGATACAGTGGTGGATTTGTTCCGCAGATCCATCCGTGCGGCCCAACGTGCCGCTGCCTCCCACTCACATCACGGCCACAGCCAACAGCTCCACGGCCATGTGGCTGCACTGGCGGAAGCCGCTCTTCTCCGTCGTCAAGATCGTCAACTATACCGTCCGCTGCAGCCCTAGTGAAGTGTTCAATGCCTCATACGTCCTCTATTTCACGTGGTGAGCATTTCCTTTGCTGACTGCTTCAACGCATGTGTGCGCATGTTCCCATTTGGACCTGACGCGTGGCTTGATGGAAACCGAGAAATGTATCCTCTCTCTTTTGGCAAAACAAAAAGATGCATTTGAATGAGTGCTCAAGTTTTTTTTTTTACCGGTTTGATTCGCATGAAAGTTTGGTTCTCACGGTGCTGGGAATTATTTACGGCTCAATGCTTAATGGTGTCATGTAATGTCAAGTGATGGATCCTGCATTGGGACACCACACAAATTCATTGAGCAAGCATTTGATATGTGTGAGAAAATGAGAATTTTTGGGGGAAAACCCCCCCACATATACGAGCCAATAATATTCAGTCAAAGCTCTACGTAGAATGTTTGTCATTGCTTTACTGTTATCCTCTAGCCACGTATGTTGGAGAATGCCCTAGTTTTGAAAATACCTCTAGGTTAATTTCCGCAATCTTCCGAGTACGAGACTGCTTATGATTGTCAGGTAGAAATTATGATCATGATGTGTTTTTGATAAATGGCACCTTATGTCCTGGAGTATCTTGGAGCACTTTACATCACAGCTCAGCTCAAACATTTGAACGGGGACCCACGGTAGCAGTCAGCCACAAGGTGATTCAGTACCTAGCCTGCCAATATGGATTAATCTGCCAGTAAGGAGCAATGACGTTTGTATAATTCCAGTTGATGGTAACTTCCAAATTGGGCAATTTTCGGACATTCAGCCAACAACTGTGTGCCTTCTTATATCAGTAATGTTGTTTTACTTTTGACGTTTCCTTGTGCTATTTCATTTTGTGATATCATACTTGTTGTAGTATAATTACTGGTAGCTGGCATTGCAGTGAACTCAAAAGTATGCTGGGTTTATTTCTATCTCAAAACGATTAAGATTTTACACAAAATATCCAGGGCGGCGCGGTGGCGCAGTGGTTAGCGCTGACGCCTCACAGCAAGAAGGTCCCGGGTTCGAGTCTCTCGGCTCGGATGCCTTTCTGTGGGGAGTTTGCATGCTCTCCCCGTGTCCGCGTGGGTTTTCGCCGGGTACTCCGGTTTCCTCCCACAGTCCAAAAGCATGCTCCTGGATAGGTTGATTGGCTCGCAGACTAAAATTGTCCCGCAATGCCCGGCGATGGACTGGCGTCCCGTCGTCGGGTGTATTCCTGCCTTACGCCCTGTGTTTCCGGGATAGGCTCCGGCTCACCGTGACCCTATATAGGATTAAGCGGTTTCAGATAATGAGATGAGATGAGACAAAATATCCACCTTCATCAGCAACCGTAAAAAAATATAAAGGTCCAGCCCTGCAATTTATTATTCTCACTTCGATTGGAGCTCTTCAGAGAAATTCTCACCTACACAAGGTGGCACGGCGGTGTGCTGAGTAGCACTGCTGTCTCACAGATGAAAGAGCCTGGGTTTGATTCCCAGCTTGGGTATCTTTCTATGTGCGTTTTCGCTGGGTACCCCGGTTTCCTCCCACAGTTCACAGACACGCTGGCTATGTTAATAGCCCTGACTCAATTGCCCTCCGGTGTCCTGAGATGTTGTAACTTGCTTACCCCTTCCCGCTGGAAAAAACTGTTAAAAGTGCCACATACCTCCTTCAAGCTTAACATTTCAAAAATGACTGACATCAATTGGCTGTGGTGAGGTCGTTAATTCTGCTAAGAGGACAAAGGTGGGAATTTGAGAAATTTTTCTATCATACGAGCTACCGTCACGGCAGTAGGACGAACCAGCAGCCACCTTTGGATTGCAAGACAAATGATTTAGCCTTTACAGTCTCAGCTTTCAATACCAGATCAAACTTGAATACTCTTGGAATCACATGGCTTGAAAGAGGTTGATTCCATATCTTAAACCGCTTCTTATAGGACGCAAGCTAGTGTTCAGTTCAGTGCTTTATTTAATGTGTTACTTTGGCGACGGTTACAAACTGCACCATGCATTCATTGGCGGCTGACTCGACCTGGGGTGGTGTTTGGATGTGAACGGGAATCGAACTCGGGTGGCTGGCTTCATAGCTCAGCGTGCAAACCGCTAACACTACCGTAGGGCACGCATCGCCAGTAAACAAAAATAAAAACATACGCGTCGAGCACGGGAGATATTTCACGATATATCACTGCTCCGGTCAGTGCAATGCGGTGAAAGGGGTTGGAGCGCCCAGGAATTGTTTGTACACCACTCGCTCTTGATGGTTGGAAATCAAACTTGGGAAGAACCGTCACAATAACATTTCAAATATATTGGACTGAATCTATTGTGTTTTTATTTCTTCCAGTCTTCATGTACGAATAGTGCACATATGTAGTGTATTTGTTTGTCAGCCTAAACGTGAATTAAGTGTACAATTTGAAAATGCAAGTTTAAATATATGTTTAAATCTCCTGTCTATGTGTTATGATAAACATTCCGCTCATCTGTCCATCCTTATCCGAATTCTTCATATTTCTCTCTCGGTACGTCTGAAATATCTGTACACATCATAAGAAAAATAGAGTATGTGAACATTTTGATGAAGTGAAAAGAATTTTTTTTCTTACGTTACCGAGAATATTTTTTTCATCTTCCTGCCAACTCTTCTTCTTTAAGAAAACACGTTCGTCCAGCTTGACAAATTGATGTTACTGCAGAGCTCGTGTAAAGTGTAATGTTGAAATAACCTGTCCAGCTGATCCTATTTAAACTGATTCATTATGCAAAAATACACAATAAAGCTAGCCACGTTTGCAACAGTGTGCACATATTATTGGCTATCGTTGCTTATTAATGGTTCTTTTCCATAAGCCAAAAGCCTATCATAGACAGCGTTCAGTCTGTGCATTTTTCACCCGTTATTGAGTGCCAAATATACTTGCTGCTCATCTTTGTCACCGAGATAAATTGTATTTTTTCAAAGCAATCTGCTCCAGTGCGAGAGGCAGGTGTAGCAACATGCGTATATGTATTGGACTTATTTTTCCATGTAGCCTGGAGATATTGCTCCAGCACAGAGATGATGTGTCATGTTTTCGTGGGACCATATCTGTGAATGGCGTGCAACACTGCGCATCGATAAATCTTGTTGTGTAGTGCGTTTGGCAGTAATCCTGCAGCCAGCGTGGTGGCATGGCCCCAATGTGACCGAATCCCCTGGTGCATGCACGCGATATCCATAATATTGATTTCAGGGTTCATCATCCTCCCTTGGTTAGGAATGACTTTTAAACCTAGGTGGGATGGGTTTATAATGATTGTTTTCGTGAGTACGCCACGGTTTTGGCTCATTAGCCCATTATCATTAACTTTACATATCTCTCGTAAACCTCCTTTTTTTCCATCTGGCAGAGTTTATGCGGCGTTACTGAAATAACTGGCGTTCTGTGGCGTCTCTGTTGGCAGTCTGTGCCGTCTCTGGTTCTGGGTGTAAAAGGCAGGTGTCTTTGCAAACATTGGCAGTCTGCAATCTCTGTCGGTCAGGGAGCAGCAACGCTGTTTCTCGTGTAGAGGCAGGTGTTTCTAATGCAAACGGCAGGAAGAGACTAATTGTTTAAATACCTCCTAACGCTGTTCCATCTTCTCTGCAGCTGTCTCACCAACTGTAGCCTTTACACATAGGTTCCCCTGCACTCCACAAGCGCAGCCCTTCTTCCACAGCAGTGCTTTACAGACCCAGTGGAAATATGAGCACATTGCTGAGGTGTGACAACCATTTTGCAGCCACCTTAGAAGAAAATACCATTTCAGTAAAACCTAATGCTCGTTCATTTCAGCCTTGGGCATGTCACTCATAAAATGATGCTGAAAAGTGAATCATAGTCACAGTGAAAACGCATTTTACCATCAGGAAAATAACGTTCTATGTTTAATATCCAGCTATGTTTTTATGTTGAAAGGCCCATTTAATGTTCTATTATTAATATTAGTAGTTTTAAAATGATTTCACTTTTATTGCAATGTTCCTGAAATTCTTTTAAAAATAGCAACGCCTCCCTTGCTGCAGCAAGCGAGCGGTTGCGAGCAGCTCCACGGCCAGATGAACGCGGCGATTGGACATTGCTATGGCTGGGACCTGTCTCTTAGTGCAATTCCAGACATATATCGCTCCGGGATTCTCTACGCACCATTCAGTTTTTCGTTCGGCGTGGCGCAGCAGTAACATCTGTGCCTCACAAAAAGAAAGTCCTGCCCGAGGCGCTTCAATTCAAACCCTAGGGCGCCTTTTTGTGTGGCATATATGTGCCTTTCCTCTGTTCTGTGTGAGTTTCATCCGGGTTCTACCACAACCACAAAAAAATATTACATGAATTGACTAACAACATTATGATATTTCAGAAAGCGGTGTCTGGCAGGTTGGCGCCAGTTGACCGCCTCGCCGACCTCCCCCCCCCCCGCGTATTCCTCGCTATGCCTCCAGTTCTGTGTCTCATTCATGACCGGGCGTGGAATTTGCACGTGTTATAATTTGTAGTATTTTTATTCTTATATCGCCTATCTTGACATTTTTCTGACACACATGTCAAGGCATGTTTCTGACACACACGTCAAGGCAGGCGATACAAGTTTATGCTGGCTCATGTCAATATGGGCAGGTAATATACAATAATTGCACATTTATACTTTAGGACAGCGGGTTCAGTTTTCCAAAATCATTCCAATCCAGTCTCATGGTTCGTTACCTCATCATATTGATGGCAAATCACCGACAAATACTCCCAGAGCTATACACACTCTTACGTGTTCTCCAGTGGTGTCTCTCGCTCAGAAAACTCCGATTGTAACTTGTTATTCATGACTTCTGATTTGCTCATATTTATCTCGAGGCCCACTTTGCAGTCCTCTTTCTTACATTCCATATTTTTTTAACTATTCATTGCTTTGCTGATAATGCTGTTCTTTAGGCACGCTGGAATTTGCTTTGCATTATCAAGTTTAGTTTGTCAACAGCACCACAACTTGCTTTGATTTGCCTTTTTATTTTATCATTTTAATTTTGGCCCACATTCAATCATTAGATAGATGTCTATTAATTAAAGCAGCAAGTACCCAGTGAACTTGCAAGCTCTGGATGCGGGATTTCTGTGACACAATAAGGAATTAGTGTTATTCAGCCACGTCTCTGGAACTGATGTTTGTATCTCATCTCATTATCTGAAACCGCTTAATCCTATATAGGGTCACGGTGAGCCGGAGCCTATCCCGGAAACACAGGGCATAAGGCAGGAATACACCCGACGACGGGACGCCAGTCCATCGCCGGGCATGTTTGTATTGTTTAGTGAATTTATTGTCCGTGGCTTTTAGTTTTTGCTCAGTAAAGTCTTCTATAATTTCTTAGAGTTCCTTTCCATTGGTTTTCAATGACCACGTCAATGGAAATCCAACGTTCAGAAAACCTTACAAACTAACATGTGGCTTTTAATCCTAGCAGCGAAGTCAACAATTCTAAATGCCTTCTTGTAAGCACAGCATTGCGTAAAAGCAGTGGCTGCTGTCGTCGTGGTTTTAAGATCTGGTCGGCAGGGCCGTGAAAATTGTTCCACCGAACCGTTGCAAATACGATTTATTACGCTCCGTATTTCGAATTGCCCACTGCACAACTGTTCATAGTATTCGCTGAACAGAACGTCGACAGTTGCTATGCAATTTAAAAAAAAAAATGAAACGGTAAACTTTTACAGCAGTTTTAATTTATATTTAAAAAAAAAATACGTCTCATTGGTGCACTGTGATCCGTGAAAACGTTTGTGTGGTTGACACTGCGCCGGCGTGTTCAGGAAGGTTGAAGCCACTTAATTAGGCGATGTTCGCGGACGTAATAGACTTTGGCGATGCTATGGGTACTTTTTGCCAGTATACATATATAAGATTACAACAGGTTTTACCGTATCTGGCGATTATGCACATGTTAAGATCCCAAACACCACAATGGACACATTTTGCAATGCGTCCAGTTTGCAAAAGCCACACATACTAGTGGCAAAGTATGTAAACAGGTAGCTTTAATAACTATGCATTGTCCTTCAACTGACCGACCTTCACCTGGCAGCGGCTTCCTTTTGAGCCTATTTGCCAGTGTCAGCCGTTGCCAAAAGGCAGTCAGCTCAGGACAATGCGGCCTCAATGCTTTATAGCTTAGGTGAGGCTGTTAACGCTATGGGTACTTTTTTTGCCAGTATACATGTATAAGATTACAACAGCTTTTACCGTATCTGTTAAGATCTTAACACCTGCACAATCGCCAGATACGGTGAAACCTGTTGTAATCTTAGACTTTGGCGATGTTCGCGGACGTAAGCGACTGTCGTTGTACTCCCCGTCCCCTTGCAGCTCCTCGGAAGAGCTGCTGCTGAGCGGCCTCAAGCCGTACACGCGCTACGTGTTCGCAGTGCAGTCTCACGGCACGGATGTGCACGGGCCGTTCGGAGCGAGCGTGGAGCAGAGCACGCTGCCTGACAGTACGTGTGGTCCTGTCCCCCCCTACCGCACTGAGTGCGGGCCATTGCTGGGTACTCTGGTCTCCTCACACAGCTAAAAACGCACTCACTCTTTGGCCGGTGACATTTCAATGCGCGGAGGATGC
>JAZEWT010000001.1:6589035-6611931 GCA_036362905.1 Mordacia mordax
GCCTTTAAATAACCCGCACGATGCGGTTTCATGACTGTTTGCCGCTTGAGGGAAAAAAAAAACTAAGATGATCGGCTCGTCCAGTGGTACCGGTGGTATGTGGGTACACTTAAGTAAACATACGAACGTGTGTACATATTCGAGGGACATTTTGTGCTGGAACAGAGCTGACATCGGGAGGTCAAAGCACGTTAAGGTTCCTTGCACAGTCGGGTGTGTGCTGATATTTCGACAAAGTGCCGACCGTGAATGGCCCAGGGTCACTCAGATCTCATCGCTCCCACTCACATGCGCCTCTCTAGTCCCTGCTACAGCTTTGACTTGCCTTGGACGTAAGTTTTTACAGCTCGATGTATGACAATTTCTCACAAGAGCTGCTTTCGTGATAGCCATGTGAAGCGTTCTTCCTCGCTGCGTCACGACGCTTCACCTTCTGCGTCGGAGGCACTGCTAGGTACTTGATGATGCTTGCCGCGTAAAGCAGGGCAATTCTTATTTTATTCATCCATGATCAGAACCTTCTACAAAGCACAAGAGAGGGGCTATACCAAGGATGGGATGCCTGCCCATAACAGGGCACGAGTGGTAATTTAGTCAACAGGCCAATTAATCTAGTCTTTGGACTGTTGGAGGAAAACAGGGTACCCAGGGAAACCCCACTTAGACACGAGGAGTACATATAAAACTCCACAATGTGATGTACGGTGTGTGATGCGTGTCGTGTCCTGAGATGTAGAATCCTTTTTTGGAAATCTTTCAAACCAGAGTGACCCCATATGTCTGAGAATAGCTGTGCAGGTGAAAATTCCTTCACCCAGCCTTTTTATCTCGAAACAGAAGGAGGCACAATACCCTATACCCTCTTCTGTGATCATCATCAATACCTAATTAATCCTGTACTGGGTCACGGGGGCCAGAGCCTATTCCGGCAGACAGAGGGCACAAAGAAGGGCTATACCCAGAATGTGACCCCAGTACATCGCAGGGCACTGGAAACAATTTTCTCAGCAGGGTAATTAGGCAGCAGCTAGTATTTTGACACAGGAAGAACACGCAAACTCCACACAGAAAGGCACCCGAGCCGGGAATTGAATCTGGGGTTTTTTGTTGTGAGGCTGCAGCGCTATTCATTGTGCCATCGCGCCACCGTACCATATTCTATGTGACTGGTAAATGTAATATGACAAACCTACACAGTATTTAAATTCTCATAGCTGCAATTTTGCGAAAAATTCAAACCACATTTCATCGTGATGGTTTTTGCAGTGCTAATGGTGACCAGGCTGAAACCATGAATGGAATACAATTGACATCCCTGTATAAACGCAGATTTGAATCCAGGATCTCTTGCAGGTGGGCGGCACGGTGGCCCAGTGGGTAGCGCTGTCGCCTCACAGCAAG
Organism: Mordacia mordax; assembly: GCA_036362905.1. NCBI lineage: Eukaryota > Metazoa > Chordata > Hyperoartia > Petromyzontiformes > Petromyzontidae > Mordacia > Mordacia mordax. Next base: position 6,590,437 of record JAZEWT010000001.1, read on the forward strand.
AAGGACCCGGGTTCGAATTTCTGCTCGGGTGCCTTTCTGTGTGGACTCCGGTTTCCTCTCACAGTCCAAAAGACATGCTGCTGCATAGGTTAATTGGCTTGCAGGCTAAATTGTCCGCAGTGCCCGGTGATGGACCGGCGTCCCATCGTGGGTATATCCCTGCCTTGCGCCCTGTGTCTGCCGGAATAGGCTCTGGCTCACCGCGACCCTGTACAGGACTAAGCAGTTTCTGACAATGAGATGAGATCTCTTGCAGGTGCTGCCTCATCACTGAGACCCCTGGGCCATTTGGCTGCCAAAATGTTGGAGCAGTTCTTGTGTGGAACAGACCCATGACCAAAAACAACTTTCCTCCTTCTGGAAATGTGATCGGTAGCGTATTGGAGAAGATAATGATGTAGGTTTTCACGGCTGGATGCATGATTATTGCATCGAAAGCTGCTCTCTCGGGACAGCCGCGTCGATGGCTCTCTCTCCTCTCCTCGCGACGTTTCGCCTCACACGTTCGAGGCATCCTCAGGCGCAGTGCCTCGAACGTGTGAGGCGAAACGTCGCGAGGTGGAGAGAGAGGAAGCGATTGACGCTGCTGTCCCGAGAGAGCAGCTTTGCGAGGCAATCATCATATTGGAGAAGGGTTTTGTCGCCGCCATCTGTGGATGTAGATATTTGTTTCTGCCAAAAATGTGTGAAAATGAATCTGCAAACATGCAGCAGTGTCCAAATATATGTGGTCAGCTGCAGAACTTCTTGTGCACAAGGTCATAATCCCATACTATGCTTACTTACCACACCTGTTCCTAAAAGTCAGTTTAAAGGAAAAAAGAATATATTTGGTCATGTGTGTATAAACGGTCACTAATTTTTGCACTCGGGAATGTGTGTGCTTGTGGTTGACAGGGCCATCCGATCCACCCAAAGATGTTAAGCTGAGAGTCATGGACGCCAGCTGTGTGCTGGTGTGCTGGCAGCCTCCCACCGAACCCAACGGACTTATCTTGGAGTACGTCGTACTGTACAACACGAACCACAGCGAACCCTACGACACGTGGGCATTCGTACTCAGGCCAGGTGAGCGCTCGTCCATTCGTACATTCAGCGTCGAGCGCCGTGCACCGCAAATGCTGTGTGTGTGTGTGACATCCAAAGGTGCAAAAGTAATGGGACACATCTACAATCGGAAATTATTTAAAACGTCACGCCTTGTTAACTAAATATGCAATGTTGTTATATGGAGATCAATAAGTCGTTGCTGCAGTTTAATTAATGCCACCACACTATTAATTATCTCATCTCATCTCATTATCTGAAACCGCTTAATCCTATATAGGGTCACGGTGAGTCGGAGCCTATCCCGGAAACACAGGGCGTAAGGCAGGAATACACCCGACGACGGGACGCCAGTCCATCGCCGGGCATTGCGTGACAATTTTAGTCTGCGAGCCAATCAACCTATCCAGGAGCATGCTTTTGGACTGTGGGAGGAAACCGGAGTACCCGGCGAAAACCCACGCGGACACGGGGAGAGCATGCAAACTCCACACAGAAAGGCACCCGAGACGAGAGATTCGAACCCGGGACCTTCTTGCTGTGAGGCGTCAGCGCTAACCACTGGGCCACCGCGCCGCCCACTATTAATTATTAATTATTGTTAAGTTATTTCTCCCAGACGCCTCAATTAATTAACAGCTAACGCGCATCCTCCGAGGTGTCCATTACCAGAATGCCGCCGTCTGGACCGAGGACTTTGGGTGGTCACATCGATGCGCGTCTTGTTGTTAAATCCTCTGTTCGGTACCTCCATCCATGTATGGTTACGTTATTGTGCTGGAGGGGTTTGTCGTTACCAGTGAACCTCATAGTTGTGTCACCTGTGGTCCAGCACTCCTACTACGGTCTACCTTGGTCAACAGGTCTGAGGGGAGGTTCCAAACAAGTAACGATCCAGAGACCCTCTGACTAAAAGTGGTTGGCAACAGGAAGGGTATCCGACAGTAAAATTTTGCTTCAATACCCCTATCATTGGGGGCAACCTGCTAACAAGGCCCAACCTGGATACCGAAGGTTTAAATTGACAACAAAAATAACACCTGTAACTTACCTTCCTGAATATGTTGATAACTCTGAATTGCCACATGATATAGTTCAGGTGGCATCCTCTCTCAGTGTATGTTATTGCAAACATCCTCTGCGTGTGCCTATACTCAAGAGCCAGGTGCATTTTTCCACTTGCATCTTGAGAGTCTAACTCTCTACCCAATGCAGAAACCCAGGCTTGTCTGTAATATACTCGTGGGTGTCTTGACGTTTAGTGTGAAATTCCAAAATCTCTGAACTGTGCAGGTAAACACACGATCGCCCTACAGGGAAAACGCCAACTTCAAACAATTGTCTGAGCAGATCGTTCTTGATGGCTTGTAATGGCTTCAGTAGATCAGAGATAAATGTCAGTGCTCAACCGTTCATGATGATGGGCCGTTTAAGCCCTTTATTTATCATTCCTGTTGTTGCTGCTTGATATAGGGTTTGCACATTCCACTACTATATCCGCATATCTGCAGGTAGACAGTACAATTTTACGTGTACATTTTTCAACGTCAATGTTAACATCATCCGCGAATCATCAATCTATCATCATCTTAAATTGATTCATTAGTGCCTGTGGTGTACAATTATAGATGTTGCCCCACCGATGGAGAGTAGAAAAAATTAATTGTACAACTATTTTACTATTATTTCTCAACCGCTTATGAGTAATTCCTCTGACTCACGGTTAAACACAGTGGGAGGAATCGTCCTGTGGAAATCGGTTTACGTGGTTTGATTCCGACCGTGCTTAATAAAAGTCCTCGGTAAGAAAAGGTCAGATAAGAGGTCAGATAAGAGGTCAGATAAGAGGCGTTCCACCATAATATTTCATCACTAGATTTCTACAGGCGCGGTACATAAGTGGTACTGCTGAAAGTTTCACCTGCGGGTGCTAACTTTGATGTCATACAAATTGTTAAACTGGTCACACAGTGGCCTATGTAGTGCCCTTTGTTAATGGCTGATGATCACTCAACGAACTCATGGTGGCTGCAGGGAGTGTTGGAGGACATTGTATCCCCAGATGATGCGTCATGGCTCGGTGACAGGCGAGGGCACCGAAGCACAGGAATTGAAAACAAACCCAGATAATATAGAGTTACTTGATTGATAAAGATTATATCTTTGCTCTGGATACACAATCTCCCTTTGTGCAGAGATAAGAAGAGAGACGCAGCAAACTCCTGTTGCCGGCTTGGCGTGTCGCAGTGCTGCCACAGTCGCAGCGATGAATCCGAGGTTTCATCACGCTCACGTTTTCTGTATTTTCAATGACTACAATCTACTTCGGGCGGCGCGGTGGCCCAGTGGTTAGCGCTGTCGCCTCACAGCAAGAAGGTCCCGGGTTCGAATCTCTCGGCTCGGGTGCCTTTCTGTGTGGAGTTTGCATGCTCTCCCCGTGTCCGCGTGGGTTTTCGCCGGGTACTCCGGTTTCCTCCCACAGTCCAAAAGCATGCTCTTGGATAGGTTGATTGGCTCGCAGACTAAAATTGTCCCGCAATGCCCGGCGATGGACTGGCGTCCCGTCGTCGGGTGTATTCCTGCCTTACGCCCTGTGTTTCCAGGATAGGCTCCGGCTCACCGTGACCCTATATAGGATTAAGCGGTTTCAGATAATGAGATGACATGAGGTTTCAGACAATGAGATGAGACAATCTACTTCACAAGTGTCGAGCCAGGATTACTGATTTCGTGGGGGTTCAAGTTTGACAATGTATTGGTTGCAGAGAAAACCTCATATGTAACACGTTTTTGCAGGCATGCCGAGTATGAGTATCTCAGCCTGATCATCCTTGACTACACAACATTGAAAATAGCTTCTCTTGCTTGTGGCTCTCCTTAGCCATCTAAGGTTTCATTATGTTGACGCTGAGAGATTTTGCAACGCGCTTTGGATTGTGTTTGGATGATCAACCTTAATCCAACTGGTAAAAATATAAATACATTTACTCGAGCAGAAATATGTAATATATAATAATGATCGTTTAGAGCCCTTTGTCTAGCCGCTGCTGGATTAAGATCTCCCCACGCTATGTGGAGCATTAGATTTGTTTGATCATACTTCATGACACTGAGTCAGTGTAGGTTGTTGAAGGGGATCCCAAGACTAGTTAATACTGTATGTGACCCGCCTCTTATGTTAGCCATAGCTTGGAATTTAATTCAGTTGGCCAGCGATCAGAGAGAATTGTGCAAACAACCATGTCACTGCTCTGTCCTCTGAAATACACAAATACATTCATGGTGGCGAAAATTGTCCTAAAGAGCTGCTGTTGCCGGATAGTCATGTCGAGCTATCCAGAAGGAGCAGTTCTTGAGTGCGATTTCAATACATCAAGCAGTGAACATCTACATCAACACATAAATATTAAAGGGCACGCGTACAGGATTACCGGGTTGGCTAGTTGTCCCCCCCCCTCCTACTACCCAATAATAAACGTCAATGAATGTTACAACAGAAGCCAAAATGAAATTAAATATCACAAATGACCTCAAACTTAAAATGAGAGTGAAGCAGAAGTGAAACCCTGCCACGTCTAATTGCATCGGAGAGTCGTGGCTGACGGTGAGGCAGCATGACATGTGAAGCACCGCTATCGCTTTTGAGCGCCGGAGAAGGAAAGTATAACAAATGACCCCTTTAAAGACGGTGACCTTTCGCCTGTGTTGTCACGATCGCCTCTCGCGGAACACAACGCCATTAGCATGACTTAGTACACGAAACCATAACGTGCTGCATAGAGGGATCACTCATGCGCGCACTTCGAGTTATTGCTGCTTTTACGCGGTGCCTTTGAAAGGCTGGTATAAAGTAATAAAATGTTTCCTTTCCCCCCAAAGTGGTTATGTTGGCGGAGCAGAGAACGGCGTTGTAACGAGACAAGCCATTAATGCCCCCCCCCACCGCACTGTGTGCAGAGATAAGACTGCAGAACATCAAGTGTTGGCGATAAGAGTGGTGCGCATTTAGCTCTTGAAGACTTGCCAATCGCCAGTTTCATCTTTGTACATATTTATACCAGATATAGTGCACAGATATTGATACGCTGCCGCATGTGTGGAAGCACGTTTGTTGCTGTGTATTAAAATGCGTGCCGTGTTTGGTAACACGAGGCCCATGAACTGGGGCTCAGTGTGCCTTCGTGGCTGCGGAGGATTTGCAATATTAAATTAAAGAGTGAATAAACGCCCAAAATGTATAATTACCATGAAAGGGTTAACGTTGAAAAAGCATAGGTATGCAGCGGAAATTGAATTAAACATGATCACCATCTATCTTAACATTTCCTCGTAGTATAATTGCGGTTATTTGTGGTACGGTGCCGCAGTGGGTAGCGCTGTCGCCTCACAGCAAGAAGGAACCGGGTTCGATTCCCAGCCTTTCTGTGTGGCGTTTGCGAGTTCTCTCTCTCTCCCCGTGTCCGCATGGGTTTTTGCTGGGTGCTCCGGTTTCTTCCCACACTCCAAAGACACGCTGCTGCCTAGGTTTACTGCCCTGATGAGTAAAATTCCAGCCGTTCCCTGCGATGCACTGGCGTCACATCCTGAGTATAACCCTGCCTTGCGCCTTCTGTCAGCCAGGATACCCCCCCCCCTCCTCGATCCTGCACACGATTAAGCGGGTATTGATAATGATGATGATTATTACCTGCGGGATCGGGACCACCTAGAGTTCTTCATTTTAATCCAAATGAGAAATGAGACAGCGACCGGTGCTAGAACATCATTCCCCATCAAGAGTGGGTTTCCTCGGGGAACGTGAGTTCAGCGCACGATCGCTCGGGCAAGATGCAGCTCTCACAGGAGACTGCATTTATTCCCTGATGATACAGGTTCTCCAGGGAGGAGGTTAAAGTGACCCGACTGTCACCCCACCAGCAAAGATTCCCGAGTGGGATTAAAGTTGTAAGGATTGGATCCAACTCTCCGTAATTAACTGCGTATGAGAGTATGACCGTGAAATATGAGATGTGGGCACCATGCAGAAGTTCGCTTCTAAAAATGGATATTAAAGTCATTTTTTAAAAATTAAAGCTTAAACAGTTGAGCTATGTAGCTCTTTTAAACAGTTGCCCAGCAGGGAATGGTAACTAAGTTCCAGCATCTGAGGACACCGGAGGCAATTTATTCGGGACAGTTAACGTCCCATGTATTTGGACTGTGGGAGGAAACCGGAGTACCTAGCGAAAAACCACGCAGACATAAGGAGAACATGCAGATCCCACACAGAATGGTATCCAAGCCGGGAATCGAACTCATGAATTCTTGCTGTGTGGCGGAAACGCGACACACTCTTCCGCCCTGCGAGCTCAGGCTGTCAAGCACACGTGTCACGTGCCTTACATGTGCTCAATGATGTTACAATGATGCTATGCACGCGTGATGGCGTACAGTATGGTCGACATTGACCCTTGGGTCAAGTGTTGCTCGCGAGACCTCTGAAGGCTGGCACGGCAAAACAGGTATTGTTGTGGCCAGCACCATGCCCGGCCACCTCTGCCTCCCCCTTTGGGATGTGTACACACCATACTGAGTAAATAATAATAATAATAATAATTGCACTTCGAGAGCGCTTTTCACCCGAGGGTCATAAAGTGCTGCACATAGCTGTGGGGAGAACGGCACGCCAGCAACAACAACGACATAAGAACAGCAAATTAGCAACAATAACGTTTTGGTTTTTTGTTACAAATTTGAGCTGGGGAGAGAACGGCATGGCGGCACCGTGGCCCAGTTGGTAGCGCTGTCGCCTCACAGGAAGAAGGTCCCGGGTTCGCATCTCGGCTCGGGTGCCTTTCTGTGTGGAGTTTGCATGTTCTCTCCCCGTGTCCGCGTGGGTTTTCGCCGGGCACTCCGGTTTCCTCCGATGGCGTCCCATCGTGGGTTTATCCCTGCCTTGCGCCCTGTGTCTGCCGGGATCGGCTCCGGCTCACCGCGACCCTGTACAAGGATTAAGCGGTTTCTGACAATGAGATGAGATGAGAGCATGGCATCTCAACAACAACAACATCAGAACAGTCAAGGCTGTGTTTATCTCATGGAGGCCAAAAACCGGTTCAGATATTTGCGAGTGACGTTGGCCTTGAGAGGGAGTGGAACCACTACCTTACTGCTTCCCTTATAATAATAATGATTATTGCACTTGTGGAGCACTTTTCAGCCTCGCCTCACAAAACGCTGCACAGAGCCTGTGCACGGATTAAGCGGTTTCTGACAATGAGATGAGAGAATGGCATGTCAGCAACAACAACATCAGAGCAGTTCCTAAGACAGGGTTCTCTGGAACAGTCCGGCTAGCTCACTTGGTAGAGTATGAGAGTACACCCAAATATACGTGGAAATGATGAAATATTCCCGGTGTAGCCTTACCCGATTGTAGGATAAAGTGTTGTTTGTGAGAACTTATAAAGGCCAGCATGGTAGACTAGGGGGTGAGTGGCCAGCACCATGTCCAGCCGCCTTTGTCTCACTCTTGGTTATGTGTACACACATCACGCAATTATTTGAGATTGAGTCGACCTTGGGGAGGCCCAGGGCCAGTTCAGAAAATCGTCAATGATGTTAGCAGTGAGTGGAACTCAAACTCTGCTCGCCGGGTTCACAGTTCTGCGCGCTAAACACTACACCAATGCTTCCCACTGTTCTACGTATATACGTGCGTACATACGTATATACAAGACACGGGCACATTTACTGCAGTCACACACCACCAGTCATCCTCTCCTTCTGCTCTCACCTGCTGCAAGACTCTACCCTGAGCACCTAACTCGTCATTCCCAGCTCCTCTATTCCCTTGTGTCGTTCTGTGCATTTTCTCTCCATACCTAGCGACCCCCGTCACCCTGTCCGTTCATTTTGAACGCTGTTACAGGGTACAAAATCAAAATTGCTTAACCAATTTTGATTGTATCCATCGATATACCAAAAGTAATACACAATTCCAATTTGCCAATGTCAGATCGAAATCGTCCTCTTTTACCGTTCCGCGGTCTTTTTCTAAAAATAATACAAATTCGTTTCTGAGTCACATCTACATTTAAGTAGGATATTATTATTATTATTCTGCAGCCTCGCTTTCCCTCGTGTGGTGATAGAGAGGCTTCCACGTTGCTCTGTGAACCCAACAACCTGATTTAGCGTTCAGGCCATGACTGACATCCGTGATGCGTGATATCTGAGCTGGCCTGAGCCACCCTCTTCAGCAACCCGAGTTCACGATACAGTGGTCAAGTATGGAAAAACAATCCCCATTGTTGGCATGGTCTGTGGACACTAAATTGGTAGAGAATTGGCAAGCGACTGAAACGTATTATTTTAATGCGTTTTTTTAAGGACGAAGCTTTAATCTATATGCTTTATAGTTATCTCCAAGTAATATAATTGTGTATTGCACCTGTTTGTGCACTTAAATTGTACATTAATGACTTTATATCGTGAATAAAAATGTATCCAGCCGCATGAAAAAGTCTTGTTCACTAATTGTATAAGATTCCAGTAGATCTTAATCCCTTAACCAACAAGTGCCATCAGCTTGCCACTCGAACTTTGTTTGTTAGGTTCCTTCTAGAGGAAGTAAATTGTGAAATGTTCCGCAAGGCACCTTGTCTGTCATTTATTATCCCCATCAACCACAAATTCCACTCCAGGCAGTGGTTTCTATGAAATGAACAAATCCATAACTGGGAACAGATGATGATTTAAACGTTGAAAACTCTGGCCATTTATCAGTTGAAACTGTAACTCAAAATGCTATTGCGTGCACATCACGTTAACCGGATGCAGTATTCCTCACGTGGCAGTAAAAGCGTGAATGTTTAGCACGAGCAAGAGCAACATAAAAAGCACTTGCGTTCAGTTTTACCAGGCGAAGGTTGAACACACATTTTATGTGTGGTCTTACTGGCTGAGAGAGATAAATAAGATGTTGTCAGAGTTGGTGTCACCAGCATGCTGATTGTAAAGGCGATGGCAGACGTGATGGTTACATTCCTGTAATTTCTGCGATGGGATTGTCAGTTTCCGTGCAGTATTCTACCAAATGGCCCTTTCAAACTATTGTGATGCTCCAAGTCAATACAATAAAGACCGGTTGGGATGGCGACCTGACCATTAGCCACCTTTTAGCCCTGAAAGCCACAGCATTGCCTTTTTGTTCTAAATGCCCAGAGCTTTTGTGAACACCACAGCACCGTAACCAATAAAATTAGGTTGTTACTGCCTCGGCTGCGTATGACACTTAATTTATATATGTGTGTATGTATATAAAACACTTCAGTAGTTAAACTTTAATTGGTCGTGTTACATAGATTTTATGTCAATATGCATTAAAGGAAAACAAGTGAACATTGCTATCAGAGACAAGAGGCCACTGGTTAATAGTTTCACATTAAAATGACACACGCTATTTATAAGCTATTTGCTAATGTCTCAGGCTCAGAACGGGACGGCGCGGTGGCCCAGTGGTTAGCGCTGTCGCCTCACAGCAAGAAGGTCCCGGGTTCGAATCTCTCGGCTCGGGTGCCTTTCTGTGTGGAGTTTGCATGCTCTCCCCGTGTCCGCGTGGGTTTTCGCCGGGCACTCCGGTTTCCTCCCACAGTCCAAACAGCATGCTGCTACATAGGTTGATTGGCTCGCAGGCTAAATTGCCCCGCAGTGCCCGGCGATGGACTGGCGTCCCATCGTCGGTATATCCTTGCCTTGCGCCCTGTGTCTGCCGGGATAGGCTCCGGCTTCACCGTGACCCTGTATAGGACTAAGCGGTTTCAGACAATGAGATGAGATGAGGCTCAGAACGTTGACAGTGGCAGAATGCCTGAGTAAGTGTCCATCGTGGGAGGTGAAACGTCGAAAATGAGAGAGGGGGGGGTGCTAGATACGGGTATCCCAAAAGAAACATCTTTAGGAAGCAATTCTTACGCAATTTATAACCGTTTGTATTTTAATTCTTGACAAATTACAGCCATTTTCAAAGCCTTACTACATTTCACGGCATGCTTGTTGGTGATTTTGACAACTGTTTGTTTTACACTGTTGTTTGTGATGTGTATAATAGATGATCAACCATAAAATGGTAAAAATAAATTGAGGTTTCCTATTCAAAATATTCCAGACATTATAACTCAATTTACTTCCAGTCACTTGCAACAGTCCATAAACAGAGGCCTGTAAACCTTATCCTATAAAACTGTCAGAACACATTGCCTCAAACAACCTTTACCGCTATTTTCTGTCACGAACACGAAAGAACTCCTTTAAATTTGTGCAGCACTCAACCACATTCAGGCGAAAAAAAACCACAATAAAGCTATTAAGCAAATGCGGATCAAATCACCGCACAGTAAACACAATCTTACTTCTCTGCGCCCATCTGCATGGTCCTCTGCTTTAACACCATTGCAGCATTTTTGGAAATGCGCACCGAGAGCCATGCACTGCTGGATGAAGGCCTTCCAAAATTGCGTGTCTGCCCTCCGAGGTCTCGTGATAGGAGGGTCCATCTCCCTGCTGTATGTGAGCTTATGTCATGGCTACATCTCTAAGATGGCTGTACACTTGGGCGCGTTCACTCCATGGGCTGCCACTTGGTCATTAGTCCTCATTTAGAGCGAACATTCGCTCTCCGTGACATCTCTTGCCCAAGCAAAATGTCCTTCTCTTAACACCCGATACTATGAGAATTGCTTACCATGGCTGCTGTTTCACCATAGCCCTGTCGACCGTTCCTCCTCTCGCCTTCATGACATTTTGCCTCCCACGTTGCAGGCGTCATTAGCTCTCCAACGTTGGAGGTGCGAACCTCACCATGGAGCGAGAAGGAACACTCGACACGGCTATCCGGAAACAGCAGCTGTGGAGAGCAATTAGCATTTTCATTGTTAGAAATACTGTTTCAGCAAAAAATTGAGACTGATAATAGTTTCACATTTTTTATTAATGCCTTTGTTTGTCCTTTAAATAATCTAAATGAAGCCATGTATTGTAATGAGAAATGCATTAACATTTGGGAGGAAACGTTAAAATGCCAAGATGATATATGCAACCCAAGAACATATATTATTAAGTATCAGCGAGGTATACAAATATGCCAAACAAAAATAAAACACAGAGTACTCTATAAAACTGCAGAAAAAATATTGAGAATAAATTAGAGAATAGCACATAGAGATAATTGAAGACATCATAGTGGGCTGTGCAGCAGAGGAGATTGATGATTAGCCATTCGCTCATTGGTATCCCTTTGGGAGAAAGATAGGACACACTCATAGGCTTTTGTGGAATAATGTTATGCATAGCTCTACAACATAAACAATCATGTATCCCAGGAATCAAACCTTTTTTTAAGTAAAGGGAAAGAAATATATGAAGTCAAAGTTCAACAAGTACACTTTGTCTCATCTCATCTCATTGTCAGAAACCGCTTAGTCCTGTACAGGGTCGCGGTGTGCCGGAGCCTATCCCGGCAGACACAGGGCGCAAGGCAGGGATATTCCCACGATGATACGACAGTCCATCACCATGCACTGTGAACAATTTATTCTGCAAGCCAATTAATCTATGCAGCATGTTTTGGACTGTGGGAGGATACCGGAGTACCCGGCGAAAACCCACGCAGACACGGGGAGAGCATGCAAACTGCACACGGAAAGGCACCCGAGCCGAGATTCGAACCCGGGACCTTCTTGCTGTGAGGCGACAGCGCTACCCACTGGGCCACCGTGCCACCCAAGTGCACTTTGTACGTCATACAATCAGAACAGGGAAAGCTGTTGGACCAGGTGGCTTCCCTGTCGACATCATCAGAGAAGCGGGGCCAAGATTTATAATAAAATGAACCAAACCTTTTTATTGAACCTCTACATAGAAATGCAATGTCGGAATCATGGAATGAGGCTTCAATGCGTTTTATGTCTAATAAGGAAGACAAGCCTGACTTGAACAAGTACGTACGCAAAAGCCCTCCAATTACACTCATATGAATAGTTCATGAGGATCACTGGAAATAATATAATGGACAATTTAGAATCCAACAAACTGCTTTAGCAAGCCAGATCTAAAAAAAATGTTTCTATGATCAACGACTTGCATTCTTTTAATCGGATTTTGAAAAAGACAAATGATGCCATCATGCCGCACGTTTGTTGACATTGAAAGAGTAATTTTATTCGGTGAGATTGATGCAGTCATATTAGCGCTTCACGAACCAAGAATTGATAACAAATAATTATAAAATGAATGGAATGTTAATGGACGGAACAGCTGCAATGAGGTTTGCATGAAGTAACAAGATACGTGGGAAGAGGAATCATGCGAGGAGACACACAACCACCATCTTATAATGTCATAGTGACATTACAAGATGCTTTCCAAACACGCATGAAAACGCTGCATGTAATCAACACAATACTGGGCATCAACAGTAAAATTATATTTGAGGCTACCGCAGCGATTGCAATTGTGATTGATATCTAGACGGGTACCAAAGTGTATCTTGGTTGACAATAACAATGCGGTTGAATTAAAAAAAAAATTCTTCCACTTAGGATGGAGCATAGGGAGAACAGGCTTGAAGAATTCCTGTGGGTAGATAATGTGTGGTCGAGACACTTTATTGGTTCTGGATGAGTGGCGTGGATGTTCAAAAGACTGGGTTAGTGATATCACAATGTCAGCTGTGATTTGCTGTACTATTTATCTCGAACCTGCCAGGAGGCCATCTATCATCAAAACAGCCACTTGACATTTCCGCGGACAGTTATTATGGCTAAATGTGCAGGGCGAGTGCTTTGGGATTTTCACTGTACTTCCAGACGTAATTTAAACATTTGATATATATGCTATTGACGAATAGAAAGAGTGTATCAACTCATCTTTACGTAGGGCTTGGTATTTTTCTTGTTAGGATGGGAATTAAGCATAATTTTAATTATGTGTAAATTAGTTAATTGTGTAAATAATAAAATGTTTAAAAAAATAACAACAATCATAGCCCTTTGTCATACTACCGCCGGATGAAATCCAACCTATGCTGTGTCGATCGTGAAAATTGTGTTAGTGTACTCCATCACGTTGATGAGTGTGGGTTGGTAAAGGGGGCTGGCCCAGGCGTACAGGATTCACACTCGGGTCAGTGGGTTCAACCTCAAGTGTGGAAACCTATCCGCATTCCAGCCCTGGAAATCATGTTAATAAAGAACACATGAAGTTTATATTGTAGGTTTTCATTTTTTTTAATTCTGCAAAATCAATCCAGGATTTGTAAAACACCAGATTGAACAAAAAGTTGAGATGCAGCCGTAGATGCCACTGAGATTCTCATCTCATCTCATTGTCTGAAACCGCTTAGTCCTATACAGGGTCGTGGTGAAGCCGGAGCCTATCCCGGCAGACACAGGGTGCAAGGCATGGATATACCGACGATGGGACGCCAGTCCATCGCCGTGAGATTAACAAAAAAATCATATGTTTACTGATAATTGCTTCGAAAAGCTGCTCTCTCGGGACAGCCGCGTCGTTCGCTTCCTCTCTCCACCTCAGGCGCCTGAGGATGCCTCTAACGTGTGAGGAGGCGAAACGTCGCGAGGTGGAGAGAGGAAGCGATCGACGCGGCTGTCCCGAGAGAGAGAGCAGCTTTTCGAAGCAATCATCATGCATCGAGCCGTGAGAACTTACATCGTAACATGTTTACTGCACTGCATTTTCATGTAGGCTTTGATGGCTCGATGTACGCGACTTGCTTTCGGGACAGGTATGTTGAGTGTTACTTCTGCCTTCGCAGCGTTTCGCTTCCCACGTTGGAGACGTCATCGAAAAGTGCGTTTTGGAGAGCAATTCTCAACGTTTTTACTTTGATCTTTAAAGCACCGATCGACGCAGCGGAGTGGACGCCAGTTGGCAGACTGTTGCCCAGTTGGCAGACTGTTGCCCAGTTGGCAGACTGTTCCCCAGTTGGCAGACTGTTCCCCAGTTGGCAGACTGTTGCCCAGTTGGCAGACTGTTGCCCCAGTTGGCAGACTGTTCCCCAGTTGGCAGACTGTTGCCCAGTTGGCAGACTGTTCCCCAATTGGCAGACTGTTCCCCAGTTGGCAGACTGTTGCCCAGTTGGCAGACTGTTCCCCAATTGGCAGACTGTTCCCCAGTTGGCAGACTGTTCCCCAGTTGGCAGACTGTTCCCCAGTTGGCAGACTGTTCCCCAGTTGGCAGACTGTTCCCCAGTTGGCAGACTGTTCCCGACCACCGGGCTTGCAGATTTCCAAACCCCCGCGCGTTCTGTTGTCCTGAGCCGCGCGCGTCTCGCACAGCAGGAGCACTGCGACCTTGAGCTGGACCGTCTGATGCAACGGTGACCAGTGGGAGCTCCTTCACGAGGGTTGAAGCGTTCGTGACAACTGGGGCTGGGCAAACGGCCCTAGTTTTACTCGGAGATTCAGCGGACAATTGTTAAGGCGATCGTTTACTCCGGGCGGCGCGGTGGCCCAGTGGTTAGCGCTGTCGCCTCGCAGCAAGAAGGTCCCGGGTTCGAATCTCTCGGCTCGGGTGCCTTTCTGTGTGGAGTTTGCATGCTCTCCCTGTGTCCGCGTGGGTTTTTGCCGGGTACTCCGGTTTCCCCCCACAGTCCAAAAAGCATGCTGCTGCATAGGTTGATTGGCTCGCAGGCTAAATTGCCCCGCGGTGCCCGGCGATGGACTGGCGTCCCATCGTCGGTATATCCTTGCCTTGCGCCCTGTGTCTGCCGGGATAGGCTCCGGCTTCACCGTGACCCTGTATAGGACTAAGCGGTTTCAGACAATGAGATGAGATCGTTTACTCCGAAACAGCGGAGGATTGCGATAGTCAATGCGTGTGGCAACTCAACTACTGTACATGCGTTGGTGTTTGTGAAATCCTTATCTATACAATTTGTGCTGTGGAAATGCAGATACGTTGCAGTACAGTCCACGTAACTCTAAAGGTTCACTTATGGGTTTATGCAGTTATTATGGAAAACACAATCTGTATCATTTTCCTTTTGTGGAATCTCATTCCCAGTAGATTTTTTTCTTCAATCACAGAAGAAATAGGAATATAAAGCACACATTGTGGCATTCCCATGTGGCGTGAGACGATTACAAAATTTGATGGTAGTATCACTGGAAGAGGTGTTGGTTTATGCATTTCTACATATTTAAAAAATACATTTCCAATTTTCATTTTGTACTGAATGTACACGCAGATAGATTAATGTCACAAGTTACAGAATTTGATTTCTAAGTATGGACAAAGGTGTATATATTTATTTATATGTGAAGAAGTATTATATTGCAAATAATGCGTTATTTGGTTCAAACAAGAGCCAATCACACCTGGTGTAATGAAAATACAATACCGAAGAGTCAAAACTACTGCAATGAGACTTGCAAGGCAAACTGAAGGTCACAAGTTAGAGATATGGCCAGAGACATATTTTATTTGCTGAAAGATTTAAAAAGTATCAAAGTAAATGTTTACTTTTCATGTGCCTGTGTCATTGAATCATACGACCCTCACTTTTCCAATCTTCATTTTCCAAAACAGGCGCCTTGACATTCGGCTGTGGAAAATAATGAAGATCGTGTCAGTTAGATATTGAATGGGATATTTTTAAATGGTAATGGTGCAGCCTTGCAATTGCTTGCTCACAGCACTGTTGGCAGAAGGGCCTCAACTCGAAGGAACTATATATAGGCGTTTTAGAGGGTTTTTTTTTACCATGCGGTTGCATGCTGGCCAGATGAATTGTAAGAGGTGGCAACACCCACACTTTACACCATGCAACCAGCCAATTGGCTGCTCATTCATTATCAGTACCAAATGACTGCTCATTCATTCATTCATTATCAGTAGCTGTTTAATCTTATACAGGGTCCTGAGTGGGTGGAAACTATCCCAGCAGACACAGAGTGCAAGCAAGGCCATACCCAAGATATGCCTGATGCTGATATAATTGCAGCGATATCGCTAGCCATTTGTAGCAAATAACTAACGTTATGTCTGTACGTAGTGTGCCGAATCAAAGATATAGTTGTATATCTATACTTTATTAACTGCGACAAATTGACTTTGTCAAATAAAAAAAAACTCCCAAAAAAACATTGCTGCTGATTTTCCGTGCTTATGTCGTAGCTGTTGACGTGCCGTGCTCTCCGCAGCTCTGTGCAATACTTTGTGACCCTCGGGTGAAAAGCGCTCTATGAGTGCAGTTATTAAAATTATATTTTTGTTGATCAAAAGTAACACTTTCTGCAAATACAATTCTGCCAAATTCAGAGAGTTCATGGCAGGCATATTAAACAGACTGTGTTTACTCCGTTCAATTTTGTGGACAGACATAAATCATCCGTGTGTGATGCGTTTCCTGTTGCCGCGATGCTGCTGAGCCTGCCGACCCCCCACGCCGTGTCTGCCTTGTTGCAGGGAATATTCTGAAGGCCGAAGTGAAGGACCTGCAGGGTGGGACACGGTATTTTTTCAGGCTGGGTGCACGCACGGTAGTGGGGCGCGGACCCTACTCGCCCGTGCAGGAGGTGAATACACCCTCAAAGAGTAAGTCGGTTGCCCGCACCTGCAACCTTGTGCACCGCGCTCAAGGCTATCGTATGTCGGCGAAGTTCAACCCGGCACGATGAACTCGCACCTTCTATTTTAAACCATCAGCCTCACCGACTATTGCAAAGCCACATCCACTGAACAACTAGCCCCGCCACGATTTTTGAAGTTGGTCCCGCTTAATGCTCTTGGCCTCTCCACAATATGATACTTATTTTATAGCCCCAAAAGGATGATGGGCTGAGTGAACCCCAGTGAGGGTTTAAACATGCATTCTTCCAACTGTGAACCACTCATACCGCCAGTGAGCCACCTGGCCAGATTATTAAGGAATAGGTGTGGAAATTCGAGACATGCCATGCTGTTTTACCAGAACAACACTTTAGATCAAAAGTCTCGAGTTTCAAAGTCACCATTCATGACGCCACAATTTAATTATCCGTTTGCCACCCCACGTTTTCAAGCTTGAAAAAAAAATCACTTGCAGTGAAATCGGTTTCCTACCGAAACTGAAAGGATATGTTCTGTGAACCGTTGGTAAAGATTAAAGGGTTTGGACATCAATACTACCAGAACATTGCCGTTCAAAAGGAATACAGAACATAGAAAATTGCACCTTTTATTTAATTTGTCATTCATTGCTTTCAGTCACGCCACAGACTTTTCAATCACTGAATTGCTTTTGAAACACATTTAACTCCTGTCTTGAGACATCGGGTTGTTTATTGATCTTTCAAAAACATCATCAAAGTGATTTCTTGCTCAAATGGGAATTTAGGAAGTGCCTTAATGCTTTTGTTCACAGTGTTGAGCCAGTTGCTGAAATTCCCCGTTCTTATGACAGGGAAAAGTTGATTCATATGGAAATCCACGTTGTCTTCCCCACAATGTGGTAGCATTTTTATTGACCCTGGAGGGATGATGGGCTGAGTCAACCACCAACCTGGAGTTGAACTCTGATTGCGAGTCACTTACTTTACTGCTGAGTCTCCCGGTTGAATGCTCAATCAACCGCTGCGGACTTTGAGAGTTCTCAAGATTAGAGATGAACGATGAAAACATCGTCAACAGGTGGCATGTGATTGGCTGGTTGGCAGCATGAGACCGGCATGGGAAATGAGAGGTACGGTTTCACAAATGTACGATAATGGTCTCATCTCATCTCATTGTCTGAAACCGCTTAGTCCTATACAGGGTCACGGTGAAGCCGGAGCCTATCCCGGCAGACACAGGGCGCAAGGCAAGGATATACCGACGATGGGACGCCAGTCCATCGCCGGGCACTGCGGGGCAATTTAGCCTGCGAGCCAATTAACCTATGTAGCAGCATGCTTTTTGGACTATGGGAGGAAACCGGAGTGCCCGGCGAAAACCCACGCGGACACGGGGAGAGCATGCAAACTCCACACAGAAAGGCACCCGAGCCGAGAGATTCGAACCCGGGACCTTCTTGCTGTGAGGCGACAGCGCTAACCACTGGGCCACCGCGCCGCCCTATGATAATGGTCTTTGTGCTAATATGGGTTTTGACGGCTCGATGCACGATGGTTGCTTTCCAAAGCTGTTCTCTCGGGATGGCCGTGTCGAGCGCTCCTCCTCTCGCCTTTGCGACGTTAGGCTTCCCACGTCGGAAGGATCCTCGGCGGTAGTGCTGTTTGTGTTATAGAACACACTTGCTCAAGTAGAGTGGCGCAGTGCTAACCTTTGTGATTCATAGCAAGAAGGGTCTGGGTTTGATGACGCCTTTCTGTGTCGTCATTTTATGTTCTTTTCCTCTTCTGCATGGATTTCCTCTGGGTTCTCGTGTTTACCCCGATCGTTATTTTTTTACGGTATAACTGGTATTGGCCAAACGTTCCAGTGCTGAAAAATGCCCTTCAAATTACTCAATTAGAATTACTCACATTAGCATTACACACCAGTGCCACAGCTTAGCAGAACCCTCATGAAATAGTATTGATACTTAATAATAATAGGGCGGTGCGGTGGTGCAGTGGTTAGCGCTGACGCCTCACAGCAAGAAGGTCCCGGGTTCGAGTCTCTCGGCTCCGGTGCCTTTCTGTGTGGAGTTTGCATGCTCTCCCCGTGCCCGCGTGGGTTTTCGCCGGGCACTCCGGTTTCCTCCCACAGTCCAAAAGCATGCTCCTGGATAGGTTGATTGGCTCGCAGACTAAAAATTGTCCCGCAATGCCCGGCGATGGACCGGCGTCCCGTCGTCGGGTGTATTCCTGCCTTACGCCCTGTGTTTCCGGGATAGGCTCCGGCTCACCGTGACCCTATATAGGATTAAGCGGTTTCAGATAATGAGATGAGATGAGACTTAATAATAATAATACCACTTCTGGAGAGCTTTTCACCTGAAGGTCACAAATCATTGCACAAAGTTGGGAAGAGAATGGCACGTCAGCAACAACAGTGACATATGAACAACAAATCAGCATCAATAACATTTTTTAGTTAGACTTCGTGATTATTTCCGTGGTAAACAAGCTTAAAAAATTAAATGTAATAAATGTGAACATAAAACACAGGGTGTCCACTGAGCTATTTGCTATGATTTTAATAATTTCAGCTTGCCAACAGTTAGAACTAGGGCAATGAACCTACGGCAACAAACACTTTACTGCATGAATATTTGATTATATTCGTTTTATCTCGAAACCTCTCCACGTGTCCCATGGTGTTGGCAACACATCAGATAAAGATTGGAGAGGCCCCCGCTTGTTTACTGACATCTCAGGTGTGACTGCTGTGAAGATCCGATGCGTGTACATACGGAGTGGTAGTGTAGCGGTTAGCGCGCTGCGCTGCGGCACAGATCACCTAGGTTTGATTCGCGATCATGGCCACCAGCAGTGGACGATTTTCTGAACTGGTCCTGGGCATTTTGCAGCTCTCCCTGGCCTCAGTTGAATACCGCCACTGGGCAGACAAGGGCGGTTGAGCATGGCGCTGGACACCCGCCGAGTGGCAACATTCGCACCTCACAGCAAGGAGGTTCTGGGTTCGATTTTAGGCTCGGGTGCCTATACGCATAGCGTTGGTGTGTTCTCTTCATATTTGCATGGGTTTTTGCGAGGTACTCCGCTTTCCACCCATAGTTTTTTTTTTACTTACTATCTGGCCAATAACAAACAAAGACACGCTGGTGCCGAGGTTAATTTCCCTGCTCAGTAAGTTGCCCCCAGTGCCCTGCGATGTACTGGCGTAATATCCTGGGAATAACACCGCCTTGCGCCCTCTGTCTGCTGGCATGGACTGTTGGTGTCGATTTACAGCGTGGCTGCTTTCCCCCTCCACTGTTTTTCTGATTTCTTACCATTCTCTCTTCGAGATTGAATGAAACTGTGCGCGGTATAACTGATAGATTCTCTCATCTCATCTCATCTCTCATCTCATTGTCTGAAACCGCTTAGTCCTATATAGGATCACGGTGAGCCGGAGCCTATCCCGGAAACACAGGGCGTAAGGCAGGAATACACCCGACGACGGGACGCCAGTCCATCGCCGGGCATTGCGGGACAATTTTAGTCTGCGAGCCAATCAACCTATCCAGGAGCATGCTTTTGGACTGTGGGAGGAAACCGGAGTACCCGGCGAAAACCCACGCGGACACGGGGAGAGCATGCAAACTCCACACAGAAAGGCACCCGAGCCGAGAGATTCGAACCCGGGACCTTCTTGCTGTGAGGCGTCAGCGCTAACCACTGGGCCACCGCGCCGCCACTGATAGATTAGTATAATTCTTAATCACGAGCGCACACTACAGTGCACTTGCCTGACTTCGGCTGGCTTAGCCAGCCTAAGTCAGGCTGGGATGTGTGAGCTGGCATCACGATGCCTTGGCAGTAACTTCGCGCATGACCTCTGGCTTAAGAATCACAGCGCTCTGCAGCAGAAACGTGCTCCGCATGTTTTGCGTTGTGAAAGACGTTGTAAACGGATGAATAAAACGAGAGCAGTCAGTGCCTGATGTAAAGTTGTCAACGCACACTTTTATCTCCTCTCTGTTTCGTTTGAATGCGTTTTTAAACCCACATTCATCTAGTTGTTAAGGAGAGTAACTTGTATCATTAAAACGTTTAACAAGACGTGACATAAAAATACGTTAAATAATTTAATATAATGACTCTAGTTTCCTCCCACAGTCCAAAAAATATGCTGCTGCATAGGTTAATTGGCTTGCATACTAAATTGCCCGCAGTGCCCGGTGATGGACTGGCATCCTATCGTGGGTATATCCCTGCCTTACGCCCTGTGTCTGCCGGGATAGGCTCCGGCTCACCGCAACCCTGTACAGGCATAAGCGGTTTCTGACAATGAGACGAGATGAGACAATGACTGTATCGCCTCTTTTTCAACTGGATTCAGTGGCGTCAGTGTACTTTGGTGAAGGTTGAGATTTTCCCGAGACCAGCTTCAGATATCGGTTGCGACTGATTTTGGCCGTGGGTTGGAATCACACTCGTGCCACCGAGCTCAAAGGTTAGCGCGCTCGCCACTGCACTAATAATAATGCAATTTATACTGCGCGTAAATATCCACACCTGATCGTGGACGAGACACGGCACTATTGCTTCACAACCGCATTGGGCGCCACGTAGTTTTTTTACTGCCTGATGGAAAGCGCACCTTAAGGGCATGTAGCAGGGCCCTGTGGTAACATTTCCACCACGCAGAAAGAATAGTTCTGTGACACCACGGCTTCGACTGCGGGCTTGTTGACGGCTGACAGCGGCAACACCGCGGCGAGGATCAGCATTCACTCCGCGATAGATCAGCCAGCGAGCACGGATGAGCAGAGACTTCTTGATTTTAGATGCTTTATTGAAACCAGCAGTGCACGGG
>JAZEWT010000001.1:6718991-6734161 GCA_036362905.1 Mordacia mordax
TTGGCCATTGGGTTACGTTTACATTCATTCCAGGAGTTGATGTTGCCAGCTGCTCTCGATTCATCCATTTAAAAGAAGAAAAAAGCACAGATTATAGTTCTGCTTGGGGAAAACACGTAGTGTTGCGTAATATAATAATACGTACTTAAAGCTAATAAACCTGAAAGTCCTTATTGGTATTTAAAGTTCATTTCATCAACATATTTTGGCAATATAATTTGCAGTCTGATAATTAGCTGACAGTAGTGGGTGTCAGTGGGTAGCGCTGTCGCCTCACAGCAAGAAGGTCCCGGGTTCAAATCTCGGCTCGGGTGCCTCTCTGTGTGGAGTTTGCATGTTCTCTCCCCGTGTCCGCGTGGGTTTTCGCCGGGCACTCCGGTTTCCTCCCACAGTCCAAAAAACATGCTGCTGCACAGGTTAATTGGCTTGCAGACTAAATTGCCCTCAGTGCCCGGTGATGGACCGGCGTCCCATCGTGGGTATATCCCTGCGTTGCGCACTGTGTCTGCCGAGATAGACTCCAGCTCAGCGCGACCCTGTACAGGATTAAGCGGTTCTGACAATGAGATGAGATGAGTAGTGGGCGTATTACACCATGAAACCAGTGGTCCAAGATTGATTCCTGGCCACAGATAACATCACTGGTGAGATATCTGAAATGCTGTTGTGTCTCCCTTCCTTCACTAACCAGCACTGATCATTGCGATGAAGTATGCTCAGACAACACCTCCCATGTCTTCACATGCAATGGGGAGCCCTTCATCCAGCGGCGGATTGACAATTAGGGTTATTTTTGACTATTAATGTCTTTTTTTAAATAAATATGTAATACATTGTAATCTGTTACATTAATGAATTTCATCTAGCATTCAAACCATTGTTATATCAAAGGCTATCACAGCGACAGAATGAATTGAACAAGCTCCAGTGACACTCACTGTATGCTCTTGATAGTAATGAGAGCAGAAATTACATTGGTGTAGTTTTTATGGGTCGATCTACGATTATTACTCTTAAGAGCCACTCTGTCAGGAAATCTCATCTCATTATCTGAAACCGCTTAATCCTATATAGGGTCACGGTGAGCCGGAGCCTATCCTGGAACACAGGGCGTAAGGCAGGAATACACCCGACGACGGGATGCCAGTCCATCGCCGGCTGTCAGGAAATGCCCTATCGAAACCTCCTCCTCCTTCATTCGTGATGTATCGCCTCCCACATTTGAGGCATCATGAGGCTAACATTAGGAGAGAGGAACGCTTGGCATGGCTCTCCTGAAACAGCGGCTCTTGGGAGCGACTCTCAACGTAAATTGCAGCGAGGTGCACAAGCAAACGTGCGCCGGTCACGAGACGATCGCCTTTGCGCGACCACCTTACCGTGCGTGGCTGCCTGACATGGTGCAGACTCGGAGGACCAGGAGTACCAGGAGGCGGTGAGCCAGACCACCGTGCAGCACACGGTGTCGGAGCTCGAGCCATCGACTCACTACACCTTCTACGTCAAGGCCTACTCGTCGGGCGGAGCGAGCCAGCCCTCCGACTATGTCACCGCTGAAACCCTCGGTGAAGGTAACCCGGCTCATCGGCAAATGCTCCCCGCGGTAACATCGGCAAGCGTTGCCCTCCGTGTGGTCAAGCGCTGTGCGGAATTAAATCTGTCGTGTGCTCCAGCCTCGAATCTAGTGTTAAATAATCTAGTAGTAGTAATAATAATAATGATTGCATTGAGACATGCTTAGACATAAACTTCTCATCTCATCTCATTATCTGAAACCGCTTAATCCTATATAGGGTCACGGTGAGCCGGAGCCTATCCCGGAAACACAGGGCGTAAGGCAGGAATACACCCGACGACGGGACGCCAGTCCATCGCCGGGAATTGCGGGACAATTTTAGTCTGCAAGCAACTTAACCTATGCAGCGGCATGCTTTTGGACTGTGGGAGGAAACCGGAGTACCCGGCGAAAACTCACGCGGACACGGGGAGAGCATGCAAACTCCACACAGAAAGGCACCCGAGCCGAGAGATTCGAACCCGCGACCTTCTTGCTGTGAGGCGACAGCGCTAACCACTGGGCCACCGCGCCGCCCTGTAGTAGTAGTAATAATAATAATGATTGTATTGAGACATGCTTAGACATAAACTTGAGATGTTAAATATGGTTTACGTAATTTATAGTTTTAATCTTTTATGCTGCTCCATTACCATTTTCTAATTATTTTTAATTTCATCTTCCTGTGCCATCGTGGTGCGATGACTATCTTCCTCTCACAGCACCGTTTAACCCTCCAGTTAATTATTTCTTGATTTGTTCTAATTGTTATACTATTGTGGGATCATCCGTCCCGAGGAAAGCACTGACGGCGATCTTAAATCTTCTCCGCTGCTGGTGCCTCACCCTTTTCTCCTTGTCTTCCGCTGGACCCCTTTGTCGTACAGTGCCCGCCGTACCGGCCCTCTTCACGCGCATCCTCAACAGCTCCGCCGTTCAGCTGAGTTGGGAGCCGTCGGTGAAGCTCGGCCGCATCCGTGGCTTCAAGCTCTACCACGGCAAGATCTACTCGACACGCCTGCAGGGGCCTCTGGAGCTGGCGGCCAACGTCACGAGCTACGAGCTTGCGCACCTCGGTACGTCGCCAGTGCAGACGTGGCTGCTTTGCGCGACAGTGGACGTGGTCTCGCCAATATTTGTATCGCTGTGCGTATTGCATTCTCTTGCTGATAGCACTGTTGATGCGGCTCAATGTTGTCGCGTCGGGATGATGGCTCTCTGACGACCTACGTCTGTTGGGGAACATTTATTACTTCCTTGTTTGTTAAACAATTTTTTTAGTTTTTAATACTGCTTATTTTATGTCCTATAATTGACTGCAACTATTTGACTTTTGGTTGAGCTGTCCTGATGTTGTTAACATGCTGTTCTCTCCACAGCTCAGATTTGTAAAAAAAACCCAACGAAACATTATTGTTGCTGATTTTATGTTCTCGCTGTTGTTGACATGCCATCCTCTCCGCAGCTCTGTGCAGCGTTTTGTGACCTTCGGGTGAAAAGCGCTCTAGAAGTGCACTTATTATTATTATTATATTCGTACTCCCTGTGCCTCCAAACTCTAGGACTTGTGAGGCTCGTGTCTGCCATCATAATGAGAATTGTCCTCAAGAGCAGCTCTTTTGGGACAGCCCTGTCGAGCATTGCTCATCATTTCTTCACAACGTTCCGCCTTCCACATTGGAGATTTCATCCGGTTGATGAGGAATGCTCAACAGGGCTATTCCAAAACAGCAGCTCTTGAGAGCAATTTTCATTTATCAGGCCATGACAACTTACATCAGTTCACTCATGGACACAATTTTCAATCCTTTTATAATCATTCCAGTTGCACCTACTTTATCATATGCATGCCCAACGGTGATTTCTGATTGATATCATTTTTATCATGTTTGCAACCTCATGTCATAATTACAAATAATTACACTTCTACAGCACTTTTCACCCGAGGGTCACAAAGCACTGCACAGAGCTGTGGAGAGAACGGCATGCCAGCAAGAACAACGACATGATAACTGCAAATCATCAACAGTAACGAGAATGAGGGGGTCTAAGTGTTTGTCTTCCTTACGTTGCAGAATCCTACGCTTCCTACGAGGTCCGCCTGCTGGCCTTCAACGAGTTTGGAGACGGAAACTTCACAGCGCGACTTGTGTCACTCAAAGACAGTCCTCAGGCTGCAGGTAGTCACTCATGATCGTTCTGCTGCAATCGCCTCTTCCAATAGCAATTGAGTCAACTGCTGAGCGTATTCAGGGGACCCTTGTTGACGTAAACAACATTTAGCAGTCATCGTAGTAGTTAATGTTATTGTAGTTAATGCAATATTAACCATTTCCTTAATATAAGGTAAAACGGTCTCTTTTAATGACTATTGCTGGACCCCTCTACATTTTTCTGTATTTATAAATAACTCATGTAATGATACCTCGTTCATAATCATGGATGCTCGCGAAACTGGAAAGAAAGCTAAGAAGTTAGCAAAGAAGCACGGCAAGGTGCATGTTTGGCATTCAACTGAGAGACAGAGATGCACGTGGATTATGAATGAATCATGTGCAGATCAGAGTCGTCGAATTGGTTGTGAAGTACGTTTGGTGGGTTTGGGGAAAGGGTCATCACTTGAATGGATTGGTGATGGAATGGTAGCCAAAGGGTGAACATGCTGGAGAGGCCGACCCATGTGGTGACGTAGTGATGATGAGATCAGCTTGTGTATGGCAGTGAGATGAATTGTGGTATCACAGGACCGTAACGGATGCTGATAAGGAAGCCTTCATCCAGTAGAGGATGGAAATGGCTGTTAACGATGATATATTTTCAGAAGTGAGGGTCAATTTCAAGCTGTGCATAATTATATCTATGTCAATCATCCAGACACATTTGTAATGACCACAGGAATAAGTGGCATTGAGAATTGGAATTAAGAATCTGTTCGTTGACATGTCTGACAGCGCTGCACAGGTGTAATAAGTTTTTTTTTCAACATATAAGATGTGCAAATGCCTCGTCGAGGTTTAGTGATACAAGAACAATCGCAAAATTGGGATAGATGGGGTCAAGAAAGTGGGCTTTGCATTACAAATTTAATTCTGTGGGCTGTGCGGTGGCCCAGTGGTTAGCGCTGTCGCCTCACAGCAAGAAGGTCCCGGGTTCGAATCTCTCGGCTCGGTGTCCGCGTGGGTTTTCGCCGGGCACTCCGGTTTCCTCCCACAGTCCAAAAAGCATGCTGCTACATAGGTTGATTGGCTCGCAGGCTAAATTGTCCCGCAGGCGATGGACTGGCATCCCATCGTCGGTATATCCTTGCCTTGCGCCCTGTGTCTGCCGGGATAGGCTCCGGCTTCACCGTGACCCTGTATAGGACTAAGCGGTTTCAGACAATGAGATGAGATGAGAGATTTAATTCTGTTTCCATTCACCCCAGTGTTGGAGCCGTCCGGCATGGACTGTGACGGAGATACGTGGCGAGATGGGGCATCAACCACAGGCATCGTCATCGGAATCCACATTGGCCTGGCTTGCATCGTTATCTGCGTGCTCTTCCTACTCCTGGGCTACCGACGCAGGTCATTACCTGTGCGACAAATAATTACACGCACGACGAATTGTAACAATACAATTTATAACGCACCGCGCAAATTTCATGCCCGGTCACGGACGGGACACAGATACATGAGCGTGAAGAGACTGCAGAGAGAAGGGACGTCAGCCAAGTGATGAACTGGTGCCAACCCACCAGACACCGCTTCCTATGTGTTACAATCTTTTAAGCCAATTAATTAGTTATTTTTTTGTTGTTTACTCGTGGGAGGAAATCAGAGAACCCGGAGGAAACCCACGTAGAACAGGGAGAGAACACACTGAACACACGGAACACACCGCAGAACACACAGAACACACGGAAAGGCGCCCGAGGCGGAAATCGAACTGCCTTGGGCAGGACTTTTGTCTCTGTGTGGCGCAGACGTTACCTCTGCATAGATACCCTTCTACCAACACACACAGAGGTGGTTGGATGGTTTGTGGATAGCGTGGTTGTCACTCAGCCAGTTTACTTCAAGTCATCGCCACAGTTTTTTACGACTGTCAAGAAATGAGTGTGACATCACAAACACGTGTTATATTTTAATAGCGTACCATATCCAGCGACTCTGCCATCGGTTATAAGATTAAATGATCGTTGCCTTTGGTTTCACAGCCAAAATTTGAAACCTAACATTTTCCCATTACTAAAAAATAAACAAATTTGCACCGGTTACTTATGACCTATATATGTTTTTTTTTACTTTAAAAAGTATCATGCATCGAGCCATGGAAACCGACACCATTACGATAGAAAAGTAGATGCTCACATGGTTAGTTAAATAACTTCGACTAAATGTTTTTAGTCTAGAATTTTAATACTATCTGGCTATATGCTGTGGGAGCATTACTGCACAGCACGTTACGATTTGCTATGACATTTTCTGAACTCAAGATCTTGATGGACACAATGGCACATTTAAAGTACTGTAGTAAAATCCTCTCAGGCATGACCCTCTGCTCCGTGCAACCTATCATTTACGGTGCCCAAAGCACTCACAATTCCTCCCATTATGCATGGATCCTCAAGCATTCACAGGGCAACTAATATGGCAATGGAATGTCGGTAATTTATATGGCAAATAAAAAACCCCTCATTCTCAGCGTCTGTTTTGCTACCGTGGATGATGACTCTACTCGACTGTTGTTCTCTAATGCGTTTCATGCATTAGAAATGAAGCGAGTGACACTGCTCATTTTCATTTGAATTGTTTCAGGAGATCGTATTGCTCTTCAAATTTCTGTTCGGTGAAAGAAAAAAAAATTACAATCGCTCAGCTCCACGGAGCAATTAGCTGTAGGACCCTTTTGCGTTGTGTTTCATGCAGCCAAAGCGCGGAGGCACAATACGGGTCACGGCTCTTGTCGTGACTGGACATCACAGTGAATGGAAGCACACAGATAGGTCCCTCACCTCATCGCCTTTCAATTTGTCAGCAATGATGATGAAGCGATTTTTTTTTACTTGCAAAAGTAATCCCTTCCAATACGCACTTCCCGTGTCTGTGTCGCCATCCTCATGTCTCTTACCTGGACTCATCTTCCCCACGCACCGGTTCCTCCTGTCAGCGTGTCTCCGTGTCTCAGTTGAAAAGCACAAGTCCCAAAGCATTTCTCTGCTTCCCTTCCATTGCCTTGCTCTGCTGGTGATGTTGAGGTTGTGATTGAGGCTGGGTGCAGAGTTAACACCGGTCGATATGAATGAAATAAAGCTCGTGTGTGTGTCTTACGGCACTGACAAAGCGTGGAGTGGCTCGGCCCACTTAGCGTCGCCCGTGAATCATTTTCAAGGGCAGCGGCAGTTATGTGTGAGTTTTACTTGTTCACGGCCGTGCCCATTAAAATCGTTGTGTTTCTGTAAGACTTTTGATGCTTATTACATTAGGTTAAAGGATAATCGTTCTCTAGGTTAGCAGAAATTTGTATCATTAGATCTAAGAAATGTTTTAGCAACCGATGCTTCGGAAGTTGGAACTGCTTAATTTTGAAAAGCGACCCAAGAGATTGTGGGCATGTCCTACAATAAGCCATACTTCTTTGCTATTGTCCTCACCTTGAACAACGATTTATTTATGGGGGCCTCTTTGCCAGTAAACAGGTGATAAAAAAGAGAAAATGCTTTACCCTTTCTTGTAGTTATTTGGATGTTACGTTTACATCATAAAGAGGCAACAAAGCATGTGTGGTTATTGTAAATTTGATGCCTTGTAAATAGACGTATATTTGGTCTGTAAACATCTTGATACCTATATTATTGTCAAAGGGTAAAGCCTTTTTTCCATTAACATTTTATTTAATTAAGTATCCATTTATTAATTTTATTACGTACATTGCTTTGGGTATCTTGTAAAAATGTGATTTGTAAGCGTTATTTGGCATTGTTATATATCTTTGCATTAACTGCACCTGGCCATATATGTATCTGTACATCTCACTGCATGCCAAAATTGGTTTTATGGATATCTTCGGATCCAAGGAACGGATAAACATAGGGCTTTTTACCTTATGTTAGTCCGTTCCTTGTGACGACGATATTTTACAGCACTTAAGAATAGTTCCTTCAGTTATTAAACTTTGACAAAACGAGCTTAAAAATGTATTTTTAAGTTTTTACTAATTGTCTTTAATCGACAGTTAGTTGAACTTAAAATGTGTTGTGAATTCTGTAGTTTTATTTAACTAAAAAGTGGTAAATAAAAATTTGTTTTGAAAAATATCGCTCTGTATATTTAGACAAGAGGTATATAGCCACGAGTTATGTCTCTTAGATGTTTGAACTTGATATGCAAAACATAAAATCGAGTTTTAACATCTAAGAGACGAACATCTCTAGACCTTAAATGCTTTTGTACTCCATATTCTATTTCCCTGGTGGTTTAAATTGTTAATTATCGTCTTTTAGTAGGCTTGTCCAAATATATAAACCGATATTAAAACATGACATCATAAACTATTATGAGCGGCGCGGTGGCCCAGTGGTTAGCGCTGTCGCCTCACAGCAAGAAGGTCCCGGGTTCGAATCTCTCGGCTCGGGTGCCTTTCTGTGTGGAGTTTGCATGCTCTCCCCGTGTCCGCGTGGGTTTTCGCCGGGCACTCCGGTTTCCTCCCACAGTCCAAAAAGCATGCTGCTACATAGGTTAATTGGCTCGCAGGCTAAATTGCCCCGCAGTGCCCGGCGATGGACTGGCGTCCCATCGTCGGTATATCCTTGCCTTGCGCCCTGTTTCTGCCGGGATAGGCTCCGGCTTCACCGTGACCCTGTATAGGACTAAGCGGTTTCAGACAATGAGATGAGATGAGTTAAACTATTATAGTATTTGTATAGTCAACAATAAGCACAGTTTGTAACACGTACAGGGGTTCGTCAGAGGCAGATCCCGAGGCGCTAAGTACCATCGCCGTCCGTCCGTTGGCTCCGCAATCCGCCGAAGTAACATCGTTTTACCTTCCTCCCTCCTCCCTCGCACCGCACGCGTGCGTGAAGGTTCTTCGGTTGGGCCGGCGGCGCGAGCGAGGCGCGCGCGGCCCGCCAGCAGCACGGCAGCAACGGGGCGGCACCAGCAGGCGGTGGGACCGCCGTGGGCCGGGCGAGGGCAAGGCAGCCGGCCCCCGCCGCCGGCGCCGACAGGAAGGGGCCCCAGCACCAGTCGGCCCTGCTGCTCGCCGAGCCCCGAGAGCTCGAGTGCCTGGTGTCCGAGTCGGACGTCTCTGACCTTGTGAGTGTTTTGATCGTCGCCTCTGGGGGATGCAGCGGTGACTGAGTTACAACGTTTTTTTTTATTACGATGATGTCCCGGGCGGCACGGTGGCCCAGTGGGTAGCGCTGTCGCCTCACAGCAAGAAGCACCCGGGTTCGAATCTTGGCTCGGGTGCCTTTCTGTGTGCAGTTTGCCAGGCACTCCAGTTTCCTCCCACGGTCCAAAAAACATGCTGCTGCATAGGTTAATTGGCTTGCAGACTAAATTGCCCTCACTGCCCAGTGATGGACTGGCGTCCGATCGTGGATATATCCCTGCCTTGCGCCCTGTGTCTGCAGGATAGGCTCCGGCTCACCGCGACCCTGTAATGGACTAAGTGGTTTCTGACAATGAGATGAGATGATGTACTGCGAAGTGAGCGTTGTTAATACCTTTGACATTGGCGATTGCAAGGACAAAAGGCTTTTTACCGTTTCAGGGAGTAATACAGGTGTTAAAGTTATTTAAGCACCAAATAGACACCTCTAATAAGGCATCATGTTTGCAATATCTGCACATGCTTGCTATAAAGCATGCCAAGAATGTGATTTGGTAATGTATGCATTGTCCTTGAAACCGATTGACCAACACTGGACACAGCCTTCTTTGTGACCTTGCCTCACCAGTGTCAGACCAAATGTTGCCAAAAGGCAAAAAGCTCAAGGTCACACAGACATTAAGTTATTAATTGCTTGGGTCAGGCAGCTACAACCTACAACTATAGTGTGGGGGAGGAGGGTCTCTTTGCTATTCGGTGGTTGAACATCTCAACACCTGTATTATTTCCGGAAAGGGTTTCCAGTCTCTCATCATTATTTCATCTGCGTACTGCCAAAAATATCCCCATACGTTTAATATTCTTCAACTTGTGTTTTTGTTAATTTAATCTGTTTTTTTTTTCAGCCCATGATTGAACAGATATTCGCTCTTTTTTACAGGAGCAACGTTTGCACGTATGGGTTTTTATTTCATGAGAGCTGAACTGGTCATATCAGCAGCATCAACCTAAATAATATAAAGTAGCAGCCGTTTGCTTACTTAATGTTTTAGGTGATGCATACAATACTAAAACTGTCATTTGTTACATTTAATATGTGATGTTTCTCTGACAAGAGGGAAGGTAAAATTATTTCAAGTTGCAACCGTTAATGCCTACAGGTTGAAATAAATGACTTGAAATATTAAAGTAAGTTCGTAAACATTTTTATGGTAAATGTACAAAACAGAGAACAGCTGAATATTGTTTATTGAAAAATGTTCTTTAGATTTTTCATTTTGAAAAATGACCGGCGATGGACTGGCGTCCCATCGTCGGTATATCCTTGCCTTGCGCCCTGTGTCTGCCGGGATAGGCTCCGGCTTCACCATGACCCTATATAGGACTAAGCGGTTTCAGACAATGAGATGGGGAGATGAGATGAGATTTTGAAAAATGAGCTCATGGATATTTGTAAATTGAAGTAGAGCAAATAACGTAAATAAAAACAAAAACAGGTTTTATAATTATACAGCATTCCCCCTTCAGTGTGTAAATAAGTAGACCTAATTTGCCGTAAAATGTTTCCCATGTAAATGTGTAAAACATGATGTGAAAAACACGAACATGATTTTGTACGCAAGTGAAAATGTTACTACAGGTAGACTTCGGAGCTGATCACGAATGATAAATGGGTTGAACATCGCTGTAACCTTTAAGACCGTTCCTTAACGTGGTGTTCTCTCTTGTAGGTTAATGGAACATTGAGCAACGCTGATAACGGTGTCTTGATGGATCGTGTGTCTGTGGACCTCGACTCTCGTTCGGTTCCACGCGCCAACCCGTTGGATCAGCAGCAGAACGCTCCCAACGTCCTTCAAGAGTCGCACTCGATTGTGCACCGGAGCCAAGAGTCGGCCGAAGAGCTCAACGCCGACTTGACATCGCGGTGCGATGCGCAGCCGACAGCCATCGTGAGAGCGGATTCGGCAACTTCCGTCGAGATTGTCTCTGACGCGAGCGACCTTCAAGAAGTTTCGAACGGATCAAAGGAGGAAAGCAACGCTGACGTTTACACAGACGACGTCCAGGAGACAAGCCTTCTGTCCAATGGTGTTGCCGTGAATTCATCTGCCGAATCCTCCCCGAAACCATTTTGCAAGCTACTGGAGAACGGCTGCGGGAAAGCAGCAGTGACGGAGATTTCCGTTGCTCTCCGATAGGCCTGCAAACAACCAAGGAGCCGTTCCAAATGCTTCAAAAAGTACTGTTTAATATACCACAAATACCGTCTGAATGTCTAAATGCTATTACCGATTTCCAGTCCACTGTTTTGGTATAGCACCGATGAAGGAATTTTCTGGAATAAGCAACTACCTCAAGGTTATTTTGTGTTAATTTTTTACACTCTTTGATAATACAATTGCTCAGATGGAGAAGCTCCTTGCTCGGTTTTTTTTCTCACAGGCCAGTGTTGTCGCTCAGGTCAAAAGTTAAAACTCAATGCCCAACGTATCTACCTCAGGGCTAGCAGGAAACCCGCATGACGTTGGTGGGACATTGTGATGTCTCTTTCTTCCGTCAGGTACCAGAGTCAGCCTCTTGGTCTGGTGAAGAAGCCAGAACCAACATACATAGTCCAAGTCACACAGCCTGGAACTGCAAGGGGCTATAGGTGCTTTTTATAACTGGGACTTAT
This sequence comes from Mordacia mordax, assembly GCA_036362905.1. Lineage (NCBI taxonomy): Eukaryota > Metazoa > Chordata > Hyperoartia > Petromyzontiformes > Petromyzontidae > Mordacia > Mordacia mordax. The sequence continues at coordinate 6,730,541 of JAZEWT010000001.1, forward strand.
TACTACTGAGACCTCTATGTGGAACTTGTGGGGATACAGAAGAAGAAGATAAAAAAAACAAACACGTTATTGTTTTACAGGCACGTGCATATAGTTATGTCATGTGTCGCAATGTGGGTTTTTTTTATGTCATCCATCTGTTACAAAACTGTGTTGCTTTGGCAAGTCGATAGGTTTGGGCTGTGTGGCCTCTTACCTCAGTGCAGTATACATCCCACTCCACGAACAACGCCGGGCTTTCAAGACTCGTACATTCCTTCCTCACAGGTGGCTGTTATGAGCTGTGTCTTCCAGACAGAACACTTACCACACTCCGGCAGGCAAGGAAGCATCCCAAATGGTTCTGACCTTTTTTGCTGCGTGCTCCGCGTTCAGTGCAGATGCCTTGAGCGTCCAGTTGGGCTTCTTAAAAATAAAACATGAATGTAGCCAAAACCAGACGATTGATTTCTTTGGTACGATGCACATCTTTTAGTTCCTTTGCTGAAAACCTAAGGGCATTTTTGAATTTTGTTTCTTGTTATTGAGGCTGAGACTTCATATTGTTATACATTGAAATTGAATTTGTGTCATACCGAAAAGCATTATTAGAGATAATGTCAAATACTGTGTCGTTTAGTGGCGGTACAAATGAAACGGTTGAAGCCTTGGAGCATTAGGAAATCTGAAGTGTATGAAAATTCAATATCAAGCGATAATGAAATCCAGCCTTAACTGTTTTTATTAATTATGTTTGACGCTTTGTTTTTTATTAACAAAAGTTGAAATGTGCATAGAATATGTTTATTGCAAAGTGTTAATTTTAATGTTCTCCATTACAGATTACTTGCAGTTTTCTCAAGGCAGTAATTTCATTGTACAAGTAACTTAAATGCCAGTATGTAGATATTACAGGTTTCATGTTCTGAAGTTGAAGAAATATATATGTTAACATTTCCTTGCTTTTGTCTATCCCTTTTGAAATACACTTCGTTGAAGTGTAGACTATAAAGGCATGCTTATTGACCAAATCATTTGTTTTAGTGGTGTGAAGAAATGTAACTGAACTATGTGTACACTCGTATAGTCCAAAGTAAAGGTGTTTGTATTAGAAGGATATCTCATCTCATCTCTCATCTCATTATCTGAAACCGCTTAATCCTATATAGGGTCACAGTGAGCCGGAGCCTATCCCGGAAACACAGGGCGTAAGGCAGGAATACACCCGATGACGGGACGCCAGTCCATCGCCGGGCATTGCGGGACAATTTTAGTCTGCGAGCCAATCAACCTATCCATGAGCATGCTTTTGGACTGTGGGAGGAAACCGGAGTACCCGGCGAAAACCCACGCGGACACGGGGAGAGCATGCAAACTCCACACAGAAAGGCACCCGAGCCGAGAAATTCGAACCCGGGACCTTCTTGCTGTGAGGCGTCAGCGCTAACCACTGGGCCACCGCGCCGCCCTAGAAGGATATCAATGCGTAGCAAATTGAGCATTTCATACATGGACAGGTTTTTTTTTTTCACGAAGTACTTAGATTACAATTGAAAACATAATAACTCGAAATTAATGTAGCTGATTTCTTGTGAGTTTGGCTTTAAATAACCTTTATTGGTATATCTTTATTTGAAATCAAAACCAAAATGTTAATTTTTTTGGGGAATGGGGGGGATCGTCAAACTACTGTAAAATATAAATATTTAAAAGTGTTATTGAACATTAAGGTATCCTGTATTCCTTTCTTGTTTGCCAAGTTATATTTTTGTGGAAATGGTTTTCTGTATACCATGTTTTCACAGTCTATGAAGCTTTATCAGCATTACTAGCTTGCTCCATTTTAGTAGTGTGTAGACCTTACATAGCAGCACAAGTTAAATCCTGTCGGTGTAAAAAAATAAATCTGTGTTCTTGCATGTTGTTTTGTAGATTGTCAAAAGGGTTATTAGGAGAACTCAAACTGCTCAGCGTATCATTATACTTACCTGCTAAGGATCTCTTTCAGATTTCAAACTGATGAAGAAAACCAAAATATGTGTTCGTATAACAATGGAAGGCTGCACATTATCTCAAGATATATTGGTGCTCTTGAATACAAAAAAAAGAAACCGTCAGTATTTTACTGCAACATGTTGATAGTGTTCTCACCTCACAAAACAATATTGTGTTGTCTTACGCTGACAAAAAAAAACACGATCAAATATTACGGACGCGATAATGATACGTAGATCTGTTGAAGCCGCCACGAAACACGAATCGAACATGGTTCGTAACTGTTACCCACGAATGCAAACTCTCACGTTAGTGACCGTGGCGTAGCTTATCGTGGGTTGCGCTGTGAAGCTCTCCATCCGCTGTCGTGCGCTTGTATTTTGTGAGGTCCCCTCGTTCCGCTCCGCGTGCCGGGAAAAATCCTTCGGGAAGTGAAGTTGAAACGGCTCGCTGGACGGTACGACGAACCCACCGACGCACTGGAGGGCTTTCACACCTTAATACCCGGGGCATAACGCCAACGTGTATCGATTAATCCGAGGCATGCTGCGGACGTCACACATGACTGGCATGTAGTTAGCTCGATTGACAGATTGTAACCAAAGTAATTGAGTGAGTTCCCTTATCTAAATACATTTTCAATGATCTGCAGCTGCCCGACCATTCGTTGATATCGTTGGCATTGTGCACGTGGGTTGAACTTGGTCGTGTCTACTGTAGCCGTGCAGCTGAAACACGTGGCTCTCTTGTGATCGAGTGACCCTTGAGGAGCACAGACGTCTCAGGGAGGAACAAACTCTTGTTTTATACGTGTTTCCGTTTTCGGATGAATGTAAAAATATTCACAGGGTATTTTTTTACGCTGTCCGGTCTTTCTTATCTGGGCATTACTTAGCATTGGGAAAATGCATATAATATCACGAATCCTCAAAATATGACATTGCAGCCATTCATCTTTGCGTTCACCGTGTAAATGTAACTCATTTTGCTGAACCATTGCTTGCTAGCAAACCTAGGTTAGCCATGAACCCTATCTCGATGGGTTTTTTTTCCAGTGGGCTGTGGCCATTAGTATGCTTGTGTTGACCGATTGATATTCTTGTAACGGGAACACTTAGGGTGAAAACTATGTGCGTACATGACATGGATTTGTATGTGTCTTGTATCTTACCCTGATTGATATGTGCTTTAAAAAAAAACATTACGAGTCGAGACGTTTAGGCAAAGTAGCTATGTATTGATAGGTTGCGGTAGTGAGTAGGAAAGTAGACTCGCTATGGTTTAAACAAATGTTATTGATCTACCTATTGTAATGCTTTGGGAAGAGAGTTAAAAAAAAAGAGTTCCGGCATGTGTTAGTGAATAGCTTTGCTTGTGCTGAACCATTGTTGAAACCGCGTAAACCAATGTGTTTTGAATGTCGATTCACCTCTAAGCCTCAGCCATTTTAATACAAGACATCATTGCCTCGTGGCACTTCAATTGCAGCACTTCTGCGCATGTTATTCACGCCACCACTTACACACTGCGCCATTGCATCACACTTGTTTTGCTTTATAATGTTCGTATTCTGTTATCATTTACAAAGTAGCAGCCTTAAGCTGGGGTTGTCTATTAATCTCAAGTGATGTAAAAAAAATAAAATTG
>JAZEWT010000001.1:6734209-6756571 GCA_036362905.1 Mordacia mordax
GTAAACGTGTGGAACCACTGTGAGTTAACACCCTGCTACGATGCACGCTCGTGGTAACGTCCCACGAATTTCGACTTAAAAAAATAGTTACGGTAGTCCATTTTAGTGTCTGTTGGGATATTGTCAACCAATTGCTTTACGAACGACATACACGCATGAGAACAATCTAAAAACGCGGTATTTTAACGCGTGTTTAGTGAGTTGAAGAGTCACGTAAGTCTACATTATTCCACACATTTTATCAACACTGCTAAAATTGTTTCGCTTAAGTTGTGGTTTTGCTTAAAAATTTGCTCTGACAACATCTGAAACGGGCGGCGCGGTGGCCCAGTGGTTAGCGCTGACGCCTCCCAGCAAGAAGGTCCCGGGTTCGAATCTCTCGGCTCGGGTGCCTTTCTGTGTGGAGTTTGCATGCTCTCCCCGTGTCCGCGTCGGTTTTCGCCGGGTACTCCGGTTCCCTCCCACAGTCCAAAAGCATGCTCGTGGATAGGTTGATTGGCTCGCAGACTAAAATTGTCCCGCAATGCCCGGCGATGGACTGGCGTCCCGTCGTCCGGTGTATTCCTGCCTTATGCCCTGTGTTTCCGGGATAGGCTCCGGCTCACCGTGACCCTATATAGGATTAAGCGGTTTCAGATAATGAGAACATCTGAAACATCTGGCATAGAATAAAGTGGGTTTTTTTTATTCAGGCTGCAGAGCTGAAAATCGAGATTTTGTTCTCATTACGGTTGTGACGAAATATTTTAACGTAATGTCACAATATTGCGTAATATTTCGTAAATATTAGAAATATCTTAGCTTTCAAATTAATAGACAATGCAGGGTCTGGGTTGGCCATATATTCATGCAATAAACTCCTTAAATGTGCATTCAACTTGCACATGTCAGGTGCGACGAATCACACATTGTTCAGTGATTTTATTTATCATTTCATGTGTTGTATCCCAGGAATCCCGCATTCAAAGCTTGCAAGCTCGTGGGGTATATTCTGTTGTAATGATTTTAAATCAAAATTTACTGGAAATAAGTGCAAACTTAATCGCTGCCTGTTAATGGTAACTTATTCTTTTGAGTGCGTGTGTGAGTGAGTGGGGGGGTGGGTGCGTGCCGTTCCCTCCACAGCTCTGTGCAGCGCTTTGTGACCCTCGGGTGAAAGGCGCTCCAGAAGTGCAATTATTATGCTACAGGACATGGCGAGGGCAGCGATGGTACGGTGGTTCGTGCAATGCTCAGTGAACTCTACAACCTGAATTCGATTTACAGCCAAAGCTATCATCAGTGGCGAGCGATGTCTGAACTGTTCCTGGACCTGCCTTTCACAAAACTCTATTGGGCCTTTATGTGACAGTGTGGGGAGGCCCTTTATCATCATCATTATTAATACCCACTTAATCATGTACAGGGTCGTGGTGGGGCCGGAGGCAATTTCACAGAGAGAGTGCGCAAGCCGTGGCTATACCTAGGATGTGATGCCAGCACATCACAGGGCACTAGGAACACTTTACTCAGCAGGCCAATGTCTTTGGACGGTGGGAGGAAATCCGAGTACCCGGCTAAAACCCACGCAGACACGGGGGCAGAGAGACCACGCAAACTCTACACAGAAAGGCACCCGAGTCGGAAATCCAACCCGGGCTCTTCTTTCTGGGAGGCTGCAGCGCTACTCACTGTACCACTGCGCTACCCGGGAGGCCTTAATCCAGTAATGAATTGTCAAATGGTTGTAATTTTTTTTTACAATTATAATTATTGTTGCGTACATTAAATTGCGTACATTAGAGATATTTTTCTTGGCTATATTATATGTAGGTTTTCATATATAATAAAACGCTCTCGGGAGATGCTCGTTTGAGATAACCGTGTCGAGCATTCCCCCTCTCTCCCTGCTTTTCATCTCTCACATTGGAGGCATCGTGAAGTGGAAAGGAGAGAGGAGGAACGGTCGACACGGCTACCCGTGAGCGAGCAACTCTTTCGAGCAATTTAAATTTTTGGATGGACGAAGTTTTAATCAGTCTGGCAAGTCTGTGTGGAAACTTACACCTTTCTCACAATTTTCACGAATACTTTAATCAACCCAAGTAAAACATGCACTCATGCGTTTATTATATTCACCAGCAAAGCAGTTGTAGCCATTTCCATTAAGAAACAATACATTTAACATTGGTGCGGTTGGTCACATTTTGTGAACACGTGCTCTACACATGTATACATTGCACATGTGTAAATTATGTATATACGCATGAAATATTGGCAATGCGGAGACTTGCTTTGAGTGAAAAACGTTCGCTTTGCATTTCCGCCAAGAGTACCGAGATATTGTAAACCTGAACCAAATCATCTGATTGGGCTTTAATAACCACGAATTGATCTTCGCAGAACGTGCCTTTGTCACGTATTTTTGCGAAGCTTCACACCGATAATATAGAAAAATCAATAATCCTTTACCAGCTTGACCTCCTGTAATAACATAGCACACTTGCAATATTGACATGGTTTTATAAATCCTGCTGATATTATGGTAGGCATTTGCTTTTGATGGCCAGCGGATATTAAAGAAAAGTCATTAGCTTCTCTTCCGGCAGTGGCCTCTGAGCTGACAAGCAGGGTCACGGTGAATTTATTTTCCAAAGGTTTCCACCTCCGCCTCTCCACCGCTGCCAAGGCCGTGGGTCACGGGGTGAAATGTAAAGCGCAATTAAATCAAAACCTAAATGTCAGATGATGGAGATTAGTGCTGATGTAGGTTTTCGCGGCTCGATGCATGAGAATTGCTTTCCAAAGCTGTTCTTTCGGGACAGCCGTGTCGAGCGCTGGCCTCTTCCTCTCTCTCTCTCACCTTCGCGACGTTCCGCACCTCCACGTTGGAGGCACTCATCTTCCGAACGCCTAAGGATGCCTCCATCGTGGAAGGTGATGACCTCATGAACGAGAGAAGAGGGAACGCTCGACACCGCTATCCCGACAGAAGAGCGGTGGAGATCATCGTTTGTGTGATTCAGCTTAGGTGACAAACACCAATGGACCAACGTGCCGGATTGTTGTGATAAATATTAAAAAGATAAATATTTGAAATAGTGACGAATGAGGATTTTATTTACTGAACATATTTATCCTTGAATTCTCGCTTCACATTATTTTAGAACACGTTTTCAAGAAATTCTGAGCCTGCCTAATCGCCAGAAACGGTTAAACCTGTCCTACTCTTAAATATGTATACTGGCAAAAAGTACCCATAGCGTTAACAGCTCCACCTAAGCTATAAGCATTGATACTGCATTGTCCTGAGCTGACTGCCTTTTGGCATCGGCTGACACTAGCAATGAGGCTCAAAAGGAAGCCATTGTCTGGTGGAGGCCGGTCATTTTGAAAGACAATGCATAGGTTATCAGAGGTTCCTGTTTGCATATTTTGCCACTGGTATGTGTGGCTTTTGCAAACTGGACACATTGTGAAATGTGTCTATTTTGGTGTTTGGGATCTTAATACCTGCATAATCGCCAGAAACGGTAAAACCTGTCGCCTCACAGCAAGAAGGTCTCGGGTTCCAATCTCGGCTCGGGTGCCTTTCTGTGTGGCGTTTGCATGTTCTCTCCTCGTGTCCGCGTGGGTTTTCGCCAGGTACTCCGGTTTCCTGCCAGAGTCCAAAAAAACATGCTGCTGCATATGTTAATTTGCTTGCAGACTAAATTGCCCTCAGTACCCGATGATGGACTGGCGTCCCATCGTGAGTATATCCCTGCCTTGCGCCCTGTGTCTGCCGGGATAGGCTCCAGCTCACCGCGACCCTCTACACGATTAAGTGGTTTCTGACGAGATGAGATGAGATATTTTATTCATAGTTAAAGTCAAGCTTAATGAAAGCCATTTATATATCAGCATATATGTTTGTCAATACAAGTAGTTGGATAGAGACATTGCGTGTGTAGATAATTAGCTCTCACTTTAACATCACATATTAGTCGAACACACTGAATAACGTTAGTTCACTTACATTTCAGGGTTCTGTCGGGACGTGTTATTGGTATCGCTCGCTCATGATCACCCCAACTGAGCAGGAAAAAATTAGTTGATGTAAGACTGAGCGTGCGGTGGACTCGAAGCTACCACCTTAACTTGCTCAAATCCCAAACGTTACAGGTGGCACCGCCTGCGTGAAAAAAAAGTTCGTCAGAAGCATGAGTGCCAACGTGCGGATGTGAGGTGGCACGGATGTTCGAGATGCATTCCATGAGAGGGCTTTGAGCTCAAGCCTGGGCAGCCAGTGTGACAAGGCCATGGTTTCAAATCACCCACCCACGTTAGCGGTTTAACCTCACACCATAATGCTGCAGTCTGCACTCCTTCAACGAGGGAAGATCAAAACTGCACGGACCCTCCTGAAGGAGACTCCAGCCACTGGCACACCTTGGCCATTGCCTTGGGCTCCAGAACACGCTGATGCGCAGGAATGTAATAGCGTTCATACAGTCTAACTGAAATGATGTCCATGCGGCATGGAAAAGTGCTCAGCGAGAGAAGTCTACTTAAGTGGCAACAAGCCTGTGGCGGGGGAAGATGACATTTCGCCGCTTTTCGCTGGAAAGGCAAATAGCAACAGACACACAATACGCGAATGCATATCAATTCAACGCATCCGTGCATATCCATAGAAATGAATTCCGCAAGGAGCAGAAGCACATCATCAGGCAGATGTACTCCACATGGCAAGACTGCGCGCAGTGGGAACGGAGAGCGGGCAGTGTGGACAGCGACATAGGAGCAGGATATTTACACCTCGTTCGTGGTCTGGGCGTTCGAATTCAGAGTAATTTCTTGCTCACGGTGGCCATTCCAACTCTGATGTCGACAAGGCGTTGTATCCACAGCTCTGTGCAGCGCTTTGTGACCCTCGGGTGAAACGCGCTCTCGAAGTGCAACTATTGTTTTTATCCAACGGCGAGAGTGAGTCTTGCGCTGTTAACTTGTCCACAAAATGAAATCACGTAGGGAATTTCGACTGTCACAGAAATATGTTTATAACATTTGTAATGGGGCAATTTTACTCCGAGTTGCAGGTTATATCTGCTCGTCATTGTTTCATTGACCCTGGAGGGATGATCTGCAGAGTCGACCTCAAACCTCAATTGCGCCATTGCACTTGATGTAAATATATTTTAGTGACAGTCGAAATTTCCTGTTTCATATTCTATGAATAGACTCCACAAAATTCAGAAATCCATTTCGCAGGTTCTGCACTCGAAGACACACACGCGTGTTTGTGCGTGGGCGATTACAAATGTGTGTATGTGTGTATTATTATTTTGTGTCTCAAACAAAAGGCACGTTCATGCATATGATACACTCTCACAGATATAGGGAAAGGCAGAATAATTTTAGAGATTAGTTCAAGCACACACATTGGAATGGCTTGTCCACAACAAATGGGAGTGTGACTGAACAGTTCGACCATCTAAATATAAAGGAGCAAGTGTTTGTATGTATATGTGAGTATTTCCACACTGAGGGTGCCTGGTTTGAAGTCTTCATAAGCACAAATATTATTTGCACAAGATAAAATCTTTTTTCGTCTCATTTCAGTTTTACTTACCCCTTATTGAGTTCTCTTTTGAAACTTTAACGCAATTTCACCTTTAAATTTCCAGTTTTTCTACTACCATCAACTCTCTTAAGCAATTTTTCCCGATTTTCCTGACATCTTGGAAAATATCGCCTGTAGAGCGGGTGCTGTGCTAACACTTGTTATTTTAAGTACTTCATTCATTTATAGTCATTATTTTACTTAATTTATCTGTTCTGATGTTGTTGACACGCCATTCTCTCCACAGCTCTGTGCAGCGCTATGCGATCTTCGGGTAAAAGGCGCTTTAGAAATGCAAATATTATTATTGGTAATATAATATATGTATAAGACGATACGAGCAAGCTTGAGTTCAAATCCCAGTAGGGAGTCGACTTTGCTCTTCATTTCTCCAGATTTAATAAAATCAGTACCACTATGTGGCAAAGTCAACAGCGGTTGTCCTATGGGAAAACTTATCCCCGCTATAGAAATGTGGAAAATTCCACCCCTGACTCAGCCCTGTAAACGAGGGTTGAGCCGAGCCCAGTGACACCTATTTGGCTTTTTTTTTTAATGACAGGGGTTCCACCGCTTACCTGATGCACGCCACGTGTAACAAATGTATGCACGTGTTACTGCCAAGCACTGGAAGCTAATGGGTTGGCTTCATCCTCGAGCTGAGATTACGCTTCATGTTGCTCAGGTGTAATCAGCGCTACTCACTAGCTCTGTGGATTGGATGTCATTCGATGAGTAAAACAATCTTCGGTCCGTGTTGCCCAGCGGAATGGCACCTGCAGTTGTCTCGTGAACTGGATACAAGTTAATTGGCAAAACGTGAACTGGATACAAGTTAATTGGCAAAACGATTGTCACCGTAACGTTTGGCCGCAAACAAAGATCAGCTCTCGGGTATAATCTTTCCATTACCAAGTGCACTGTCCGCTGCACAGAAAGCATCACATGTATTGTGACAATTCTACCGAATGGGCATTTTGAACTATTTGAATACGTAAATCACCTGCAACTAAATCAGCCATATTTAAGTGTTCGATGATGGCTTTCAAAAGCTGTTCTTTTGGGATAGCCGTGTCAGTCGCTCCCTCTCTCCCCTCCGCGATGTTTGACCTTACACTTTGGAGGCATATTCAGGTGTACTGAGACTCTATATTAGTACATTATTTTTTTTTTTAAATACACATGTTAATGAACGACGCTTGACGTGGAATACTTAAATATGATTGAAGTTCTCACGTATGTTTTCAGAACTCGATGCATGATCATTTACCAAAGCTGCTCTTGCAATGTGCAAGGCGAAGCGTCGAGAAGAGAGAGGGAGCGCCCGACACGGCTGTCCCGAAACAAACGACTTAGGCAAACAATCAGCATAATTAAAGTTGTCACAATATTTTACTTGCGTCGATTGTGGGAAAATTATGTAACAAATCTTATTCAGTTAACGTAACTCCACCGTACACATTGCTTATCACAAAAATGCTGGCATAGCGCAGCTCTTCAAAGCATCGCTGTTACCGCAGTGACTGCCGCTGCTCGCGTGCGGACATTTATTCATCTTGTGTGTTTCAAAAGAGACCTGCCAATATTCCGACTTTTACACCTTTGACCTTGTCATTTGAGACGGGGGATGGTCTACCAACACGGTCCATGACAACGAAACGGGAATCTTTTAATTGGCTGACAAAAGACCTTTTGGTTGTGACCCGAGGTCAGCCGTAAACCCAAGGCTATATGATTAGGATTTCGTTCAATAGCTAACTCCGGAAGGAAAAGCTGCAGATTCATAACATTTGTTTGTATAAAAAAAGGAATGTAGTCCACATTTGTTTGCCTTTCTCAAGGCGATCTTTATTACTGTCAACAGACTTCCCCGAGTGGTTGTCTGCCTCTAAAAACAAAAATTACCGTCAATATGTGCAAGAAACAGTTGTGCTGTGAAATTGCCAATCACATGAAAAGTCTTCTTTATATTAAAGCCTAAAGATTTTAAACTGAATTTTTGTCGCGTTAACCGGACAATCCGAAGCATTGCAGACATATTCTTGGTAGTATACAAAGTATTTGTATGGCACCGGTTTATTTTGTGAGCGCGGAATATGACAATAGACCGTGTGCAGTCTAGTATGGTTTGTTTGCATTTATTGAAACCTTATCTGTTGTCGGCAGACCCCATTTATCTGCAGCATTAGACTAAAGCTGCCATACGCAACTAAAAAAAAACCCACTGCAGCGCTGTCACTTTGTGTTCTTTGTGACCTTCAACCAGGATTTCTTTGCCAGAAAGACGTCTGTTTGTTTAAACAATTGTGTTTTTCTACGTTTGTTTCATCGATGCAAGGCAACGTGAATGTTTATATGCCTTTATCTTTGTTGTCCTAAATACAAGAACACAATGATTTTCACGACTCTGATCGCAATCGTTTATTTTTTACGAACTGTTGGAAAACATCTTCATGATCAAGAAGCCACCTCTGACCGCGTGGACCTACAACCAGCCATTGAATAATAATTCATCCCCAGGGCGATTTGATGAATTGTCATGATTAAGCATCCCAATTTGATTCAAGAATCGAATTTTTTTTTACGGTGCTCTAAATGGTAACACCTTTGATGCCCGAAAGGGTGAACTAATTGTGTGCAACAGTGTGCGAATAAATCACGAGTGATTCGATCAGCGAGACAGAGATGCCTCGCCGTCTCCCCGCACTTCATGTTAACCCAGACGCCTGTGCCTGTCTAACGTGCGCTGCGCGTAAGGGCGCACTCCATCCCTCCCAGGAAATATCTTGACACGCGTTCGCCTCCTCCCGAGCGCAGCCACAGAATCCTGATGGTCACGCTCTCACGCACACTCGGTGAAGAGTAGGACCGCTCACTCGTTCAGCAACGCGCAGCGCGGTGCCTGCATTCGCTCAGCCACGAGTGCGCAGCGCCAGCTGCTACATCACCTTCCCGGGACTCGATTCTCTTTCATCACCCACACGTCTCCGCTGCCGCCGTCTCGTCGCACACGTGACACCTGCTTCACTGCCTCCCTTATTCACACCTGCGCAGAAAGAGACCCCCGTTGTCCCAGCGGTCCCACTAAGTAACCGGGTCTCTTTCAGATGCTAATTGCATCGTAGCCACCTCCTACGCTCGCCCCCCTCGCCCCCCTGCCCCCCAGGCTAATTACCCACGCTCGCCTTTTGTTGCCCGATTTCCTCCCTAGTTTGCGCGAACAAACCTTGGAGAGGTTAACCTGTCCCTTCTCTGGATTAAAAATTGCTCTGGGGAGAGGGGGGCGTGAAGGCCATGGTGGGGTTAAGCTAAACGGTCCTGTCATGACGCACAGTGGCGCGAGCTTGGTGTCTGTTGCAAGTGTGGTGCTGGGTGCGTGTTGAGTTGGGATAAATATGTAGTCGTGGTGGCGATGCTGTCGGATCCACTTGTTGGGGGTCGATCGCCTATGGCACCACAGATCTACTGTTCGTATTGTAGATTTGCAACAGAAAATTACATTGTTGTTGATTTGCCGTTCATATGTCGTTTGCTGTTGCTGACATACCGTTCTCTCCATGGCCCTGTGCAGCGTTTTGTGACCCTCGGGTGAAAAACGCTCCAGAAGTGCAATTATTATTATACGGAGCTTGAATCAGTCATTGAACTGATACGCCGTCCCACCCAGTCCTATGGCCACCTCGCATTTCTACTGATATCAATACTCTACGAGTACACATGTTGTGAATTAGTTGCGGAGATGAATGATGATGGGCTATTCGGAATGTGTACATAAGCGACATGCCCTCTGCGACACTTGGCTCGCACAGGATTAATGAAGAACGCGAGGGGAGATAACAATGTGTGTAAAGGACTGAAGTGCGACTACGATTGGGCGGTGGTTGGTGTGTTCGGGTGCTGCAGAGCGGAGAGGTCCCACAGCAAATGCAAATTTTATGATGAACATCGCCAAGTGTATAAGATTACAACAGGTCTTGCCGTACCTGCCGATTATGCAGGTGTTAAGATCTTAATGCAGGTGTTAAGATCCCAAACACCACAATAGACACATTTTACAATTCGTCCAGTTTGCAAAAGCCACACATACTAGTGGCAAAGTATGCAAACAGGTAGCTTTGATAACCTATGCATTGTCTTTCAACTGACCGACCTTCACCTGGCAGTGGCTTCCTTTTGAGCCTATTTGCCGGTGTCAGTCGTTGCCAAAAGGCAGTCAGCTCAGGACAATGCAGTATCAATGCTTTATAGCTTAGGTGGAGCTATTAACACTATGGGTACTTTTCTGCCAGTATACACATATAAGATTACAAGAGGTTTTACCGTATCTGGCGACACCTGCATAATCGCCAGATACGGTAAAACCTGTTGTAATCTTATATATGTATACTGGCAAAAAAGTACCCATAGCGTTAATCGCCACGTGTGCCACCGCAGCGCGAAGGAGCTTAATGACAATGGAGACACCTTGACTTTTTGAGGTCCTGTCAGTTGAGAGTAAGTTTGTAAGTGAATCAATGTCAGAAGAGGTGGGCGCAGGTGCTTGGAAGCACCGTCACTTGGATGTGCAAATAGTCGGATGGTGGTGGATTTTTGGTGATGGGGTTTTGTAACACAGATCGGGACTCATCTCATCTCATTATCTGAAACCGCTTAATCCTATATAGGGTCACGGTGAGCCGGAGCCTATCCCGGAAACACAGGGCGTAAGGCAGGGATACACCTTACGACGGGACGCCAGTCCATCGCCGGGCATTGCGGGACAATTTTAGTCTCCGAGCCAATCAACCTATCCAGGAGCATGCTTTTGGACTGTGGGAGGAAACCGGAGTACCCGGCGAAAACCGACGCGGACACGGGGAGAGCATGCAAACTCCACACAGAAAGGCACCGGAGCCGAGAGATTCGAACCCGGGACCTTCTTGCTGTGAGGCGTCAGCGCTAACCACTGGGCGACCGCGCCGCCCAGATGGGGACTGCTCTCTCAAAAACAATTCGACGAGAGTTGCCCTTAACCGTTTGTTATTGTCCATTACATAGAGTGAGAGAAACTTACAACTTGATAATAATAATAATTGCACTTCTAGAGCGCGTTTCAGCCGAGGGTCACAAAGCGCTGCACATAGCTGTGGAGAGAAACGCATGTCATAAGATTTTCTCTCTTTTTTAACTGCTCTTTCGGGATAGCCGTGTCAGGTGTTCCTTCTCTCCCCATCGCGATGTTACCCCTCCCACGTTGAAGGCAAAATCGGTCTTCTCATTGGTTTAGCTGAAAAGTCTTGTTATACTATATATATACTGTATACAGAGTGTTGTGTTATAATGTACATATTTCTGCAGTTTATGTGCATGTGTTACAATATTGATGGACTTTATTTAATATTCCTTAGTAGACAATTAACAACTAGACTATTAATCGTCACCCGAAATAGTCATACGACTATGTTAACAACACAAAAATGCATGTATATATATCACAACAGCTAAACCCCTTAGAAGCCTGATTTAAGGCCATATTGTAACAGAAATTCGAAATTCCATCTTGCAGCGAGTCTTAATGCATATTTTGGTTGCCGTATTTAAAAAAATATTATTATAACTTCATTATTATTATTAACGAAACATGTTACATTAAACCATTTCCCAATATATATTAAAAACACCGATAATTTTGCATTTAAAATTTATAATTGAAAGTTTGACCTTATTTAACATATTGTTCTGCAACGATGTGTATATTTTTTAAAAACCCAATTTTTTTATTGTTTCTGATTTTCCGTTCTAATGCCGTTGTTGTTGACGTGCCGTTGTCTCCGCAGCTCAGTGCAGCGCTTTGTGATCTTCGGGTGAAATCGCTCTATAAATGCAACTATCATTATTAACGTTGAAAAAGATTTATTGGTCGCAATTTTCCCTACTCGTGTTTTTTTTCGTTCATTATGGCAATAATCTTGTTTTTCAGTCATCCTCCCCATTCACCCTCAACACAGATTAATTGTATGTTACATTTATATATGTTTGCAATGTGTATGACCAAGCGTGGGTTTCTCAATGATGTAATAATGATTCTATCACTGACACTTTCGTTATTTCTTTTACCTCTTTTGGCTGAAATTTATTTCAGAGCTGTGACTCGGTTGTAACTGGAATGGCTACAACAAAATGTAGGTTTCATTGCATATTAATATTTCTATAATTACGGTTAAAATAAGAATAGGTTTATAAACATGAAGGCTTAGACATTATTCTTTTGCCATAGTGCTATTAGCTTTTAATTTTCTCATCTCATTATCTGAAACCGCTTAATTCTATATAGGGTCACGGTGAGCTGGAGCCTATCCCGGAAACACAGGGCGTAAGGCAGGAATACACCCGACGACGGGACGCCAGTCCATCGCCGGGCATTGCGGGACAATTTTAGTCTGCGAGCCAATCAACCTATCCAGGAGCATGCTTTTGGAGCCTGGGAGGAAACCGGAGTACCCGGCGAAAACCCACGCGGACACGGGGAGAGCATGCAAACTCCACACAGAAAGGCACCCGAGCCGAGAGATTCGAACCCGGGACCTTCTTGCTGTGAGGCGTCAGCGCTAACCACTGGGCCACCGCGCCGCCCCTTTTTATTTTCTGTGTCCTTTAACAAGGAATGTCTGGAGAAGCACCGGTGCAGTGGTTTAGACACTCGGGACTCAATGTTGATTCTCGGCTACGGCTAACATCAGTGGCGAGTGATAACTGAACTCCTCGTGAAGCCTCACCCCTCCCTCACCTCCACCAACCAACGATGACTAACGTGGCAACCCTCTTTGATCGAGTAGATTCATTGGAGCACACCTTCTGACATTTTACCATCCGGTGACATTGCTTTCTGCAAAATCTACAATCGTTTCGTTTTGCTCCGTGGGGAGACCCAGCTCGTTTGAGTCGCATTCAGTAAAACCCATTTTAATCACTTCCCTTTACTCGGCAACTCTTGTTATCCACGGGGTCAGGGTCCATCTACGAATCATTCCTTTGCCAAAGGACTGCCTTTTTCTATTACCTCGAAGTTTGTGGGATTGGCGGATAGAAGGCGAGCCCCTGACCCCTCTCTGGATACGAAATAGCCCTAACCAGCACCTGCATCTTGTCGCACACATTTAGAGGGTGTGATTGTATTCATCAATTGAATATTTTAAACCATCTCGTTTGTAGCATGAGTAGTGATTCTCTTTTGCTCAGCCTTATTGATAATGTTGTGTTCATCCATTACCTTAACGGAAACACTGGTAAACGATCAATCATCACACGTATAATTTTACACAGGCTTCGTGACTAACAATCTGTTTCATTTTTAAAACCGCTGAATGTCTGTTCTGCGGCCCAAAGTTAACATCAGCACTTATCATAAATGTCTTTGAAGACCAAATAAATGAAAGTGAGCAACATCTCCCTCAATACATTTATTTGGGATATAGCCTGCTTTATTCATGTGCCGAGTCAGCCGGACAATGTAAATCTATAAAAGTTATAGCCGCTGGAATTGTGGCACTACAGAGACAGAAGCCTTAAGGCTCGTGTTGATCATGTCTGCTGTGTGATGAATTCAACCTGATCAATAATAATGCTTCTCCCGTGTTCAAATCATGGCGAAGGGTACGAGATAGCTCCTCGCTTCATTTTACTTGCATTTGTTATGGACAAAGCTAAGACATTTTTTTTTTATCAAGCCTTGCCTGACTATAGAATCAATGGTATAGCAGCTGAGCATAGGACTATCTCTTACGGGCATGACATAACATGGTAAGCTGCTCAGCCAGACCAAGGTGGTGTATATCTCAAAATTGGTGAGGTCGATGAGTATTAAGTTAACTTAAAACAGCATTAATGCAAATGTAGTTTACACAGTATATCCATCACCCCCAATCTTGTGGCACACCATCTGATCAAACACGGTGTGATGCAAGTAGAGGTGTATTTGATATAGGTTTTCATGGCTCAATGTATCAAAATTGTTCTTAAGAGGAGCGCTTTCGCGATTGCTGTGCCGATCATTCCACATCCTTCATCTCCCACGTTGGAGGCATGATCAGGCTAAGATTAGGAAGAAGAATGCTCGAAACGTCTCTTATGTTATAGATTCTCGTACGGGATAGCATAGACAATAAATAGAGATGTTTACAATTTTGATTATACAGCACTGTTCACAGATCACTTTTAGAATTCGATACTCATGACGACAAATCGTGAGATACCAGCCTTTGATTTTATAATGAGATATTTTGTGTGCAGGATATAAATTGCCGTTATCATCATGACGTCACGAGATGCTCATCCAGACCCAGAACTCACCAGGGGTTCGAGTCATGATTGAATCTACATTCACGTACACCGCCCATTTTCCGACACAACGCAATGAGCAGAGGACATTGTAGATGCTGGTCAGCGGATGCACCTGCGACTTAGCACCTGCAACACTGAGGTGAAGGCAGGATTAGGTGGAGGAGAGCATGGAGAGTGGTGAGTCAGGGATGTACAGTCTACAGCGATCGATCAAGATGTCATCACAGCGAAAGCCACAATGAGGCCACCACACCTCGCCGATATTTTCTACAGACTACCGTATCCCCTAGAGCCTAGATGCTTCACGGCTGAAACACGACTGCTCCCTGATCGCTGAACTTGTAGTGGCCACTCCGAAGGCGCTAATCGGGCAAAGGGGTTCTGCTGCCGCCTCAACGGTTTCTGGCTGCGACTCCTCATTTCCTGTCTTGTTTGCAAGATTACAAAACTGTCTCTGACGCGTAGCCGAAATCGTTGACAAAGGCAAAAACGGTTGCAGCCCTCTTGCCAGGATGCAACGTGACAGATAGATATGGTGTTGTGTTCCACTGCTCCATCCGTAGGGCGATGTGCAGGTAAGCACAGGTAAGCAGTCCACATATCTTGGCCATATCTGCTGTGTGGTGAAGGTCAATGAAATACAGCTCGGTACAGTGCACGAATACCCCTGACAATATAATAATAATATAATGTATACCGCGAGTAAATTCCACGCCAGGTCAGAAACGAGGCACAGATACTGAGGCGGGTATGGAGCGCACCGACCTTTAATGGAAAGCTCTTCTTTGGGTCAGATTGGAGATTGAGCTGTACACGTAACTGTCTCAGTGAGTTTCGTTGCTGTGTAAGCCTATTTGTGATCGCGGGAAAATTCATGACTTGTTGTCATTGGCGTGTTTACCATACGGCTATACGTGTATTAATCGACGTATTAACATCTCATCTCATCTCATTATCTGAAACCGCTTAATCCTATATAGGGTCACGGTGAGCCGGAGCCTATCCCGGAAACACAGGGCGTAAGGCAGGAATACACCCGACGACGGGACGCCAGTCCATCGCCGGGCATTGCGGGACAATTTTAGTCTGCAAGCCAATCAACCTATCTAGGAGCATGCTTTTGGACTGTGGGAGGAAACCGGAGTACCCGGCGAAAACCCACGCAGACACGAGGAGAGCATGCAAACTCCACACAGAAAGGCACCCGAGCCGAGAGATTCGAACCCGGGACCTTGTTGCTGTGAGGCGTCAGCGCTAACCACTGGGCCACCGCGCCACCCACAGACGTATTAACAATGACATCATTTGTAACGCGCCGCGCACATTTCAGACCTGGTCGCGACGGACGAGACACACATAGGGAGGCTCGAGAAAACTGCGGTGAAGAGGGAGGGGGGTTGGGAGGGAGTCAGCTAGGGGGTCAGCCGGTGCCAAACCGCCAAGACACTATTTCCTGTATGTTATCGGCCAAGTAATTCATGGGCGTTATTTATTTGTGGGAGAAAACCGGAAAAAGCCGGGGGAAAAGCAGCGTCGAACAGGAAGAGAACGAACAAACCCTACACGCAAAGACACCCGAGGCGGGAATCGTTCTGTCTTGGAAAGGACTTTAATGTGAGGTGCAGATATTACTACGGCAACACTATACTGCCCAGTGGTATGACTGGTAAATAGTGTCCATTTATTCACCGATCCATTTCAGGACAATTGACATCTCGGGCGGAACGGTGGCCCAGTGGGTAGCGCTGTCGCCTCACAGCAAGAAGGTCCCGGGTTCGAATCTCGGCTCGGGTGCCTTTCTGTGTGGAGTTTGCATGTTCTCTCCATTTCCGCGTGGGTTTTCGCCGGGCACTCTGGTTTCCTCCCACAGTCCAAAAAACATGCTGCTGCATAGATTAATTGGCTTGCAGATGAAATTGCCGGCAGTGGCCGGTGATGGAATCGCGTGACATCATGAGTATATCCCTGCCTTGCGCCCTGTATCTGCCGGGATAGGCTCCGGCTCAATGCGACCCTGTACAGGACTTGCGGTTTATGACAATGAGATGAAATATATACCATACAACCTATCTCCTGTAAACAAATATGAAGCTTACCACAGACCATCTCCATACCAATGCTCAGCTTTATATCGTTTCTGGGCAAAGACTGGCAAGGAGCAGTGTTTTAAAGTACATATATATATATAAACCTGAATCGCTAAGTACTGGCAGGGTGAGGGGGTCCCTCGTTAAGGAAGCAGGTTCGTGCGCCTAATGCGTGTATCTGTTTGTGTGTCTGCATGTTTGCGTGAGAACGTTCCATTGTGTGATTGGAGTATTTAACAAATAGGAGGTTCCCTTAATATACAGGCTTCCTGGCTTGTTTATTATCCACGGGCAACTTATTTAATCCACAGCTATCCTACCCACGATTCATGACCTATGAGCTTTTTCTTTAATCCACAAATTCCCTTATCTATGACTTGGCCGCACATCACTGCAGATGCGTTTCCCCGTATATATTCGGGTATAGATCTGTACATTTCAACGTCCTCTGCACCGACATGGTTAAACTCTATGAATGTGGTACCAAACGAAAGCTAGGAATTTCGTTTTTAAACTACAACATTGAGTGTTTCAGTTAGGTCACGATGTAGCCTGGTAATTGCTTCTCATTCCACTGCTAGCTAAACGTATTTTGGCCTACTCTTCCATCACGCCTTGGACGAGGTGCGAGTGATATATAGTATTCTCTACTGTAAACTATCTCTCAACCATCATCCGCTTACCTGCAAATCGCAATAATGTGCAAGGGCCGTGCTTCTACAACGCTTCACGTCATCCGCAGGTCTCCAAGGATCGTAAACCAGATGATAGATAATAAAAAGCTACCGTCCAATCTTTGCATTAAAAGTGGCCTTGATTGAATCGCCCTCTGGTGTGTGACTCCCTCTTTCATACAATAATAGATTTTTATCTTTGTGGCCGTACAGCTGTGTTGAAACAAATAGGAAAAGCAAAGTACCAAATGCTACACTCCAACATTTCTGTACAGCTCGAGACAAGGGAAGGTTACATTGGTTTGACATTTACAAGGTGAATAAATGCTAATGCATCTGAATGATTGAACCTCAGTGCATCACAGCAATTTGCCCTTAAGTACTGGATTTTCCAAGCTGTGTTTAGAAAGCGAGGGCATGATAAATTATTCGAAACACCGAGGGCTCTTCTTATGCACAACAAATGGCAGCGAGGAATGAGAAGACATCCTTGTCTCATTCGCCTTGAGTTTGGTTAAGAGGGAAATGAGGCAGCACGTGAAGGCCTGTCAGTTCGTGCGAAACGCGTGCTTTTCCGTGTGACACCATTCACATATGAAATCCCGAAGAGAGCCTGGGACTCACAAAAGCATCATGCAATTGTGGAAAACAGATGACGTGAAATTTTACATCGGAGGTGTAAATCGAATTATTTGTTTCGTCCTTCTGACAATGTAGAGAAGTGGTCTCCAACCTTGTAAAAACAAACAAGAACACGGTTAGAATGGCAACGCAACACAAGATATACTCAAAAGCAATATACTTTGCTAAAAAGCCAAAAAAATTACATTATGCACAACACTCACCGTTTTTTTAGTATGGCACGTGTGTGCACACCGAGTGCTTGTACAATATCTCCAGCAGCAAGCATTTGCAACTCACGGCCGCCGGTTTTAAATACAACCACCACACAGAATCTCGGCTTTTCCCCACTATTTCGTATATGTTAAGATCGATCGTTCAAGAATCTTGCTTCGACCTGTCAATCGTGATCGACTGTTGGAGACCCCTGGTGTACAGCAGCGAAGAGCTGCTATGGATTATTTTAGGCAATTGGAGGCAACCACTCTTACCTGAGAATCATTTTCTCTCTAACGTCACTTTCCCATGTCATCTTGGATGAGGCATTTGCTCTAAATAGACATATTTAATAACACTCTATTTAATAATATGCCTATGACCAAGTTACCCAGAATACGTCCTACCCTCTCAGACCTTGGAAGCTAAGCTGGGCTAAGTCTAGATAGTACTTGATGGTTAATCCCTATGCTCAAGTAGGCTGCGAGAGGCTTGCAGGGCTAACGTGACGGGCAGCAAAGGACATAGCAGCAAAATCCATTGTTGGTCTTAATATCTATGCTCTCACAGCTGTGCTGCTCACCTTAACCAAGCCAGCACGGTGAAGTATATTTCGTGTTGTCTGCTTTAAAAAAAAAACCCACGACCCGTAGGGCAACGGACCATCATCCAGCAGTGGGAGTCTCCTTCTTTCGTATGGCAAGCAGGTGGATTAATTTAGGGCCATACATGTACATACTTAATATATATACACATCGTATTTGGCTTGTGAGTGACATTGCTCTCCAGCAAAAGGTTAACCTTCACCCTGCAACATTTGTACATAGAGACAAAGAAGAAAGTAAGCCGGTACAGTCTGGTATGGTATATCAGGAAGAAAGTGGCATTCGGGACGATGCAGGTGGGAAGGGGGAGTTGTGATAGAATGTACCGGTAAGAAATGCAAGTTACTATTTACCCCTGCATGGAAGTGATTGGCAGGCGTTCACTTATGAGTGAGCGATGCTTATTTATTACTAATGATTTGTCCGATTGTTACTCTCCTAGGACATGAACAGATCGCTTCAAATTAAAATAAAAACGAATGACTCAAAAATAGCCATTTGGGGTCCTCAAGCGTTTGCCTTCGAGGCGAGATAAGACGAACAGGAACGCATGGATCTAAGTTATAAGTCACAACATGTCTAAAAAAATGTTCAGGTACAGCATCAACAGACTGTCAAAACTTTAGCAAACCACTTTTAAAAAAATCACATTTCAGAGGTATGATGGCCTCCAGTGACACTAGCGTGCAGTTTTGTTCATCCAGTTGCTAACGCTTTTTTTTTATCTTACACGCAGCTTTTATAATACATTACCTTGCTGAATTCTATAATTTAGACACCAGCATCATCCCACAAATTAATTCAAAGTCCACATGACATATTACAATCGTTTTCAATTTACTATATTACTGCGGTGGATTGGGCAAACCTGAAGCCATCTTGGTCTATCTCTATCTCGTGCCTGACATATGGCCACCGTATCACATTTCTCATGCTCCAGAATACGGCATTCAGCTCTTTCCTCAAGCATAGTCCATAATTGCATAATAGATATAACATGATATCCTGGAATGAGAAAATGAGGGCAGTGAATGGCTCAGGAAGTCTGAACGACTTATTGAGCAACGTTCCTGACTTGCGACGGCATGGTTTTCATCTCACTTCGACTGAAATTGCAGTAAAAGGATGACAGAAGTGTGCATAGTGAAGCAATCCTCGCTGAGCCCTTCTTTTATCAGAACAATGCTGCAGTGTTTGATGCTGTTGTGCCCATTGTAGGTATGGGGTCACAGGCAGTCTGATAGTATTTGACCCTTGCGATTTTTCTTAAACTTGACCGGGGGGGGGGAAAGAGTAACTCTATCGTGTTCTCTTTTCGCGGTTCGAATATGAGAGTGTTTGTTGGATTGCAAATTAAGAAAATGTCACATTGAAAACACTTCTAACATAGGGCCACCATTTCAAAACGAATCAAGTGATGCTCAATGCAAGGAATAATAAAGTTGTGATTCAGGAAATATTCATGGACACAGGAAAGGTTTTATATTTTGACGGTCAAGACATGTGGCAGAATAATTTGTTAGATTTTTATCTCACATCATTGTTGATTACAAACATAGGAATACACATTTAAAAGAAAGATAAAAATAATCAATAAAATGCAGCTACAACATCTGTAATTCATTACATTTGTCACACGAAGAGTTGTTTTTATGCTTTAATGACAGCTGTTATTATTACCAATAATAATAAAAATATATGTTTCAGGTTCGTTGCGAAGTTGCTTAAATGTCCCTTCATGCCACTACACCTGTGGCTTACAAAATGTTTTCATGGAGGTAAGCATTAAGCCACAACCATTCTGTGCTACTGTAATCGCGGTGGGCCATTAACGCTTCTTAAACCGCCCCTGCGACTAACTGAAGCCACATAAAGCACACGTGTGTAAATGATTTCAAGTAAGGCACCACATCCTCACACTGAGGCGAGTGCTTTCCCACTCACCTTGGTAGAGAGAAGTATCCATCACTTAACGATCAAGCTGACATATGAGTATATAATGTTCAGAGGAGGAAAACTCAAGTGTTAAACTTAAAACGTAATAACGCGGATGATTTTGCTTTACTTTGTGGCGACCATCCTATGAAGATTAGTCCCCTGCACTTGAGGTTTGCGAAAGAGCTCCATCACTAATGCCTTCTCGGATGGAACACAAGCTACCGACAGTGCAGGCTCGTGACTGAACCCTGAGACACAGTCACCTCATGTCCAAATGCCTCATTATTCAAACAATAAAACAATCACTCATGCACATGAGACATATATGTTGATAATATAAGTATCACATTTTAAATCGCATATTTCCCATTGATGTACAAAAACGTGGCGCTACATACTTTAATAAACACTATATAATACTGAAATAAAATCAATTCATTGTCATTTAAAAAAAAAAATCTCATTTGAGTTTGAAATCTTTTTGTTTTGTCTTGAATGAATTGCATTGATCCCCTCTATTAGCCCAAACGTTACGTTGGTGTTTCATGTCATGAATTGTAATTAGTATCTTTAATTCGAAGGCTTTCGTTACCAATGTTATCGATGCATTCTATTTTTTGGGTTAGATCACGTAAAAAATGTTTGTCGTAAACCCTCCACCACCCGACAGCAGCCAAGTAGTTAAGTTTGTCAAAGTGAATTAAACGTGCAAATTCTTCACTATCTCAGCACCCCGCAGCGTTTATAAATTAAATTCGACGTTTATCTGATAATTGCAATCAGCATCATCAGGCAACCCGCACCAACTTGAGACAAGTTCGCCTCAGAATAAAGAGTAACCGTGTCGATCTCCTTATATGAGGATGCTGCCAGGATCCAATGAGGAGGGTTGGGAGGTGTGTGGTAACAATTACAGAGGTTTTCAAAGCTTGGTTACTTTAGATTAGATTAGTCAGGTGTTATGAATTACGTGAGTCTTACTGGACAAAGTGTCAAGATAGTCAAGTTACCTTCATCAGAAACATCAGAGAAATATAAAAAATGATCAAGTTCAGCTTTCGGCAGTGTGCTGAGTATACTTGTCAAATTAATATTCACAAATATTAATTTCAGCGGTTGCAAAATTATACCTGCCATTAAAGTCACAAAATTAATTTTGACAACGTTTACATTTTATGTATAGCTAACCACTATGAGTCTAAATTAATCTGAGAGTCTATTGAGATTGATATAAATAAAATAATATAATCGTTCTGAGAACTGTAAAAATAAGTGCGTTTAAAAAACGTATTCTCAAACTATATTTTTTATTTATTTCGTATTAAGCTAACACAATAAGACTCACTTTATTCGTAATAATAACAGCGCTTTTCACCCGAGGGTCACAAAGCGTTGCACAAAGTTGTGGAGAGAATGGCACGTCAACAACAATGAAAAATCAGCAGCAACATTTTATTTGGGGTTTTTTAATATACACATTGTTGCAGAACAACATGTAAAATATGATTAGACTTTCAACTATAATTTTAGAATGCTAAATTATCTGTGTTTCTAATGTAACATTTATCGTATAATAGTAATTGCATTTCAAGAGTGCTCATCACCCAAGGGTCACAAAGCGCTGCACAGAGTTGCGGAGAGAACGGCAGATAAACGACGAGATAATAACGGCAAATCAGCAATAACGTTGTTTTGGTGGTTACGATCCATATTTGAGAATCAAAAATTCTTGAAGAAAATGCTTCTGGAAAATGTTTGTCTTTCATGGTCTTTGACTAATGGATCATGATATTTTTGTGATAAAATAAACCCTCTTCTGTGTAGTTATAGTATTCCTGCAATGAATACGCTTATTTTAGGTATACACTTGTGCATACGTTCATTAAATAATATTAATACTGGAGTAAACATATATTGAACTGTACAT
The DNA here is from genome assembly GCA_036362905.1 of Mordacia mordax. Lineage (NCBI taxonomy): Eukaryota > Metazoa > Chordata > Hyperoartia > Petromyzontiformes > Petromyzontidae > Mordacia > Mordacia mordax. The sequence continues at coordinate 6,756,181 of JAZEWT010000001.1, forward strand.
TTATCTCATCTCATTGTTAGAAATCGCTTAGTCCTGTACAGGGTCGCGGCGAGCCGGAGCCTATCCTGGCAGACACAGGGCACAAGGCAGAGATATACCCACTATGGGACGCCAGTCCATCACCGAGCACTGCGGGCAATTTCGTCTGCAAACCAATTCACCTATGCAGCAGCATGTCTTTTGAACTATGGGAGGAAACCGGAGTGTCCGGCGAAAACCCACGCGGACACAGGGAGAGAACTCGCAAACTCACACAGAAAGGCACCCGAGCCCAGATTCGAACCCGGGACCTTCTTGCTGTGAGGCGACAGCGCTACCCACTGGGCCACCGTGCCGCCCTTGTACATTTATAAACATACTAATTGCATCGATGAATTCTTTTTTTTTGGGA
>JAZEWT010000001.1:6758401-6770221 GCA_036362905.1 Mordacia mordax
GTGCATTCCTGCCTTACGCCCTGTGTTTCCGGGATAGGCTCCGGCTCACCGTGACCCTATATAGGATTAAGCGGTTTCAGATAATGAGATGAGATGAGAAGATGTATACGTGGTCGGTGGCCACATTCTATCAGCAATTCTGCAGACATGAAACAAACACAGGGGGGACCTGACTATTTATTTATCTATTTATTTTATTTTCAGGAATTGTACAATTATCCTCAAAATCAGATGCCCACAACGATTAATATCATGGTTTACATCGGCAGTACCTGACTGGACTACTCTTCTAATCTGAGTGACACACGAACTGACAGATATTACATTTATGGGCTCACGTGATTGGTGTGGTGGATGGCAGCTGGAAAGATATTAAGCAGTAGCTGATTTTCTTCCAGACTTTGTACATTTTAGTGGCTCACTTTGTTTATCTGCCTTTGTAAATTGTGTGTGTCTAACGTGTGCACTGAGTGTGTGTCCAGTCTGTGTCTGGGCGTTTCGTACGCTCATACAAATTGTGTAGCGTATGTGTTATATGCAAAAGTAAGGTGTGTGTGGTTTTTTTTAGTTCATAGAGATTTGCCGTTGTTGTTGGTGACATGCCGTTCTCTCCACAGCTCTGTGCAGCGCTTTGTGACCCTCGGGTGAAAAGCGCTCTACAAGTGCAATTATGATTATGTTCAGGGGTCACAGAACCCTGGGGCCACAGCCGCATACACCGTCAATTGGACGACGAACTCACAATGCTGCCCATCTTCTGTGACAAGGACGGTGGGGTTATATTTAGGTCGACATGAAATGTTGGTTGGAATAATTAGCAAATGAATGGACGTAGGTATTCCAGTTCGTGGTGGAGGCAGAGTCTGTTGCATGATTGTCCGCGTTAAACCTTCCATTGTATCTTTTCGGTATCCTCTGAGAAAACTAGAATCCGTGTTGCTGGACGCTGGGCAATTGTGTGTATGGCTGGGGGGGATGGGATTGGATACTTTTACCCGCGACATTGCGAGTTTATTTAAATACCTGTAGTCTCATTATCATGTCATCGTTACTTTTACACAAATAAAAACATTGTTGGTTTGCGTAAAACGGTCAAGGTACGGTTTGGTAAAAATCCACCGTCTGTACAAAACAAATGATAATTTTCACAGGATGAAATATGAATCATTCATATGACATATAACCCCGAGACCATTTATCACCTCGCGCTGGTGTCTTCAGCTGTATTACACAAATACGCCAGCTATAATACATACAGCTGACAACGAACAATCCAAAGCGTTGACATTTTCATTTTATTTCAGAATTTAACTTTTTGAATACCTTTTTTTTTAAATAAACTGAATACAAAATAAAATCTCTATTTGGGAAAGAACTGCAACAAACACTAGGTTCATCATAAAATATCTAAAATATCACTTTAGAATACATTCCCTATTCACTATTAACAGCATAGTAGGGTATGAATTTCACTTTATATCTAACGCATGAATACAACATTGAAGTTAAATACCATTAATATATAACAGGCATGTGAGTATTTACTGCATTGCCATGTTGACGCATTGCCACCAGTACCCATATGATGTAAGATATGATCTGTTTGTTTTAATCATAGAGCATTGTAGCACCTCTCGTGGCTGCAGGGAGCCTGTAAATATTTAATTAATGGTAACTAAATCAAAACGATCACAAGCACACATACTTTGCCGCAGGTATCGTGAACCTAGAAAATATGTTTATATTTATACATTCATGAATATATATATATCGCCACATACCTAGCCATAATAAAATTGTAGGAATACTAAAACATTATGAAAGAAAATCTCCAACCAAAAAGACGGAGTGTTTCCAGGTGTGTGGTTATGGCTTCAGTGGGTTTTTCTTTCCCTTATCACAGGCAGGATCGGCATTAAAACCAAGAGACCCTTCTACAGAAATGTCAGTGGCTGATGGACATAGGCCCTCGGGGTAATGAGATGTGTTTATCTCTCCATGTGGGAGCCGTGCAGAGCTGACCGGTAAATCCTCCGCTTGTCCCCAAATAAAGCAGCCGCTGGAGGAGTGTGTGTGGGAGATGCGATGACCCAGAGTGTAGTGATCCTTGACAAATGTCAGGCGTGAAGGGTGCTGATGGCGATAGCGTGCTTTCATTCTAACCTACAGATTATAATCGCCCGAGCGATTGTTATGTAAAACCCACGACCAAAATTCTCATCTCATTGTCTGAAACCGCTTAATCCAATATAGGGTCACGGTGAGACGGAGCCTATCCCGGAAACACAGGGCGTTAGGCAGGAATACACCCGACGACGGGACGCCAGTCCATCGCCGGAGCATGCAAACTCCACACAGAAAGGCACCCGAGCCGAGAGGTTCGAACCCGGGACCTTCTTGCTGTGAGGCGTCAGCGCTAACCACTGGGCCACCGCGCCGCCCCGATCAAAATTACATTTTCTGAAATTCCTGGCCACAGTTTTAAAATGTATAGAACAGTGTTCGTTCGCCGTCGTTAATTAATCACCATGTTTCACTTGTTCATTGCCAAAAAAACCCAAAAAAGTTTTTGTCGCTGATTTACCATTCTTATGTCCTTGTTGTTGACGTGACATTCTCTCCGCAGCTCTTTGCAGCGCTTTGTGACCCTCGGGTGAAAAGCACTCGAGAAATGCAATTGTTATTATTTATTGAGAAATAGTTAATCGGGCCATTTTATTATTGTTACTTTTGTTTTGCTAAATTACATTGGTGGAAATATGAACAAAATATTAATTGGCCTTGTAGAAAGTTCGTGAATAAAGCATTCCAAGTTATTAAAGGGTGAAAGGCAGGCTCTGATTAAAATAACGTATGTTCGTAATGCCACAGTATATACATATATAGCATAGCAGTCTGACTATTCATTGGTCATCAATGGATATTAAAATACAGTTCTCTTCATCAACTAATTTGTTTTTGAATAAATAAATTTGAAGGTAAATTGCTGGTCTATTCAGATCAAACAAACTATAGAAGCGTTAAAACCTCGATCTGAAATTTGTAATAAGTTGGAAAACATTATATTAATGCATAGAAAATAAACAACTAATATTCTCCTAATTGTGAGCTTTTAAATACAAATTATGTAACCATGTGAAGCTCAACAAGATACATTACTCTTCTGAGAGCTCACTGTAATATCAGCACGTAATTTGCTATGGTTAATGATGTAACAATCCCGAATTACCACCGTAAGATGTGCAGTACTTAATGCGACACATGGTTAATTATTCGACGCGACGTTTAGAGTTTCGTGGAAACACGCGATACTCGGAGAGATACATTGAAAGATAATTAGGAGTTTTATCTTTCAATGGAAGCATCTAGTACTCATTGAAACAACTACCATACCCGTGCAAGTCTCAATAGGGAAACATTCCAAATTAACTGATTTGCTTAGGTGCCTTGTTTGATGTTCCCCGGTTTAAATGGATATCATAACCTCAGGCAGATGGATATCAGAACATCAGTGAACTGATGGTCCCTAATCTTATTGTATGTAGTTTCTATAACGGTTTATGGCTGATATTTGAGAATGGCCGCCTTTTATCATCCGAAAGTGGTAGCTAGGGCACAGTGATGTGCTTACAGTCAAGCTCTGGTGTAACTCTAAGATAATATTCCGCATACAAAGCTGCACAGCTATTTTTCATAGCATGCTGACCACAGATTGTCGTAATAATATACACGTACTTGCTTTTCGAAATCTACTGCTGGATGAGAGCATCTCCATGGTGTGCTGGCCGTGTGGGTTAATCGACCATACTTCATGGATATGCTCAATCTGAGTTAATGAACGTGGGGAGCATGAATGTTGTTGCTCTAGAATACATTTTTTTCTGCACTCCTCACTGTTGACCACTACCTAGCACAGCTGCCTCTGACAGCCTGCCATGCACTGCGGTTGCCCAAGCATTATGAGGGCTCAATTATTGCTTAGCTTCTGAGAGTTGTGTAGGTCGGGTGGCTTTTGAGTCACAGGCCTTTTTATTCGTACCAATACCAATAAAAAATGCTGACATAAATAAGTATGTTTGAGCAAATCATAAAAGACTGAATGAAATTACAGAGGATGCTGATACTAGTCAAGTTAAATCTCATCTCATCTCATTGTCTGAAACCGCTTAGTCCTATACAGGGTCACGGTGAGCCGGAGCCTATCCCGGCAGACACAGGGCGCAAGGCAGGGATACACCCACGATGGGACGCCAGTCCATCGCCAGGCACTGCGGGGCAATTTAGCCTGCGAGCCAATTAACCTATGCAGCAGCATGCTTTTGGACTGTGGGAGGAAACCGGAGTGCCCGGCGAAAACCCACGCGGACACGGGGAGAGCATGCAAACTCCACACAGAAAGGCACCCGAGCCGAGAGATTCGAACCCGGGACCTTCTTGCTGTGAGGCGACAGCGCTAACCACTGGGCCACCGTGCCGCCCCGTCAAGTTAAATAAAAATACAAAATTTCGTGTCTGTAATGTGTGAGAGAGGAAAAAAAAATCACTCTGCATAACATGAATTGCAGTGGAGCATTACACACATCATCCACATTCCAAGCCAGTTATGTTGACAACTTTTAGATAACAGGATCGATTTAGTAAACTCGACTTATCTATTATAATTGGACACCATGATGAATTAACATTATTGATATTGTAGCCGGGCGGCACGGTGGCCCAGTGGTTAGCGCTGACGCCTCACAGCAAGAAGGTCCCGGGTTCGAATCTCTCGGCTCGGGTGCCTTTCTGTGTGGAGTTTGCATGCTCTCCCCGTGTCCGCGTGGGTTTTCGCCGGGTACTCCGGTTTCCTCCCACAGTCCAAAAGCATGCTCCTGGATAGGTTGATTGGCTCGCAGACTAAAATTGTCCCGCAATGCCCGGCGATGGACTGGCGTCCCGTCGTCGGGTGTATTCCTGCCTTGCGCCCTGTGTTTCCGGGATAGGCTCCGGCTCACCGGACTCTATATAGGAGTCCTCACTCTCACACCCATCCACGATCACATTTCTCCAGTACAAATGTCTCCCCGTTAGTTACCTGTTAATTACACGATTGAATTCAAGATCGTTCTTCTCACCTACAAGGCTCTCACTGGCGCCGCACCAACATACATCCGTGACCTACTTGAGGCACCCTCATCAACACAATAACTTCGATCCTCCAATACGGGCTTCTAGCTGCATGTGCCCAGGTCACACCTCCATTTACTCAACAGGCCAATTAACTTAGAGAGCTGTGCATCCCTGAACGGCAGGAGGAATGGATAAGCGTCACAGTTATTTGCACAATGTTGTGCGTTACAATTTACTTTATGATTATGGTTAGGCTTTTATTTTCGCTCAAATTGGTGTTGTGAGTTTGTACGTTGAATTTTTGATCAGCACGTACATTTTGTTTTATCACAGGAATCCCGCCTTCAGACCTTGCAAGCTCACTGGTGATTTTCTGCGGTAATAATAAGCATTGATCTATCTGTTAAACATCCATTTGATATTGACAAGCAGTGTGATCCCATTGGGTTTCAAAAATATTAAGGGAAGACTATTTCATACATTTGATTCGTGTTGACGGTGGCGTGTAGGCCACACTCCTATATTGAGGCATTCTGTCTTATCGCAGCCGTTCCTCAACTTGTAACAATTGTATTATTTTTGAGTTTTAACTACATTGCAGCTTCATTTATGAATAGAGTTCCCTAGTTTTCACACCTCCTGAAGATCAGGAATCACTGCTGCTTTTCAAAAGTGCAGTTGAGCAAGGGTGCTGCCACAACTCCTTTAAATTGGAGTCACACAAGACACATACAACACATGAGGATGTCTAACTTGTGAGGCGAAACGTCGCGATGGAGGGAGAGGGAGCGATCGACGCCGCTGTCCCGAGAGAGCAGCTTTTCGAAGCAAGCACATTTTTATTTATGGACATTTGGCCTGCGAATCCATAGACGATTACAGTGTCAGTCAATCATCAATCACTTTATGTATCTGTGTAGCTATATTTAATTGTTGTCCAGCAGGGAGGAATATTCAGGTTACAACATCCGTGAACGATTTAGTGTGGACAATCAACTTAGGCAGCATGTATTTGAAACGTGGGAGGAAACCGGAGTACCCAGCAGAAACCCACGTTGACACAGGGAGAACAAGCAAACTTCACACAGAAAGGTAACCAAACAAGGAATCTAACACGGGTTCTTCTTTCTGTGAGGCAGCCGGGTTACTCACTGTATCACCCGATTTTTCCCACAAATCATCTTATCAAGGCCTCTGCTATGTCATCTTGTTTGTGAGATTTCCAGAGATTGTCTCATCTCATCTCATTATCTGAAACCTCATCTCATCTCATTATCTGAAACCGCTTAATCCTATATAGGGTCACGGTGAGCCGGAGCCTATCCCCGAAACACAGGGCGTAAGGCAGGAATACACCCGACGACGGGACGCCAGTCCATCGCCGGGCATTGCGGGACAATTTTAGTCTGCGAGCCAATCAGCCTATCCAGGAGCATGCTTTTGGACTGTGGGAGGAAACCGGAGTACCCGGCGAAAACCCACGCGGACACGGGGAGAGCATGCAAACTCCACACAGAAAGGCACCCGAGCCGAGAGATTCGAACCCGGGACCTTCTTGCTGTGAGGCGTCAGCGCTAACCACTGGGCCACCGCGCCGCCCTCCAGAGATTGTGATGTTTCCAATTGAAACATTCTCATCAGAGAATCCACAGGTATCAGAGAGAATGCTGGCGCCAGAAAACAAAATCGAGCCGAGACCTCAGATGTAACAGGAGCAGCGGTTAATAGGAAGGCAGTATTTTGCCTTATACGTTATATGAGGGATAGTCAAAAACTTTAGCGATGTTAAAAAGGTAGAATCTTAGGAAAAACCTTATGACTTCAGGGAAAGGATGACTTGATATAAGTCATCGGTATATTATTATCCATAATTTTTCTTAGTTTTGTTAAAATAGTTTATCCCAAAATTCACTTTATTAAAATATACTTGCAAATAGCGTCTTATAACGCTAAAATGACTATTGATATAATAATATGTTGAAATGTTATAGAGACATAATATTAACACCACATGACAGTAATATTTCTCTGCTATAATGGAGCAATATAATATCTTGTGCCTGGGGTTCCATATTTCAGCAGTGAGCATAATGGTTAATACAAGAAAGATAGTGTCACACCTTCACTGTAACTCAAATAAAGCTCTCACCTCTCTCCCACAGGCATTCTGAAAGTACATTTTATAAGTGGCAGGGATATCTCAGGATGCCGCTGTCAAACTAGCAGCAACTGACACATGGTCTGAAGCAAAAATAAAGGACTCAGGCTAATTTGTCTCTTGAGTTTTGCTGGAAACTAGCACTGTCAATAAACCGAAGGCTCTTGATGATCAACGCAGGAGGTTTCCCACCCCACCACGTATGAAGCCATAAAGTTCAGATTGATTTTCTGGGACAATGTTATTTGAGAGGTTTAGATGTACCAACATACACGCTACTCCTTTGGGACACTTTTACTTTCCGTTGCTTCTTCGCCCGGGGGTTTACCGCGAAATAAGTAAAAGAGTGTGTGTGTGTGTGCGCGCACGTTCTGGATATATATATATACACGTGTAACAATCTGTCAAAATACTGTGCGCATTCCACAGACGCAAAGGATAAAGGTGTCACCTATTAAGGTCGGTACACGACATGAAGAGGGAGTGTACAGACACTTCCGCTGTCTCTCGTCAGCGCCACGTTCACCCACAAAGAGCCACCCATGGGAGACTGAGGCCAGCTTCAGCCTCCCCTTGCCACTGATCAGCCCACTGCAGCAGTTTTTTAGGCCCTAATAATAATTGCATTTTAAGAGCGCCTTTCACCCGAGAGTCACAAAGCGCTGCACAGAGCTGCGGAGAGAACGGCGCACGAACAACGAGATAAGAACGGCAAAGCAGCAAAAATATATTGTATATCATTTACATGGGCGGCGCGGTGGCCCAGTGGTTAGCGCTGTCGCCTCACAGCAAGAAGGTCCCGGGTTCGAATCTCTCGGCTCGGGTGCCTTTCTGTGTGGAGTTTGCATGCTCTCCCCGTGTCCGCGTGGGTTTTCGCCGGGCACTCCGGTTTCCTCCCACAGTCCAAAAACCATGCTGCTACATAGGTTGATTGGCTCGCAGGCTAAATTGCCCCGCAGTGCCCGGCGATGGACTGGCGTCCCATCGTCGGTATATCCTTGCCTTGCGCCCTGTGTCTGCCGGGATAGGCTCCGGCTTCACCGTGACCCTGTATAGGACTAAGCAGTTTCAGACAATGAGATGAGATGAGATCATTTACATTTACTGCAGCCTGTACACCTTTGGTTCACAAAGTGTCTCCTCCATCTCTCATGAATCAATGCATAGGTTTGGTGAAACAAAGCAGTTGTACTTGCGTGCGTTTGTTTCATTAGTGTTTTCAACTATTTATCTTCTTTAAAAGTAAAACGAAATCTTGCGTGTATCGCACCCATTGCAGAGGGCATCTCGCACCGCAGGAGGTGTGTGAAGCCTAGGTTGGGAACCAGTGCTCTAACGGAACGTGGGTTCACCAGAACTACTGTGCAGTGCATTAACTATGACGCCATCGCTCCCTACAACACACATGGACGTGGACTAATTTGCCTAGTTAAGCGTACAGGTATAAAATATCAGGCACGTACATTGTGTGCTATGGCGCCAACGTCTAACGAAGTATTGTCTTGCTTGCGAAATGTATGGCTTAACGCACGTTAATGGTATCCGACACATATTCCATTGGCAAACTGCCCCCACCGACAACGAGTCATGCGGCTCAGTGTGACCCACCTGTGTAGATAATGTGCAACATTACATGGGGCATTAGGCAATGCATCCACACCAACATCAGCAGCAATTCCGCTGGGAGAGCACCAAGTGCCATCATCTACACCACAATCATTTGCCGCAGAAAAGCAAATTCACGTGTTCAGCCACCCACATAAACACATTAAATAGCGGGAAGACCGTGATAAGATAGTGGCATGGCCAATATTGCACGAATAATTTTCCGTAAAACTTGGCCACGTGCTATTGTGGGTAATGTTCGCAGTGAACCGTTGCCCCCCATTTTCCAGTCATTGCGTGACGTTGACAGGGTCCAAACTACAGTGAGCGCATAATGTGAAACGGCAATCATTCCCTTTATCTTTGTCTCTCGGCCTCTTGCAGGAAATAAATATTATCGCGGGAAAAGACGGTTATACATATTCTTATCGGAGAACAATAGTATTTCAAAGAGCGCTACATTTTTATTGTTTCGTAGAAGTTCTAAGCCAACAAATAATCAAACAATCAGTTGTAAACCCTGCACGTCAGGTTGTAGATTGAGAAACCCATATTGATTTCAGAGGATGGTGCTGGCCTTTGTAGTCATCCTCCTCGACAGGAAACATTTATGGCCTTGTAAATGGCTAGTGGACCTGCCACAGCCCAGCAGTAAAATGCCACTAGTCTGTTCTGGGCTCCATAAAATTCAATGCGGTCTGGGTGCTTTTAAGCCTCTGTTGATTTTGTGCGGTACTGTCAATTTCATGCTGACCACAAATGAATGCCATGAAAGCACAGGCACTGTGGTTATGCTCAGAATGGAGCTACACTTAAACGGGAAAACAGCATCACATAATTGCAATCAATGACCATGTTTGCAATTAGATGTATTATTTGTTCCACATTACTATGAGATCCTATTTTGGGCTTTCAACTGAGACGTGTGATTTTTCTATTTCCACATTAATGCTTTTCGCTCTAACATCAAAGTAAGCCATTCTAATGTTTATGTTATCCATTTAATCTTCAGCTGATCTCTGTGACTCTTTCGATGGGCGCAATGAAAATCAGTTCCCGCCCTGCTATATATTCTGGTTACAATTCGTGAGAGTGAAAGGCAATCATAGTTTTAGACTAATGGTTGGTCATGGGATTTTTTTATTTCAAATGTTCAAAACATCAATGCTATGGGGTTTTTTAAAATTCCTTGCTGGACATGTTTGATTTTTTTGTTAAAAATAGGACCAAGCCTGCAATGAGATGAGGCAGGAAATTGCTGTTATCTTTGGGAGAGATCCTATCTGGACCAAGTCCAGGCCTACGCTTTGAAACACAATCATTAACCTTCTAAGTGCCCATGCCTATTCTCCAACCATTAGCATAGCCTGATAAACCACAGACCACAGCCACCTCTGTTATCTGAGAGAAGATGGAGTGATTTCATAGCTGGACAATAAAAAAACAATGGATAAACCTTTCTAGTCAACAGCGATGTGCTTCTGAGCACTTTGTCATCTGAAGATGATTAAACATTTTAATAAAAACAAAATCGCCTGCTTATAGAAACTCGATTGAGAGCGTATATGCTTACGAGGTTACGTACAAATGACATACAGGATAATAAATAACGACGCCAATTGATAAGGTAGTTTATACAGATCAATATGTTCGGCTATATAATATATGGGAGCGCTAGTAAAGTGATTAATGCAAGGCAATGTGAACGCTACTGCTTGAGTTAGATTTCTAGCCAAAGACAACGATCCACCATTTAGCCTTAACGTGAGCCAGCACGTGTTAACGTCGACAAGCCACGAGGTGGGTGACCAGCGCAACGCCCGGCCGCCTTTGTCTCCCTAATGGGAATGTTTACACACTGCACTAGGTACTCATTCGAGTCAAAGTCGATCAAGGGGGAGACCCAGGACCAGTTCAGAAAATAGTCATCGATGTTTGAACTTGGGTCGCCTGGTTGGTAGCGCAGTGCACTAACCACTGAGACCCCCTCACCCTCTTCATGAATGTGTCCTGACCCGTATGATGAATTATAGTCGAACAATTCCCAGGAACAAAAAGTAGATTGAATAAAGTAGCGCAAATTATGAGCATTACATTATTGCTCCGTAATGTAGAGTGTAATATCGCGTCAGTCATAGATTTCAGGCCGTGCACGTTTCTGTGCAGAATAATTTAAACCAGAGCATTACTGCCCTCCCCCCGAGCCACCTATGAAAAAGATGTCACTCTTCTAGCCCAATGCAAAGTTACCCACACTAAGTTACCAAAAAAAATGGAACATTCTGTAACGCATCGCTCAATCCTCTGATAGATGGAGGCTTCGCTACACTCTGTAAATCGACGAGCTTTAATCATGCTTCACTCTGCTGGCGAGTGGGGTTGATAATAATAATTGCCCTTCGAGAGTGCTTTTCATCCGAGGGCTACAATGCGCTGCAGGGGGTCATCAAGAATTGCGTCAGATTTCACTCTGCTCTCATGTTGACTGTGGCTGGGAATCAAACCCAGGTCACCAGTCACGGGGCAATGCGTTATTCATGGCGCCACCACTTACCCGATAAAAGATGCTCTATGTTTATTGAAATCGGCACTGCTTCTGAAAGATGTACGCCAATACACAGAGAGATTGATATTTATTATTATAGCAGAAAATGCCCAGTGAGCATGCACGCATTCGAACTAACGCAAACAACTTGTAAAATGACAGGGTAATATAGCGAACTTACAGCACAAAATTTGTGCAATGATAAAAGCCATTGCCACAATCTGATCTCGTTCTCAAAAACCGCTTAGTCCTGCACAGGGTCGTGGTGAGCCGGAGCCTATCCCGGCACACACAGGGTGCAAGGCAGGGATATACCCACGATGGGACGCAAGTCCATCACCGGGCACTGATGGCAATTTAGTCCGTAAGCCAATAAACCTATGCAGCAGCATGATTTTGGACT
>JAZEWT010000001.1:6822099-6832790 GCA_036362905.1 Mordacia mordax
ATGAGATAATTGCATTTATAGAGCGCTTTTCACCCGAGGGTCACAAAGCGCTGCACAGAGCTGCGGAGAGAACGGCAAATCAGCAACAAAAACTCTTTTTGATGACAGTGATTGCTTTGTATATTACAATGAACTAATCTGTGGCTAAGGTGTCAAATACGTTATTATTATAAAACATTTATCAGACGTCTTTATCCAGGGTGACTTACAAAATCGCCACGCGTAAACATTCACATGATTATAATATTTACACATAAACACCAAATATATTTGAACCATAACTCCAGTGCACACGAGCTTGTTCTTCCGAATTATGCAACGCGATCACTGTCATCCATCATTCACCGCCATCCAACTGACAGACTGTGTACGGACTGTAGGCTATGTCGGAGTTCGTGTGGCGTCCGAGCTCAGTTCGGTCGAGCGCGTCAATGCGGTTGCCCGTAGCCGCCGCCACAACTCGCGGAATTGTTCGGTCATCACTTGACCGCACCGCAGTGCGAGACGCCGCACTCGCATCGATCCTGCGCACGCACGCACCGCTGCGGGGCGTCAAGAGCGAATCGCTGCGACGCCTTCGATCACCGAGCGGCAGGGATGTCACGCGGTTGGTGTCAGCCTGGCCCTCTTTCGAGAGCACCGCTCATTGATTGTTATCAGAGGTTAACTGGGCCCCGCCGTGCGGTCGCCAATGGAGAGTCCAAGTTCAAATTGTCCAACTGCTGGTTATTATACGGTAAAGTTAGAGTCTGATGATTGCTTCGAAAAGCTGCTCTCTCGGGACAGCCGCGTCGTTCGCTGCCTCTCTCTACCTCGGCTCTCCCGAGAGAGCAGCTCTTCGAAGCAATCATCATGCATCGAGCCGTGAAAAACCGACATCATTGCGTTGTTGTTGTTGTTGATATGCAGTTCTCTCCGGAGCTCTGTGCAGCGCTTTGTGACCATCGGGTGAAAAGCGCTCTAGAATTGCAATTATTATTATTATTATTACTGGGCGGCACGGTGGCTCAGGCTGTTGCCTCACAGCAAGAAGGTACCGGGTTCGAATCTCGGCTCGGGTGCCTTTCTGTGTGGAGTTTGCATGCTCTCCCCTTGTCCGCATGGGTTTTCGCCGGGCACTCCGGTTTCCTCCCACAGTGCAAAACACATGCTGCTGCATAGATTAATTGGCTTGCAGACTACATTGCCCCGCAGTGCCCGGTGATGGGCTGGCGTCCCATCGTGGGTATATCCCTGCCTTGCGCCCTGTGTCTGCCGGGATAGGCTCCGGCTCACCGCGACCCTTTTACAGGACTAAGCGCTTTCTGACAATGAGATGAGATGAGACTATTATTACTTTTTTGCAAAGTAACGAAATCGTTACATTCACGATCGGGGCCATTCTTGCTGTGCGTTAATTTTAAAGGAAATGCTTTGTGTATTCTACACAACGTGACATCGCGGATGTGTGAAGCCTCGTGTCTCATCTCATCTCATTATCTGAAACCGCTGAATCCTATATAGGGTCACGGTGAGCCGGAGCCTATCCCGGAAACACAGGGCGTAAGGTAGGAATACACCCGACGACGGGACGCCGGTCCATCGCCGGGCATTGCGGGACAATTTTAGTCTGCGAGCCAATCAACCTATCCAGGAGCATGCTTTTGGACTGTGGAAGGAAACCGGAGTACCCGGCGAAAACCCACGCGGACACGGGGAGAGCATGCAAACTCCACACAGAAAGGCACCCGAGCCGAGAGATTCGAACCCGGGACCTTCTTGCTGTGAGGCGTCAGCGCTAACCACTGGGCCACCGCGCCGCCCAAGCCTCGTGTCTCCATCTTCAATTGCTGCCGCAGAATGTTAGGTTTTAAAATGGGATTTAAAAATATAATGTATCGAATTTCAAGCGAATGTTTTCACAATACCTTGAAATTATCTTTCAATTTTCATTATTAGCTAGAATTAGTTTGATATTCCTTATCGCTATTTGACTAAATGTTTGTATAGCTTCGTAGCTAATCTATGCATACCTCCCTTCAACAGATTTTTAACAAGTGGTTTAGAACAAGCTATAAAGTAGGGAGTTTTGCATAGTTGTATTAATTGATGTCATGAAAAGGTTGCTACGTGACATAACTCCTCAATGTGAATCTCTTTGTAACATTATTCGGTTTTTATTACATTGCTTGGTGGCTGTATGTAACAATGTACCTTAAATAGCGCTGTAAATATCTGGCATGCAAGCACACTCAGAACCATATAAGATTGTAGGGCTCTGACGTATTTCATGAGAACTTAAAGGGCAACGTGAACAAATACTCCTGAAAAAAAAAACATACACCACGTTCATGATGGGGCGGCGCGGTGGCCCAGTGGTTAGCGCTGACGCCTCACAGCAAGAAGGTCCCGGGTTCGAATCTCTCGGCTCAGGTGCCTTTCTGTGTGGAGTTTGCATGCTCTCCCCGTGTCCGCGTGGGTTTTCGCCGGGTACTCCGGTTCCCTCCCACAGTCCAAAAGCATGCTCCTGGATAGGTTGATTGGCTCGCAGACTAAAATTGTCCCGCAATGCCCGGCGATGGACCGGCGTCCCGTCGTCGGGTGTATTCCTGCCTTACGCCCTGTGTTTCCGGGATAGGCTCCGGCTCACCGTGACCCTATATAGGATTAAGCGGTTTCAGATAATGAGATGAGATGAGACCTGGCACAGCCTGGAGCACCTAACCCTCAACTTGGGGCTTAAAGCATCTTCTACCACCTTGAAAGAACATCTCAAAACCCACCACCTTGTCACCTGGGCACTCGCATACACACAAAGAACCCCCGTAAAGGCTTAACAGACTGCAGAGTCAAGTGCTGTTAGCGAGCGCCTATGAAGGTCGACACGGCACATGAGGAGGTGAGTGACCAGTACCACGCCCAGCCACCGGGGATATTTACACACTCCATCAGATAGTAATTTAAGGCTGTGTTAACCGAGGGGAGGCCCACGACCGATTCAGAAAATCGTCATTCAGTAAGGTTTTGTCACCTGAACAGAACGTGTCATATTTTTGCGATCTCAGCACACCGGTGGCATTGGAGAGCAAAACCCACAACATTTACAATGTCGGCTATGTCAGGTGGTGGAAGGTTTACGACACATTTTAAGTGACCTTACCCAAAAATATACATTTTATGGATAACATTGGTTGCTAAAGCCTTCGTATTTTAAGGGGTTCTGTGTTTGCTCGAGGGATAATGTTAGTTACCATAACACAGACAATACCTGATTGGAATGCTGCAAATATTAAGCAAGCTGCATGCCTTCTCCAATAGCAGTGTTTGTTTGTTCCACACAAATTTTGTAGATGACACAAGCATCAACTCAGAAGCCAAAAACAGAACAAGGCAAGGGAGGATTACTAATGTGACCATAGAGAGGAGATGGTATTTATTGCGTAAAGTGCAGCGGAATGGGTGGCGCAGTGGTGACGTGAATATCGCTGCTGCCTCACAGCAAGAAGGGACTGGGTTCGGTTCCCGGCTCGGGTACCTTTCTTTGTGGAGTTTGCGTATTCTAACCGTGTCCGCGTGGGTTTTCGCTGGGTACTCCCGTTTTCCCCCCACCGTCTGAAGATCAAAGACACGCTGCTGCCGAGGTTAATTGGACGACTGATAAAATTGCCCCTAAAAAAGGGCCCTGCGATATACGAATGTCGCATCATGGGTGTTTCCCCACCTTGCGCCCTGTGTCTGCCGGGATAGACTCCCCCCCCACACGAGCCTGTATAGGATTAAGTGGGTGTTGATAATGATAATCATTTACACCCAACACCTTGATAAGAAACATCTACCAGAGAAAAGGGCTGCTGATGAGCCGAACAAGCCACTGTGAGCTCCGTGTGCTCCTAGTTTTGAGGCTGTAATCGGTGTTATATCTCATCTCATTATCTGAAACAGCTTAATCCTTAACAGGGTCACGGTGAGCCGGAGCCTATCCCGGAAACACAGGGCGTAAGGCAGGAATACACCCGACGACGGGACGCCAGTCCATCGCCGTCGGTGTTATATGAGTTTCCTCTACACGGGTCGGACATCATCTGTCATTCGTGAGCGGTCACATCTTTTTTTTTTACCAAATCACCTGGATTTCGCCGGATCTCGTCAGCTCCGGGAAGATAAGCAGATTCGAGGCCGATTAGTGCTTGAATGCATGACCAACACATACGGAATGTTATTATATAGTCTGTGGGTCTATTTTTCTTTGGGTAGCAGACGGCAGTGCAGCTCAATGTATTTCTTTACGTGAATTCACCTTCTCTATGGGGCGGCGCGGTGGCCCAGTGGTTAGCGCTGTCGCCTCACAGCAAGAAGGTCCCGGGTTCGAATCTCTCGGCTCCGGTGCCTTTCTGTGTGGAGTTTGCATGCTCTCCCCGTGTCCGCGTGGGTTTTCGCCGGGCACTCCGGTTTCCTCCCACAGTCCAAAAAGCATGCTGCTGCATAGGTTAATTGGCTCGCAGGCTAAATTGCCCCGCAGTGCCCGGCGATGGACTGGCGTCCCATCGTCGGTATATCCTTGCCTTGCGCCCTATGTCTGCCGGGATAGGCTCCGGCTTCACCGTGACCCTGTATAGGACTAAGCGGTTTCAGACAATGAGATGAGATGAGACATTCTCTGTGCTTCCCACCTCGTCCAACTAATATTGGCCGTCGTGGCGAACTTTGTTGCATTCGGTTTCAGAGGTCGGTATCCAGGACGAGCAGGGCTGTCTGGTTGTCTCTCAATAGGCGCGGGTGGGGGGGGGACCTCCTTTGGTCGGAGGGTCTATTGATCCGTAATGGTGTAGGTTTTCACGGCTCGATGCACGACGATTGCTTCGAAAAGCTGCTCTCTCTCGGGACAGCCGCGTCGATCGCTCCCTCTCTCCCCATCGCGACGTTTCGCCTCACACGTTCGAGGCATCCTCGGGCGCTTGGTCTACTGATCATTGTTTGTCTGGAATCTACCCCCAGACCATCAACGGAGACCCGAGAAAATAGACATAGAACAGATCGAGGTGGAGGTTACAGCGTGGTGAACTATCGTAAAACAAAATCCTACAACCCCAGTGGCATGAGAAGTGTTTTTTGTACAGTTTGTTTTGTTGGCAGTGCCTTTCAATAACTGGTAAACGCATTAAAAACAACACTTAATCACTTATTGAACTGGCTCAACGAGTAGCCATCAACCAAAGAAATCTCTGTACACTTGCAAAGAAAATAAGGGTAATTATTTATCATTAACCTGTGCATCAGTCCACAAGTTAGACTTTATTTTACAATCCGTCATCGGACAATCCAGAAGCCCATTTGTTCATTTGCGTACGGCGTTGAAAACAATGCGAGACCCAGGAAATGTGTGTTCAGATGCCATATAGAGCCCAGTATCACGATTGCTTGTCTGCAGCACTGCAATGCTGCCTTCCGCGAAAGCATTTATTATACATAGAAGACATTTAAAGGGCGGCGCGTGGCCCAATGGGTAGCGCTGTCGCCTCACAGCAAGAAGGACCCGGGTTCGAATCTCGGCTCGGGTGCCTTTCTGTGTGGAGTTTGCATGGTCTCTCCCCGTGTCCGCGTGGGTTTTCGCCGGGTACTCCGGTTTCCTCCCACAGTCCAAAAGCATGCTCCTGGATAGGTTGATTGGCTCGCAGACTAAAATTGTCCCGCAATGCCCGGCGATGGACTGGCGTCCCGTCGTCGGGTGTATTCCTGCCTTACGCCCTGTGTTTCCGGGATAGGCTCCGGCTCACCGTGACCCTATATAGGATTAAGCGGTTTCAGACAATGAGATGAGAGACGATGCTGCATAGGTTAATTTGCTGCAAACTAAATTGTCCGCAGTGCCCGGTGATGGATTGGCGTTCCATCGTGGGTATATCCCTGCCTTGCGCTCTGTGTCTGCCGGGATAGGCTCCGTCTCACCGCGAACCTGTACAAGACTAAGCGATTTCTGACAATGAGATGAGATGTGACATTTAAAGCTATATGAACTGATCAATTAAAATAAATTCTCACTCGCGTTGCTGAAGTCGGTTTGTGTTCGGCATTATTGCTGGCACACAATGTATAATGACAGTTAATGTTAAAACATTCAACGTTCATCCTGCACTATTATCCAGTTGTTGGGTTTTTTTTCTCCAAATAATTTGAAGATTTCATAAGTGTTGCCATTTGCCAAGCTAAAGGGAACCGTAGTATGGATATGGAGAATTAACATAAATGGTTCCTGAAGGCGGCGATGGACTGGCGTCCCATCGTCGGTATATCCTTGCCTTGCGCCCTGTATCTGCCGGGATAGGCTCCGGCTTCACCGTGACCCTGTATAGGACTAAGCGGTTTCAGACAATGAGATGAGAGAGGTTCCTGAAGGCAGATTCTGCAGGAGGGAGCATTGGTGACTGACGAAACACTTCTCAACCGTATTTCTCAAGTGACTTCAGACAATAATAATTGTTTTGAAAAGCTGCCCTCTCGGGACAGCTGCGTTAATCGCTCTCTCTCCATCGCAACGTTTCGCCTCACACGTTAGAGGTATCCTCAGGCGCAAGTGTGTGTTTGTGTGCTGTAGAACACAACAATTTATAATGCGTCGCGGAGTTTTGTTTCTTCTCGACGAAACACGAGAATGATTCAGAAACAACGACGAAGCGTAGAAGGACAGGAGAGGGGGGAGACAGCGACACGGTAAGGCGGCACCAACAGACAATGCGTTCTCTATACACGCAGACGTTATCGGCCAAAGAGTGTGTTTTCAGCTACGGGAGGAAAACGGAGTACCCCATGCAAACGCGTGCGGACATCACAACAGAACAGGCAAACTTCACGTGGAAAAACAGCAGCGCTGGAAATCGAACCCAGGATTGTTGCTGCGAGGCTAAATATAATCGCTGCACGGCCGTGCTGCCCACAAGGAACAACTGCCACCGCGTAATGGTCAGCAAAATTAACTTGCGATCTAAAGTTCATCGGTTGGATTATGGCTCCAGTGCGCAATTGAAACAATGAGGCGAGGAAATTAAAGCGCCTCCATCTCTGCAAAACAGCGGTTGAAGCGAGTGGTCATAGTTAGCCGATTTGATGGATGGGTCGTGTGTGGTGAAGTAAATTGTGGATACGCTCACCCGTCCCAAGACATATGCTCAAGACATTTGGTTAATGTCTCATCTCATCTCATTATCTGAAACCTCATCTCATCTCATTATCTGAAACCGCTTAATCCTATATAGGGTCACGGTGAGCCGGAGCCTATCCCGGAAACACAGGGCGTAAGGCAGGAATACACCCGACGACGGGACGCCAGTCCATCGCCGGGCATTGCGGGACAATTTTAGTCTGCGAGCCAATCAACCTATCCAGGAGCATGCTTTTGGACTGTGGGAGGAAACCGGAGTACCCGGCGAAAACCCACGCGGACACGGGGAGAGCATGCAAACTCCACACAGAAAGGCACCCGAGCCGAGAGATTCGAACCCGGGACCTTCTTGCTGTGAGGCGTCAGCGCTAACCACTGGGCCACCGCGCCGCCCATTTGGTTAATGTTCAGGCATTTAACCCAATCACTCTAGAGCAGGGGCCAACCTCGTCCAGAAGTGTCGAGCCCAAGAATGAACTTATTCACTCTTATTCATGCATTTGGGTGCTATGGATAGGGCTGGCCCTGCTAAACACAATTCAGTTCAGCATCAGTACCCGATTAACCTTGTACAGGGTAGCTGGCAGAGCCTATCCCGGCAGACACAAGGTGCAAGATGGGGCTACACCCAGGATGTGACACCAATATATCGCAGGGCACTTTGGGAGCAATTTACTCAGCAGGTCAATTAACCTAGGAGGCAGCGTGTATTTGGACGGTGGGGGGAAAGCGGAAAACCCGGCGAAAACCCACACGTAGACGGAGAGGACACATAAAATCCACACAAAAGGCACCCGACCTGGGAACCGAACCCAGGAATGCTGGACACAATGTAGTAAATAAATCACACGCCGCAGTCGAGCGAACAGGCACTTCCAGGAATGCACCTTTAACTTGTAAACGAGAAGCCAGGGTAAATGTACAACGTAAATACCCGACTGCCTGCAACTTCGCACGTGCCAGTCAGTGCATTAATGACTCAAAGACCACTTCCTTATTTTCAGAAGGAGTAATAAATTGTAAAAAATATTCATTGGTTTACCAGTTGATGTTTAGCAACATCAATTCTTAATCTGGGCGGCGCGGTGGCCCAGTGGTTAGCGCTGACGCGTCACAGCAAGAAGGTCCCGGGTTCGAGTCTCTCGGCTCCGGTGCCTTTCTGTGTGGTGTTTCCATGCTCTCCCCGTGTCCGTGTGGGTTTTCGCCGGGTACTCCGGTTTCCTCCCACAGTCCAAAAGCATGCTCCTGGGTAGGTTGATTGGCTCGCAGACTAAAATTGTCCCGCAATGCCTGGCGATGGACCGGCGTCCCGTCGTCGGGTGTATTCCTGCCTTACGCCCTGTGTTTCCGGGATAGGCTCCAGCTCACCGTGACCCTATATAGGATTAAGCAGTTTCAGATAATGAGATGAGATGAGAAACGAATATAAGTGTTGCATCGAATAACGATCGCAAGTCGCAACGTGTGATTGAATAACTGGGAGGTGACTCAAATTCAGCAATTCTATTACGCGACAAATATTCGTGTAAGGTCAAAACTATGTGAGTTCTCACTCAGAACTCAACACATGAGGATGCCTCTGGCGTGGGAGACTGACCGATTGGGAGCGCTCGACGCAGCTATCCCAAAAGAGCAGCTATGGAAAGCCATTCTCATACATCGAGCCGTGAAATCCTGCATCAGTGTAAATGTTTTAAAATAAAACGAGTGTTTTTTTTCCCCGATAAAACATGCGGTGGGCATGCAGTGCGTTTACTGATTAACAATTCAATAAGCTTGAATATTTTTAGCACACAAAAATATTTGACAAGTCCAAGTCGAAGCAACCGTGTCATTAAGCTTGCATGGCAGCTGCTCGTCCCTGAAGTTAGATCGTGACTAACATTTTGGAATCAAATTTTACTCTCGAAAATTGACTGAGCCAAGCGGTTTTTGCCCTGAAGTTGTTCAAAGGGCGTTTCACACACATACACACACAGCAATTGTGTTTTTTTATATAAAGAGATGTAAAAGTTAAAGTCTGATGATTGCTTCGAAAAGCTGCTCTCTCGGGACAGCCGCGTCGTTCGCTTCCTCTCTCTACCTCGGCTGTCCCGGGAGAGCAGCTTTTCGAAGCAATCATCATGCATCGAGTCGTGAAAACCTACATCTTTACAAAGTTGAGAGTCTGTTTTCAATCCAGTTCTGAACAACTTGCATCTCCTTTTAGAGTTGTTCAAGAGCGTTTGTTGACAGTTGTTTACCATACTGGTTAGCGGGAAGGTGGTGAAGGGGGGCTCATGGCCAAATCAGACCTCGTTTGCTGCTCATGATAGTCGAAGCCACGAATCGAACTCACCCCGCTTACAGTGTGGTGTGCTAATCGCTGTGCCACTACTCCACCCCAGTTATATGGCTCGTCAGTCCAATATTTTATTTAAGCTGGAAGGAACCGTTGGTCTACATAGCTTTTTATTACAGTTGATAAGATGGGAAGGGTCAGTTAGCTACAACAGTGATGAAATATATTCTACCAAGTGACAAAAATGCAAGCGAATTACCGTAATGTAAGTGTATTTTAACAAGAATTGATTGCAAGAGCTGCTCTTTTGGGATAGCCGTGTGCGCGTGGCTCGTCTCGTTCGCGACGTTTCGCCTCCACGTTGGAGGCAACGTCAGGCGAATGAATTGTTGAGCTGACGAGATGGGAGGCTCGAGGAAACCTCAGAGGCAGGCGAGGGGGGAAGATGGCCATGCAAGCAGCCAGCGCCAACATTTGCCAGAGACTGCATCGTGTACATTATGTTATCGGCCATTTACTTAATGAGTGGTTTTTTTTAATTCGTGTGAGGAAACCGGAGAACTCGGAATAAACCCACGCAGAACACGGGGAGAACGCACACACTCCACACAGAAAAGCACCCAAGGCAAAAATCGAGCCGCCTTAAGCAGAATTTTCTTTCTGTGAAGCGCAGATGTTACCACTGTACCATCCTGCTTATCAGTTTCATTTGGTAACCTGTACTCCAAAGGCTGACCTTGAAAACATTTCAGCTACACAGCAACACTGCACAAAGCACAATGCTGACCGTAAAACTGGTCTTTGCCAACACGTATTGTAAACAAACCGTAGGTAGTTGTAGGCGAACGCATAAATATACAACACACAAGGAATGGTGTTACCTGAATAAAAAACACGTTCAAGCATCGACATCTATTTTGCCGAAACTCAAGGATTCCTCAAAGAATCTTTGGATTAAAATGTCAATTAGCTGGTGTCCGTTTATCACCAAGACTGCTTGACATAGTCGCCTTCTATGACGGGACGAAATGTCCATTCCAAACGCACCGCCCCGTGTTCAAAAAATAACACCGCCTAAAAGGTGATCAATTGAAAAGCTGTTCAGATCATTTCAAGTGATCCCCCCGGGCGGCGCGGTGGCCCAGTGGTTAGCGCTGACGCCTCACAGCAAGATGGTCCCGGGTTCGAATCTCTCGGCCCGGGTGCCTTTCTGTGTGGAGTTTGCATGCTCTCCCCGTGTCCGCGTGGGTTTTCGCCGGGTACTCCGGTTTCCTC
>JAZEWT010000001.1:6869180-6879815 GCA_036362905.1 Mordacia mordax
GAGAGATGAGATGAGAGACCCCCCCCCCCTATTTTATTAGTTAATACAGGTATTGTAACTTGGTATGTTTTACGTTGGTTTATTAGTTTAATGCTTCTTGATATAAAATGTTCTAAACCATGGGCTGTCTTTGTATTTCAAAAGCAAACACCTAACCTCGGTAATGTAAATGAGGCATGTGAACAATGATATAAACACAGTATTGTTGTGATATAAACTAAAAGTATATATATATATATGAATCTAATATGGATAATATTATAATAGTGTGACTGCCAGCAGTTATTTGGAGTGGACCTACACATTCGGGCTGAAATGCGCACAACTCTGATACATCTTTAAATTCCATCGAACGGTTTGCCGAGCTATCGAGTTCAAGCTCCACATTATAAACGGAATACATTATTTAATCCTCGTGCGTATAATGCGCTGCACCGTTACACATCAAATATCGGTTTTGCCATAGAGATCCTAATGCATAATGACTCCTCATTATTGGAGCTAAATATAGACGTTTGCTAACATGCACCTAGTGTGTGCAGACCGGAGGTGTCACTTGCCCAGTCGCCAAACTGAGTGCGCCTGCAAGCAGGCCCGCCATGGCGGTTAGTAACATTATCCACACAGGTAAATGATTAATTCAGGGAACAAGAAGCAGGTGCTTTACATGATTGATTTTC
This sequence comes from Mordacia mordax, assembly GCA_036362905.1. Taxonomy (NCBI): domain Eukaryota; kingdom Metazoa; phylum Chordata; class Hyperoartia; order Petromyzontiformes; family Petromyzontidae; genus Mordacia; species Mordacia mordax. Next base: position 6,869,861 of record JAZEWT010000001.1, read on the forward strand.
AGGCAGCACCGCACTATAGACACAGCAATTGCGTGTACTGTACACGTGCCGTTTTACCTTTTTTACTTAGATGGTGGAACATTCCACCTTATTGTGATTAGCTCCTATCAATGCAAAAATCCATTCGCCAGATCTATCCCTTTAGTATTACGTGCAGTGTATTTTGTTATAGACTTATGGCACGTTTAACCCTACACTTGTCCTTGTTTACATCGTTTATGTATGCATCCGATTTTCCCACACGCTATAGTCATTTGTTATTTTACAATAGTGCATCCCCCCCAAAAAAAGTCCCAAAATAGTTTTAAAATCCGCACCGCCTTTTTGCTGCGCCTTTTTTTGTAGGCACCGGTTAGCACCGGCGGTGCTGCGGAGATGGGGGTGGGTGGGAGGGGGGGATTACGGGTAGATGGGATGTCGTTACAGGGAGTCGTTCTTTTGCCTCGCGAAGCTGATGGTGGAAGATGAGTCGAAGCAACAATCCGCGCGTATCTGAGCCCAAAAGGGACGTCAAATAACGCTCCACTGTCCTGCCTGAGCAGCCAAGTCCAATTCCCAGTGTTTTCTTTCAAAACTTACAATTGGGGAATGTAAGGGAATCCCATTGACACGTCACAAGTGCGTGTTTTACCTGGTTATAGTGTTACAAGTGGATGTAAATATATGTGCATGCATTATTTGTAAATGTGATCTAACAATTGGCTACCCACTGCAGAGTAAAGAACTTCCAATGCTCCCTCCATCCGTCACGATACCGTGGTTTCTCCATCTGTCTCACTCCTACATCTAAACCGATTTCATCGCTCAGACTTCGCAGAAGTCAGGCTTTTGGTTTTCTGCCATCCATTGGCTGCCACTTATCACCATCTCGCCCATAATACGTAGGCCCAAGCCCACGTATTTTCTTAATGAAAATTAAATACAGCACTCTAAATAGAGTAATGTGTTTAAACCCATGCTCCCTACAATATAAGATGCCAACAGTCCCATTTTTTTACACTCCAAAGTATGATACTGTATTCATATATACATCCATAATTTTCTTCTTGGATGAAATCCCAAAAATACTTGAAATTAATCATTTCTGCTCTACTATATGTTACACCGGCGATGGACTGGCGTCCCATCGTCGGTATATCCTTGCCTTGCGCCCTGTGTCTGCCGGGATAGGCTCCGGCTTCACCGTGACCCTGTATAGGACTAAGCGGTTTCAGACAATGAGATGAGATGTGTTACACGCGCAGTAGGTGATTCGTAAATAGGGGTGACTGCACACGTTAGGGTGTCACCAGCGGATAGGGCAGAGAAACACATGGTTTGGGAGATGTTGTGCAAGTCAACGTGAAAAGTCTCCCATAGTTGACGCAACAGGGTTGCGGTGAGCTGGAGCCTATGCCGGCAGACATAGGGCGCAAGGCAGGGACATACCCACGATGAGACGCCAGTCCATCACCGGGCACTGCGGCAAATTTAGTCTGCAAGCCAATTAACCTATGCAGCAGCATGTTTTTTTTTTGACTGGGAGGAACCGGAGTGCCCGGCGAATACCCACGCGGACACGGGGAGAGAACATGCAAACTCCACACAGAAAGGCACCCGAGCCGAGATTCGAACCCGGGACCTTCTTGCTGTGAGGTGACAGCGCTACCCACTGGGCCACCGTGCAGTGGGTGTCGAATGTACATAATGAAAATGTGCTCACAAAAGAGACTCCCTTGGTAATGGTAAAGGGAAATGAATTCACAGCTGAACGATGCAACGATGTGTATATTTAAAAAAAACCCAAAATATGTTATTGTTGCCGATTTTCCGTTCTAATGTCGTGTGGTTCTCTCCGTAGCTCTGTGCAGCGCTTTGAGACCCTCGGGTGAAAAGCGCTCTATTTTATTGTTATTAACATGACCAACCACGAGTAATCAAGTTGAAATCATTGAGGCGTCATCTAAACGGGGGTTAAAACCACAGCAGACAGTTGACGAATGACCTCCATACCCCTGCAGGAGATTGTTATTGTCCATAGTGACCAATGCAGCTGAAAGATGAGAGTATGAAGAAAAATTGCTCACTGCTCTTCACACATCTATTTGACGTCACTGAAAATAATCACGAGCGCCAACGCGAAGAACGTAAATAGCAAACGAGATAAGGCAGATGCTATCTCAATGTGATACGTCTTAAGAATTGCGTTGCACTACTTCAAATCTTATGAAATTGTAGAGTCCCAGACGGCTATGGTTAAGAAAAGCTTTATTCTCTATGTGGAGAAACAGATATGTGAAGGTGATGTATTGCCTGTTTATATCGAATTCTCGTTACATGCCTCATGAAGATCGCATGTTTAGCCACGGCCACGTTTCAGTCTCGTTGGTTTGTACTTTTATAAAGCTCTGTGATCCACGGAGCACTCCGCATTACAGGCATGTGCGAACACGTGAAGCGAATGAGCCCATGTGGGTATATTTTAATCATTGTTAATAATTATTAACAAGCTGGATATATTAATTCGTTTTGGTTGTCCACATCACTGCGCTAGGTAACATGGGCCACAGATCAGTTAGCTCTTAGATGTCCTATACGCTTCTTATATTTGCATTCTATCTTGTGATATTGGCTTAGACATCTGATTACAGCATTTAGTTTCAAGGAAACAATACCGGTGGCAAGTAGAATATGAACCGGTTCTGGGCTCATTTCCACCAGCAGTTCACCAACGCACATTGACCAGTTTGTTGACGTATGGTTAAACAAAATCTTTGATTTATTTATTGTGCATTTAAGGAGCTTGAGTCAAACATTTGCATGGACCATTATGTAATTTCCCAATGCATTTATATAATATTCATAGAGTCCGGTGAAACTAATATTATTCAGGGTGAAGCTGGGCTACCCATTTGGAAGAGTATATTTTACTTTTTACTGATTAGCTACATTATTTCATGGAGAATAGGATTATGTATCACTTTTTTCTTGAAAATACGTGAATGCCTACATCAATACACGGCTTATGCAAACAGACATGTAAAGTGGAAATATATAATTATGGCAGCGTACACAACCTTACAGAGGCGTGAAAATGTGTGGGTACCTCCGTATGAATTGTTCTTCACACATAGTTCCTGAGGCCTAACCATTCCTAAATCAAGTATAGCAGATTAAATTCAGTGCTCAAGCCCTCTGCTCCATCAAAATGTTTAACTCGAGTCTTCGTATTTGCAATTTTATTTGCATGTTGTGTCACGTCTCGAAATTATTTTAATTATACATGGGTATTAAAAAGGGCTCATCTGCAGATGGGCAGATCCTGAATTTGAGGTAAAAGAGTTAAGACATAAGATGGCCGACGTCTTTGAAGGTTCAGCAGCTGAGCCCAGGTTCGAAAGCAAACACGATAAACCAAATGCTAAGGAATAATCTAATCTAATCTGTGGAAAGGCTAGTTGATTGGTAGCAAATACTTGAATCATGTTGTTGCCGGATTACATTTAAGAAGCAGCTAGCTGCCTTGCCGCGTGGTGTTATCCTTAAAGAACCCTGAGGTACAAGGAGTGGATGGCAGTTCTCCTATGGTGGCCTGTAGATTCATATTATCCATAGTGATGTCAGGAGCTCCATTGGTGTTCCTATTACCTCCATTCATCTGAACAAAATACTCTAGACATCCACATGGTTGTCGAGATAATCAGCTATAAAAAGAGGACTTTAATGCGGCTGCCGGGTTAGTCCTCTTATCCAAACATTTGGGCGCTCTACCTGTGGATTAATTTGTACAATAGGGTGAATTTTCATCACTCGTGGGAATCTTCTCTTAACCATTGTCAAATGTGATGACAAAGAAGAAATCACCTGATTTTGCCGATGACAATTCGGGCATGGATTTGGGGAGCAGTGGGTATTAGGGCCTTTGATAGTCATTTCGCAGTACTCTACTATTACCCAGTTATGGTTTAATATGGTTAAACGAGACCTGTTGCACTGTTGACGGATAGTTTACCCAGACAATGCTTCAGTGTGTGGATGGGCAGATATCTTGAAGTTGTGTCTTTGATAATACAGGATATTTGGATCTAACGTTGATAACATTAAGATTATTATGAGTCATTACATTTAAGGCATATTCCCATCTCATCTCATTGTTAGAAACCGCTTAGTCCTGTACAGGGTAGTGGTGAGCCGGAGCCTATACCGGCAGACACAGGGCGCAAGGCAGGGATATACCCACGATGTGACGCCGGTCCATCACCGGGCACTGAGGGCAATTTAGTCTGCAAGCCAATTAACCTATGCAACAACATGTTTTTTGGACTGTGGGAGGAAACCGGAGTGCCCGGTGAAAACCCACGCGGACACGGGGAGAGAACATGCAAACTCTACACAGAAGGCACCCTAGCCGAGATTCGAACCCAGGACCTTTTTGCTGTGAGGCGAGAGCGCTACCCAATGGGCCACCGTGCCTCATAGGTTAATTGGCTCGCAGATTAAATTAGCCGCAGTGCCCGGTGATGGACTGGCGTCCCATCGGGGGCATATCCCTGCCTTGCGCCCTGTGTCTGCCGGGATAGGCTCCGGCTCACCGCAACACTGTACAGGACGAAGCGGTTTCTGACAATGAGATGAGATGAGACATTTTGCATTATCTCGAGTAACATGTACAAATGATGGGATACAAGGCCGAGAAGACGTACACCGCGGAGATGGAGCGATGGAAATCAGCTCGTGTGCTGATTCTAGGCGATTTCATGTCAGTTTCGTGAGGGAAGGCCACATATTTTGGTTGCCATCACCCAGCAGTGTGTTGACAGTGTATTGATAAGTTACATAAGGAATCGGTAGAAAATGGTGTACTCGAAATGTACACGTAAATTTGTATTATTACTATGCTATTTAGTTATGTAATATCCACAAACATGTTTCCATTCGTTTGTCAATTAAAATTGAATCATTTTTATGATATGAGTTTTAATTATTGTGTTGTAAACACGAACGGTTATTTAAGGTATGGGTACTTTTTGCCAGTGTACATTCGTTACATATGGTTATTTAAGGTCTTTAGCCACTTTAAAAGTTACTGTGCAGCAATATTTATTATTTCTCTGGTCTCACAAATTAATCCGTTCCATCGATGTGGGTTTTTGTGACATTGCGCATGGCGCAAAAGTAGAATAATTACATGGCATGGGTCATGTCACAGGTCTACAAAGCAAAAACACTGGGCACTAATGCACTGACCTCGGTATTCAGGGGTCAATGTATGGCGACGTTTCGTCTCCAACGTGAAACGTTGCGAAGCAAAGAGAAGGAACATTCGACACCGCTATTCCCGAGAGAACAGCCATGCGCTAGGCCGTAATTTTAACAAGAGAATAAAGTATATCGGTATGACAATGAACAACTATATAATTGAAAAATATCTGCTGACCTTAGTTGTTTTATTTGGCCAACTGTAAAAACCTATCATGAATAAGATCGTGAAAATAAACCGCCATGCCAACTACAGTTTGCATGCGCAAATAACCCACGCTACAGTGGCAGATTAATTTCAGTGCGGTCTTGTATTTAAATGAGCACTGGCAATAAGAGGAATTTCAAATATTGCATGTTGACATTGAAAAGGAGCAAGTGTTCAAAGAAATCGTTTGGAAATGTATATACTCGAACATTAACCACGTGTGTATAGATATACCGGAGAATGAATGACAACATGACCATTTGCTTCCAAAAGCTGCTCTTTCGGGATAGCCATGTCGAGCGCTTTTCTCTCCTTTGCGACGTTTTCACCTCACACGTTGGAGGCATTCTCGGGCGTTTTGAGAGAGCAGGAGCGATCGACACGGCTATCCCGAAAGGGCAGCTTCTGGAAGCAATCATGCAACGAGCCGTGAAAAGCTGTTTCGGTCAACATTTACCATTGCGAGTGCATGGTCCTTTCATAGCACGTTTTAGTTGTTAGAGCCCCAACAATGCTTCGAGCTGCACAGCATTGTGAGAAATACGAACGTAAATGTTTAACGAACATTATTGATTCAGAAATGTATTCATTAAAATGTGTCAGTGATACAGTGCTGTTGGCAGACTGCTCGACTCACAATTGTGAGGCTGTGAGTTCGAATTCAGATAATAAATGAATGAAAGGTTATATTTGTTCAACCACTTTATTCAGCACTTTGCTAATTATGCGTTGACTGAAACGGTGACTGAGCTCGAGATAGTAGACAGTCCATGGATCACGTTGGATCGTTTCCATCAGAGACGTGGAGCATTTAGACCATAAAGGCTTGTTAGTACCTTGGCTGGGGCGTTGCAGTTGTACACAAAAATTTAGTTCCTGAGGCTAGAACATTTAGAATTGAACTAAAATAATTGTTCCCAAGAGCTGCGTTTCTCGTTCCTCCTTTCACGACGTTTCACTTTTCACTTTGGAGGCATCCTCAGGCTCTATCCGCATGCTCATAATGAGAGCAGCTCCTTGAAAATGTCATGCATCGAGCTGTGAAAACCTACATCATTACAATTAGAGTGAGGTATACAGAAAAAATAATAATTAGTGTCTTTATGAAGAATCTAAGAAACAAAGTAGCAGAATGTACAATAGAAAATATTGAGGAATTAGAAAATGGCTTGGGAGATTATAGATTTCAACTTTACATTTTACATTGTGGGTGTTTAAGGGAGAATAATCTATCTTATTAAGATAGTCAGAAAGCTGGAGTTTTACAAGGAAATGAACTAAAGAGCATCTGACGTAACTCAGCTACCAGTGAATAGCACTGAATACACTTGACAATGGTAAATCACTGAACCGTCTAGTATTAGTTATAGACTGCTGAAGGTGGGAAGTTATTAGATAGAGAGTTGCACGCATTAGTGTTTGCTCTATCTGGCAGACTGAATCCGTCGCAGTTGATTGTGGTTCCTTTTTGGAAAACAAAGGATAATCATGTAGGCTGTAACAACTGTCACGGTCTCCCTTCGTTCAGTGCTAGGCAAGATTTTATTTGTTTAGGTTCCATAAAAAATGATAGAATTTCAGCAGCCTCAGCAGTCAGGTTCCGAAATTTACATAGGCAACAGCAGATGATATCTTTGTCATTCTACCCTTGTTTAGTTTAATTGCGACGTTCATCATAGGCTGTATCGCTCGGCTCGGGTGCCTTTCTGTGTGGAGTTTGCATGCTCTCCCCGTGTCCGCGTGGGTTTTCGCCGGGCACTCCGGTTTCCTCCCACAGTCCAAAAAGCATGCTGCTACATAGGTTGATTGGCTCGCATGCTAAATTGCCCCGCAGTGCCGGCGATGGACTGGCGTACCATCGTCGGTATATCCTTGCCTTGCGCCCTGTGTCTGCCGGGATAGGCTCCGGCTTCACCGTGACCCTGTATAGGACTAAGCGGTTTCAGACAATGAGATGAGATGAGATGTTGTACATAGAGAGACATCGGAAAAGGTTACCTTAACAAGTTACCCCTTGTGCCTTGCGATAGACTGGCGTCCGATCTTGAGTATAACCCTGTCTAGCTGTCTGTTTGTGCTGGGCTAGGTACTGGCATATAATTGTTCACATCCTGGGCACACCACATATTTTCACATATATGGTCTGCATACCTTAGCAAATAAATAATAACATGTAATAGTTTAACAAAGCACACATCATAGACTCTCAACACGTTTTTAAATCTGATCTCCCTGTCACCTAGAGCCAAAGTTTATCGCTGTTCCTGGTACTTTATCTCCTGGGCCTAAACAACTCACATTGCTACCAAAGTCGCATCAGGTATCACTTTAACAGTTTACATTAAGTCAATTGTAATTTACAATCTATTGAATGAGGTGTTGCTCTCTCCATGTATCTGATGATCGGTATGAGCTTTAATTACTGAGGTCACTTGAGCAAGCCAGACGTGGAGAACTCCTGCATGTTGTGGGAACCTTTGGAGCATTCATCCGAGGAGGCATGTGTTGGGAGTTAACTTGCAATCCATCTTTTCGTGTGTGGGAGGTGCGTGTGTCTGATTAAGTGAAAATAACTCTCCGGGTGGCAGCACTGAATGAGGGAGACTAAATTACAAACGCTCTTTCAGAACTCAGCAGACACGGGGAGGACATCCAAACTGCACACAGAAAGGCACCTGAGACTACTTGCTGTGAGGCTGCAGCCATACTCCCTGTGCCACCATTGCCACCCTTTATATCGTTTTAATTGAGGATGTGTGAAATAGCACTCTGAAGGGTGAGTTTGAACAGACATAAAGCCGATGTTGAACCCTGGCTTCTGCGTTACCTGCATTAATCTTTGTGCTTCTGTGCAGTCATCAGTGGAAGTGAATTTGCCCATACACTATTGGAAAATTAATTTTGTAAATCTAAAAAAACACAATTTGCTAGGTGGCTTTGTTGCAGTTACTATGTAACTATGCTAGATGACCTGTGTGTCAGTGGTATAATTAATATCTATAACATTCCAGCTAATTCGTATTGCATTATGTTAACTATTATTGGGAAAGTGTAAAGACACATTTTTTTCAGAAGTTATTTATACATATACTAATATAGTGCATGTATTTTTTTATTATTATTTGTGACGGCTAGTCTTACTGATCACAATTTGACCGTGTTTTTTCATGAATTTTACAATTTATTGTTGTTTGCTGTACATTACTAGAAATGAGGTTATCTTTGAAAGAGGGCATTCAGCTCTCAATGATCTCTAAACTGGTTATAAAGGTCTATCACTAATGGCTCTGAAAATGGCCAGAACTTGGCTTTTGATGAAATATGATGTAGGAATTTAATTATTGTTCATTAAATTAAATCCTCAAGCCTTTCTTGTTTCAGGAGATCATATTTAGATAAGCTGATTGACACTTGGTATGCTATTGCCACAATGCTGCCAAAAGGCGTTCTTTAGAATATGAGTAATGAACCAACTAATGAATTGGTAAACAACCATAGAGGGTTTGGCAACTGTCAGACTTGATACCTTTTTTCAGTTCAACGCCGATCTGATCTCTACTGGGGGTTGGCACAGCGACGTAGCTGGTAATGCTGCTGGCCTCAGAGCAAGAAGTCCTCGGGTTCAACTCCCAAGTGAATACCATTCTGTGTGACGTTTGCATGTTCTCCCTGTGTCCACATGGATTGTTGGCATGTACTCGGATTTCCTCCCACAGTTCAAAGAGGTACTGCCTAGGTTAATTGGCGTGCTGAATTAATTGTCCCCGGTGCCCTGCAATGTACTGGCGTCCTATCATGGGCGCAGCCCTGCCTTGCACCCTGTGTCTAAGAGTGCAAACTCTGATAAGATTAAGCAGGTACTGATGGTGATGATGGTCTACACCAGATTGACTTTATCTCACACGCATAGAACCTCAACAGTCCTACACAACCTCTAGGCTCTAAGTCAAACTACTGAAGCTCATTTCATGAGCCTGGCATTATTGACTTTTTTTAAATCTATAACTGAAGTTAGAAATTACAATTTATAGCACATATCTATATTGCAGAACTGTCTGTATTTGTGCTCGACCTGTATTGTAACACCGTTGCATGTTATTGAGCTATTACAGTCAATTACAATGCAGCCCATATCTTTAATAATAAAGGAGAGGCTAGGATGACCCAGAACCCTACTATTCTCTTTCTCCTTCTGCTTGGGTGGTCACCCAAACGAGACAGAGAATTTAACAAATAACGAGTGCCCTTTCAGATCACTGCAGGAAAAAAAATGTATAAAATATTCATGAGAAATGCGTTGTTAACCTTGACAAATATTAGTGAATTCATATTTGTTTTACATTATCATCTGACAGCCTGCCTACGTACAAATTAATTTTGTTGCAGTGAATTTCTACCATGATCCTGTCAGCTCCACCTGACATACAACCAATCAGGCCGCTGATTCATGGAAAACATTTTTGTAACAACATCACCGTGATTTTGAACATTGTTTGGCTACATGCCACA
>JAZEWT010000001.1:6894481-6913876 GCA_036362905.1 Mordacia mordax
CCCGTCGTCGGGTGTATTCCTGCCTTACGCCCTGTGTTTCCGGGATAGGCTCCAGCTCACCGTGACCCTATATAGGATTAAGCGGTTTCAGATAATGAGATCATTAAAAAATGATGTGATATATATATTTAGTGTATCAGACATTCAAGCTTAACCAGGCTCTTGGGTCATACATTTGAGAGGGGGTTCAATGTGATCTATAAAATACAGATGCTCTTACACCAGCAACATTGAACACCGTGTTGTAGTACATTCCAGTTAAAATCAAGTTTTTCAACCGTGACTAAGGTTTTAAACAAGAAGTTACAATCTCAGAATGCTTGGAGATGTATCCAACGTGGGAGAGTGGAGGAGTCCTCGACACGGCCATCCCGAAAGGACTGCTTTAGAAACCAACATCGGTTTCAAGAGTGACCTTTTTAGCTGCTATTTGTAAAATATTTCAACCACAGCACGGTGTTTAATCGTGCATTTACAGTACAATCCAGATACACAAAGACACACTCACTCTATCGCCTCTATTCATGACCTTTAAAAGAGGTATTTTCAGAAACGTATCCAGTTTGTTTTATCAACAAACATTTTTACGCCTCTGTCCACATGCTATCTCTCACATTACAATGTATTTAGTAATCTTACCACACTCGTGAGGCACTATACATCATCTGAACGAGAATAACTACAATGACACATCCAGAGTATTTCATCCTGTTAAATACACGACATTTTAATAACAATAATACAACTTATAACGACTGCAAATTCCATTTTGCTTGCAAATTCCATACCTGGTCATGGAATTTGCATGAATACTGATTGCCACAAGCTTTAAATTGTCACATGTTCAACAGGTCTTACTGACACGTGATGAACACGGGGCCCCTGCAAAAGAGTGATGGTTTTTTTTTTACCAGAGCCAGAAATTGTTCTCAATATGACTTTCAACCTTGAAATAAACATTCCAGCGTTCGGCCTGAATTACCACGTTAGATTATTACATAAACAGATTTTTTTCTCTCCAAATTGTCCAAGGTTGAGTCATATTTAGCCACAGACGTTGCCGCGTGTTTTTGTGTCGTTGGTGACAATAACACTCTTGCCCTGCGGCAACTTGAATAGAAAACCGCTGTTATTCATTCATTATCAATATCTGCTTAAGCCTGTACAGGGTCGCGGTGGGGGGGGAGGAGGGGCAGAGCCTATCCCGGGCCCACAGAGGCGGGGGAATACCCGGGATGTGACGCCAGCACATCGCAGGGCACACTAAAATCCACGTGGGCACGAGGAGAGAACACGCAAACTCCACGCAGAAAGGCAACCGAGCCGGGAATCGAGCCCGGGTCCTTCTTGCTGCGAGGCGATAGCGCTCGCAGCTCAAAGATACACCTGGGTCAGCGAATAAATGTATGCTTCAGACTATTGGGATGTTAATACACCGTTCACAATCCTGCCAACGGTGGTGGAAATTTCCGCTCAATCATATCCCATCGTGATTGCCCCACGGTTTAAACCGCAAAGAAGGGATACGGAGGGAATGTGTTTGTGCATAATCATAGGATTAAATGGCCTGATAAATTGCGTGCTGTGCCTATTAGCTCTCAAGGTGAAATGCCTTGGCAACCAACGGACGTTAGGTTACTGTGCAGAGTGGCAATAAAAGTCACCGCCATGTGCAACCGCTTACGCTGTGTTCCACTGTGAAACAGCAGTTTGAAAAGAACACATGCATAATTACTCCGGGGACCTGCTTTACTTGGAAGGTGGCCTCCAGTTACCGAGAGTGAATTGTCATTAATTAATGATAATAATGATACATTTAACGGCAGGTACTATATTTTTTTGAACGCATTGAAATGCTTGACGTATATGTATTATTAAGCTGATCTAAAACCACAGTTTGAAAGCATAAGTAATATATGGCACCATGAAGTATTCAGCAGAGAGTGTAATGAGCACAGGCGTGCTCAGAGGTGTAAGGAATCCGCGCAGGGCAGTGGCGAGCATCACGAATACTCATGACCACAACATCGGGTCCTACATCTGATCTATGCTGGTTGGGTGACAGAGCCATCTCGCACACTGCTCCCAGACGTTGGAGCTCCGTGCCATTGGAGATTCAGTCAGCTGGGTAGGGCGGCGCGGTGGCCCAGTGGTTAGCGCTGACGCCTCACAGCAAGAAGGTCCCGGGTTCGAATCTCTCGGCTCGGGTGCCTTTTCTGTGTGGAGTTTGCATGCTCTCCCCGTGTCCGCGTGGGTTTTCGCCGGGTACTCCGGTTTCCTCCCACAGTCCAAAAGCATGCTCCTGGATAGGGTGATTGGCTCGCAGACTAAAATTGTCCCGCAATGCCCGGCGATGGACTGGCGTCCCGTCGTCGGGTGTATTCCTGCCTTACGCCCTGTGTTTCCGGGATAGGCTCCGGCTCACCGTGACCCTATATAAGATTAAGCGGTTTCAGATAATGAGATGAGATGAGTCAGCTGGGTCCCCAGGCATCTTCATATGCTGTCTTAAGACTCACTTGTGGAACAATAATTTGCATCGCTTATGTTATGTTCTTCTCTAAATTATAGGCATTATTTAACTTTCAATTGAACTGCTCTGATGTTACTGTTGCTGTTCTCGCCACAGCTCAGATTTGCAACAAATAAAACGCCCCCAAAAATCAGTTATTGTTGTTGATTGGCTGTTCGTATGTCGTTGTTGTTGCCATTCTGCCCGCAGCTCTGTGCAGCATTTCGTGACCTGCGAGTGACAAGAGTCTAGAAGTGCAATTATTTGTACTTGTTCCATAATGCGGCGATGGACTGGCGTCCTATCGTCGGTATATCCTTGCCTTGCGCCCTGTGTCTGCCGGGATAGGCTCCGGCTTCACCGTGATCCTGTATAGGACTAAGCGGTTTCAGACAATGAGATGAGATGAGATTTTCTATTAGGTGCCCTTCATTGCGTTACAGTCATTATTTTACTTAATTTATCTATTCTGATGTTGTTAACATGCCTTTCTCTCCATAGCTCTGTGCAACGCTTTGTGACTCTCTGGTGAAAAGCGCTTAGAAATGCAAATATTATTATTATTATCTTCCTTCTGTCTTCAATGGTTTCTGTGCTATTATTCACCGATTGAAGCCATAGGGAACATTTCCGGACGATAATAGCTACGATCTCCTTACTTATAACTGAATCTTCTTCCTGGAGATGAGGCTGATAAACCTGAACCTGTCACAGGTTGATAGATGTCAATATGTCTTCCTTCAAATGCTACTTTTTATCTTGAATGTTAAGAAATTAATGAAGCACATGTCGCTGGTTGCTGGACAGATTGATTGCCGATAAGCAGCAAAGTTCATCCTGCAGCTCCATGAGGTTTACACTTCCCACCTTCAAATCGGCAACAAATGAGAAAGTGGGATTAGTGCGTAACTTTGTGAGAAGAGGTAGTAATGTCGGGCGGCACGGTGGCACAGTGGGTAGCGCTGTCGCCTCACAGCAAGAAGGTCCCGGATTTGAATCTCGGCTCGGGTACCTTTCTGTGTGGAGTTTGCATGTTCTCTCCCCGTGTCCGCGTGGGTTTTCGCCGGGCGCTCCAGTTTCCTCTCACAGTTCAAAAACATGTTGCTGCATGGGTTAATTGGCTTGCAGACAAAGTTGCCCGCAGTGCCAGGGGATGGACTGGCGTCCATTTGTGGGTGTATCCCTATGTTGCGCCCTGTGTCTGCCGGGATAGGCTCCGGCTTACCGCGACCCTGTACAGGACTAAGCGGTTTCTGACAATGAGATTAGATGAGGAAGTAATGTCCGCGCATTGGATGCCTGCCTCAAAACCAGTGGAATTTAAGATCAGGTTCCTTATATGTAAGTACTTGCGAGGGCTATCTCCACTTTATATTCTGGAGCTGATTTGATCTTACGAGCATTCATGATGGGCGGCACGGTGGCCCAGTGGGTAGCGCTGTCGCCTCACAGCAAATAGGTACCGGGTTCGAATCTCAGCTCGGGTGCCTTTCTGTGTGGAGTTTGCATGTTCTCTCCCCGTGTCCGCGTGGGTTTTCGCCGGGCACTCCGGTTTCCTCCCACAGTCCCCAAAACATGCTGCTGCATAGATTAATTGGCTTGCAGACTAATTTGCCCGCAGTGCCTGGTGATGAACTGGCGTCCCATCGTGGGTATAGCCCTGCTTTACCCCCTGTGTCTGCTGGGATAGGCTCGTGTAGCAGGATGGTGCCTCGGTCATGGCTGTGTTATTGGAGTGATCGGGTGTTCACTCTTGTGGCCACCTGGTTGGGTTGTGGAACTCCCTACTGGTGCCCCCTCCCCCTCCAATTGTGGAATTTCTACAGTTGTATGTCAGGCTCTCTGTCGATATTTTTAAGTCTTGACTGAAAACATAATTGTAAATTATTGTTGTTAATATGGTCGTTATGAGGGGTTCCACAAATAGCATACGTTTTCGGAGTGCGTTTTATGAATCAAAAACACGAATTTTGAACGAACAGAATCATCACCTTACCATTATAATGAGAGATGTTTAAAGCAGAATGACATCTGTGGTACAGTACAGAAAGCTGGACATTACTGGACTTCTGCACTCCTCCACAAATTCTCCGGTCATCCAATTATGGCCTGCTATGCCTGTTCCAGATCCCAATCGCTACTCAATAAGTGTTTCATGGGGCTTTCTCTCCTACAGACTGTGGAATTCACTCCCACAGGAGATCAGCTTCACCTCGTGAAAAATCATGCAAATCTAGCCTGAACACTCGCATCTGTTCATCAATTGTTGAATGCGGATGCATGTGGAGTGTAAGAAGACTTTCGTGGCAGGACAGGGTAAGCAATTTGCAACGTTAGAATTGAGCATATCAGGAATGGAGAGGCGGTAGGAGAAAACGGCACTGAACTGGGACCCCATCGATCGCAGACCAAGGGAAAGACGTAAAGTCATGTGGTGAATAGTTGGATTTATAAATTATGACCGCTGTGAAATTTACCGTAAGGAAGGATTGGCGAAGTGTTTTGGCATCAATACGATCGGTTACAATGACAAACCTTTTCTATCTGGGACAGAATTGGGCCACAAGGGATGCTTAGAAATTGCAATTCTGTACCAAGGAGAAAGTATTTGTTGCAGAGCTAAGATGTTACTTTCACGTCCCAAACTCAGGCACGGTAATTATGTTAATAAACTTTCCATTTGAAAAGAATGTATCCCTAACAGGGCGGCGCGGTGGCCCAGTGGTTAGCGCTGTCGCCTCACAGCAACAAGGTCAAGGTTCGAATCTCTCGGCTCGGGTGCCTTTCTGTGTGGAGTTTGCATGCTCTCCCCGTGTCCGCGTGGGTTTTCGCCGGGTACTCCGGTTTTCTCCCACAGTCCAAAAGCATGCTCCTGGATAGGTTGATTGGCTCGCAGACTAAAATTGTCCCGCAATGCCCGGCGATGGACTGGCGTCCCGTCGTCGGGTGTATTCCTGCCTTACGCCCTGTGTTTCCGGGATGGGCTCCGGCTCACCGTGACCCTATGTAGGATTAAGCGGTTTCAGATAATGAGATGAGATGGGAAGTTAGTCTGCAGGTCGTGTGCGGTGGGGGTGAAGTATGGGTGTTTCCATTTCTTTCCGCTCTGGAACTACATTCTATTATATAAATTCAGTATAGAGTTTGTAATAAGTAGAACATGTTTTTAGCATTTCTGGCAATTATACACGTTGTTAAGATCTCAAAACACCAAAATAGACACATTTCACAATGAGTCTAGTTTGCAAAAACCACACAAACTTGTTGCAAAAGTGTACATATTACATATGTCCACTCGCAAAAAGCATCATCTGCCTAATACTGACAATCAGGATCAACAGAAAGCTATGTCTGGTGAAGGCCAATCAGTTTGAAGGGCAATGCAAATGTTATCAAAGCTTCCTGTTTGTATAATTTGCAACAAGCATGTGTGGCTTTTGCAAACTAGACACATTGTGCAATGTGTCTAGTTTGGTGTTTTGAGATCTTAACACGTGGATACTTTCCAGAAATGGTAAAAACCTGTTCTACATATTACATATGTACACTGGCAAAAAGTACCCATGGCTTAAACAGATCCACCTGAGCTACTAAACATTGATATTGCATTGTCCTGAGCTGACTGCCTTTTGGCATCATCTAGCCAACACTGACAATCAGGCTCAAAAGAAAGGCATGTCTGGTATAGGCCAATCAGTTTGAAGGGCAATGCAAATGTTATCAAAGCCTCTTGTTTGCATAATTTGCAACAAGCATGTGTGGCTTTTGCAAACTAGACACATTGTGCAATGTATCTGTTTTGGTATTTTGAGATCTTAACACGTGTATACTTTCCAGAAATGGTAAAAACCTGTTCTACTTATTACATATGTACACTGGCAAAAATTACCCATAGCTTAAACAGATCCACGTGAGCTACTAAACATTGATATTGCATTGTCCTGTACTGACTGCCTTTTGGCATCATCTGGCTAACACTGACGATCAGGCTCAAAAGAAAGCCATGTCTGCTGTCGGCCAATCAGTTTGAAGTACAAAGGATACGTTATCAAAGCTTCCAGTTTGCACATTTTGCAACAAGCATGTGTGGCTTTTGCAAACTAGACACATTGTACAATGTGTCTCTTTTGGTGTTTTGAGATCTTAACACGTGTATACTACTTTCCAGAAATAGTAAAAACCTGTTCTATCTATTACATATGTACACTGGCAAAAAGTGCCCATAGCTTGAACAGATCCACCTAAGCTACTAAACATTGATATTGTCACCTGCTGATGCTGAGAAGCTAATGCACATCTTCATCTCCTCATGAAGCGATTACTGCAATGCACACCTCCCCGGCAACCCTGCCTGCTTGATCAATTGTCTTCAACGTGTGCAGAATGCGGCTGCTGGAGTCCTCACTCGCACACCCATCCACGATCACATATCCCCAGTGCTGATGTCTCTTCACTGATTTCCTGATAAATGCAGGATTCGATTCAAGATCCTCCTTCTCGCCTACAAGGCTCTCACTGGCGCTGCTCCGACATACCTTCGTGAGCGACTTCAGGCACCTTCCTCAACACGCCAACTTTGAGCCTCTAATACCGGCTCGCTGCATGTGCCCAGATCGCACTTCCATTCGATGGGTGACAGAGCCTTCTCGCTCACTGCTCCCAGACTCTGGAATGCCTTTCCATTGGTGATTCGGTCAGCTGAGTCCCTGAACATTGTCAAATCTCACTTGTTCCGTAAGGCTTTCAAGTCCTCTGGTTAGGACTGTTGATGCGGCTCAATGTTGTTGTGCCAGGACGATGGCTCTCTGCCGACCTGTGCCTGCTCGGGAACATTTGTTCCTTCCTTGTTGGTTGAAGAACTATTATTTTTTTATCGCTTATTTTAAGTCCTATAATTTATTGCTACTACTTCACTTTAAGGGCGGCGCGGTGGCGCAGTGGTTAGCGCTGACGCCTCACAGCAAGAAGGTCCCGGGTTCGAGTCTCTCGGCTCGGGTGCCTTTCTGTGTGGAGTTTGCATGCTCTCCCCGTGTCCGCGTGGGTTTTCGCCGGGTACTCCGGTTTCCTCCCACAGTCCAAAAGCATGCTCCTGGATAGGTTGATTGGCTCGCAGACTAAAATTGTCCCGCAATGCCCGGCGATGGACCGGCGTCCCGTCGTCGGGTGTATTCCTGCCTTACGCCCTATGTTTCCGGGATAGGCTCCGGCTTCACCGTGACCCTATATAGGATTAAGCGGTTTCAGATAATGAGATGAGATGAGAGATGAGACTTCACTTTAAGGTGACATATTCTGATGTTGCTCACATGCAGTTCTCGCCACAGCTCGTATTTGTAACAAAAAAACCCCCAAAAGAACGTTATTGTTGCTGATTTGCCGTTCTGATGTTGTCGATGGCGTGCCGTTCTTCCCGTAGCTCTCGGCAGAAAATCACTCTCAAAATGCAATTGTTATTATTTCAAAGTTGTCTGGGCAGCGTGGCAGAGTCGGTCACATTCCCTCTCGAGGGGCTCTCTAGAGCGCCTTCTAGTAGAGACCCTTATGCCAGCAGGAGCACGAGTGAATGATTATACGGCTGCATGCCGTTCCTGCAATAACATTTCGAAATTGGAAACTGTTTATGTATAATCATTCTCACCGAAATGTCCAGTACGCTCCGTCAGCGGCACTAGTGTGTTATTCGAACGCCTGCGCTTGACCTTCCAATGTACCTTCCAATTGCACTACACAGGCCGCTGACGATTTTATAATTTTCCAAGGTCTTTCCACAAATGAGACTGCCTTTCTCGACCTTTCATTGAGACAGCGGTCCATCGCAGGGCACGGTGTGGGGAAACTTTGTCAATAGGCCAATTAACCTAGGCAGCAACATGCATTTGGACTGTGGGAGAAAACTAGAGTATCCGGCGAGAAAACGCACAGACACGGGGGAGAACATGCAAACCCCACGCAAAAAGGAACCCGAACGGAGACTTGAACCCAGGTATTATTGCTGTGAGACGGCAGCGCAATCCGTTACGCTACCCGTAAACGTGCATTCTAATCGAATGGTAATATAATGGCATTTTGTTTGTTGTTGACATGGCCTGCTCTCCACAGCTCATATTTGTAACAATTAAAAAAAAATGTTATTATTGTTATTGTTGTTGATTTTCCGTTCATATGTTGTTCTTGTTGGTGTTGCTGACATGCTGTTCTCTGTGCAGCGCTTTGTGACCCCCGGGTGAAAAGCACTCTGGAAGTGCAATAATTATTATTATTAACTCTGACCACTAATGAGACCCAGAATATCAAATTCGAGCCACACTTTGTCTAACTAAATGGTCCTTGATCACGTGAGTCCGGAAATGCAATAATGGGTCGATCGACCAGAGAATACATGTTATTCATTCGTGGTGACAGAAGATTGTTCTGATTTGTTAACTAACCCTGAGAATATACAACTAAATGAGAGGATCTGCGTCAGTGCCCAGCTATGTGCCCGGGGTGCCGTGGAGAGAAGCGCATCAATAAACTTAGCCGAGTCAAATAACCACCCTGATTAGGTCGTGGGCGGCACGGTGGCCCAGTGGGTAGCGCTGTCGCCTCACAGCAAGAAGTCCCGGGTTCGAATCTCGGTTCGGGTGCCTTTCTGTGTGGAGTTTGCATGTTCTCTCTCCCAGTGTCCGTGTGGGTTTTCGCCGGGCACTCCGGTTTCCTCGCACAGTCCAAGAAACTTGCTGCTGCATAGGTTAATTGGCTTGCAGACTAAATTGCCCTCAGTGCCCGGTGATGGACTGGCGTCCCATCGTGGGTATATCGCTGCCTTGCGCCCTGTGTCTGCCGAGATAGGCTCCGGCTCACCGCGACCCTGTAGAGGACTCAGCGGTTTCTCACAATGAGATGGGATGATTAGGTTGTCATTTAAGCAAATATAAGAAGCGGCATCGGAATTACTTTGATATGTGTTGGGTGCCCGCATGTTTGTTGGTTGACAGATTGAGTTCACAGAGAACGGAACAGCCGTGGCTGATTAGGTGGCTCATGGGTCAGAGCACGGAATTGGAAAAATGAGAGACAGGGTTCGAAGCCAGCCACCGATGACAAAACTGAGATTCTCAAGTATAGCGAACATGTCAAAGCACATTGTAAATGTGACAATATTTTTTCCTAAATGCCAACTCTACGATATTATACACAGATATTATCACTTTGATAACCAGGTAACAAACATATCGTAGAGAATTGTTTTTTATAAATTCCGGGGCGTGGGAAACCACAGGTCAGTGGGAAGGCAACCAGAACCGGCGCCAACAACTGTCCAAGCTATGTGCTGTGATCAGGGTTCAACTGCATTAATGAGTGATTACACGTATGGGAGGAAACTGACGTAGTTACAGAAAACCCACGCATGCGGTTGGGTCAAGGATCGAAAAATATCATGCAATAGAACTAGGCATGCGTCAAGTGACCAATAATATCCTGGCATCTCATTAGATGACAGGCTTTATGACGTCACAACCAGCCCAATAGATCGAATCATGCATTTCATCTCATCTCATTGTCTGAAACCGCTTAGTCCTATACAAGGTCGCGGTGAGCCAGAGCCTATCCCGGCAGACACAGGGCGCAAGGCAGGGATACACCCACGATGGGACGCCAGTCCATCGCCGGGCACTGCGGGGCAATTTAGCCTGCGAGCCAATTAACCTATGCAGCCGCATGCTTTTGGACTGTGGGAGGAAACCGGAGTGCCCGGCGAAAACCCACGCGGTCACGGGGAGAGCATGCAAACTCCACACAGAAAGGCACCCGAGCCGAGATATTCGAACCCGGGACCTTCTTGCTGTGAGGCGACAGCGCTAACCACTGGGCCACCGTGCCGCACCTGCCCCAGGATGTCTCGACCCGAACGCTTGTGGGAACGTGTGCCCCCTAGTGTGGATTAAAAACAAGGTCACGCGAAAGGATCGCGGAAGTGGTTCCGCAGGTTTATTCAGTAACGGAGAGGATGATACACTTCTCTTCAAGAGTTTCAAATTCATACTTCCTGCTTTGACGCTAATAATACCAATGAACTATAAAAATTGAACAAACGGATATCTCAGAACAACTTTTGATATCCCTCTAAGCTACTTCTTTTAAATACACATTTTACCACTGTCCATCATACCCGGCTATAGAGAATGCCCATCGCATGGCAGTCAAACCATGTATTTTTTTTTTAAATAAAAACGACAACAAACGTAAAATCAAATTTCGTTGCTTTTTTGTTGTGGAAATAATTGGTGATGAAGCTGAGGCCATCAAATCACTCGGATATCTGTGCTGTCGGCCAAGTGCTCTGGCTTCTATCTATCCGGATTTGATGTGGTTTATACGACTTCAAAACATTGTACAATGCCATATCCCAAGCCATCGAAACGTGTGTTAAAGTTGCCCTCAATGCCCGTTGCCTCATCCATGGCTAAATAAGAAGTCCGCACAGCCCAGAAGAAGTGGAGAATGGTGACCTTAAACATAGTAAATATCAACGGTCAAAATCAAACGAAATTAAATGAACCAGAGAGCAGACTGAACAAAAGCGATCGCATTGACTTTGACATATCTACAGGCAGATGTCACCGCCTAAGGCCAGCACCATAATTCTCTCCACAGCTCTGTGCAGCGCTTTGTGACCCTCGGGTGAAAAGCGCTCTGGAAGTGCGATTATTACTAAGCAGCGAGTAAATGCTCATTGCAAAGCCATGGCAACGACCCGTGCACGTAGGCGCACTAAATAATTGCGTGGTGACGTCACGCACAGAGAGGAGCGTGACATTTCTGTGACACCCGTGACTCGCTGTCGTGGCAACACCATTGGCAGGATTGTTCATCACAAAATTGCATTTTGCTCATTACTCATGGCATCTCACTCCCAGCAGAAATGTGGAGGAGTTGGGAGAGACTAAGAGGCCTGCCAGTGTTAGTAACCACGAGCAGTGAATGGGGTTTATTCAGCGTATTAACAATCCACGCCTCGGCTATTATTTACAACTTTAGTTATTACACATTTCATTACTCAGCAATTATATTAATCGTTACTTTTATGTGTCATGAGACAAGTCTAGAATTGATTTTCACTTTGGTTTTAACTTTTTCAATTCTCCTTCCTCGTTTAAATAGATCTTGTTAAATCATTTGCTCTAAATGTAACAGTAATATAATCTGTGTACAATTTGAAGTGTCAGCAACACATAAATCGATTTCAATCTATCGACAAATTTTTCATTGCTTATGTGATACACTTATAATGGGTAGCCTAGTGGCTGGCCTATTAATGTGCTCGAATGAGAACGTATAACTTTTGCATTAACACAAACCAAAATATCACATGTAATGGGTTGTTTCGTACTGTGATTTCACTGGCTTTGAATATTAAGAAGAGGGCATTGCCTCTGGATTTAATGAACGTGGTCCATGGCATGGGGAGAGGTTTTAGAAGTGCTGACATAGTTTCAAGGAAGATGTGTTTGAAGTTAAGCTCATATTCCTATCGATCTAAATTCTTAATGGATTGTTGGGATGCTGAAGAAACATCTAATGTATGTCTTAGAGATGATATTTGTGCCTTTAAACGTGACATATTTTGAACTCAGAAGAATATTTGATAAAGGAATTACTCACATTGATAGGGCTTCTTTGTGAAGTGTCACTCAGAATTTACATTGATCACAGGAATTTTCTACCAGTGTGTGATTGTCTCATGCTAACGTTTTTATTTTGAAGTTAGAAGTGATCTCTAAAAGGATGGAAAAGTGGGTGTGAATAAAAAAAATCTGCAAATCTGCAGAAGGGAAGAATGTTAAAAAACAAGTGAAAATTAAAAAGGATGTTGAGTTGCATCAGGTGGTGTAGATAATGGTGTACAAGATATGTCATTCATAGTTCAATAGCATGCGAAAGTAATGTGAAGTTGGCGGATTACATATGATGGTTAATATATGCGTGTCTGTTATGTATTATATGTATTATACACAGAATCAAGAGGAATTCCGCAGCCTTCGCTCGGAGGTTCAGAGAGCTGTGTCGCGTTGCAAGGATAAGTGGTGGTCGCGGGCTGCTGGGGAGATGCAAGTCTGCCTCATTAGCTTGTGATCTCAAATCACTTTTTAAATTCCATAAAAATATTGACTTGCAACGCTTCATCGATTACCTTTTTTAAATTGTAATCCGATCTCCAACCTCCAGGAGCAAGGTGGAGCTGTTAACGCTATGGGTACTTTTTTGCCAGTATACATATATAAGATGACAACAGGTTTTGCCGTATCTGGCGATTATGCAGGTGTTGTTGTAATCTCCAGGAGCAAGTTTGCAGGTTTGCAAAGTATATCTGTGAGGTCTCGGGGGGGAGGGAACTCTCTCAGCTTATAGAACACCATGGGACAACATGAAGGTGACCCTGCTGGGGTTGCGGTGCCTCAGATAATTGAAAATGTAGCCACTCCCTGTGAGTAGCTGTATTGCCAATTGTAGAGGAATTACATAAGGCGATCCAAAGCCTGAGACAAGAAAACGCACCTAGCAGAGATGATCTCCCAAGAGAAATGCTGAAGAAAGGTGGTATTTGTCTGGAGACTGCTATATATGACATCATTAAAAATCAGTTGGAGCACAGGACAGGTTCTACAAAAATGGGAAGGAGGCCCTAGTGGTCTCCCTCTTTAAGTGGGGGAATTGTAACAATTACTGGAGTATCTCGCTCCACGCTATGCTGGAAAAGATCCTGGCAAGGATTATTCAATGTTGTTAGGCACGCTGGGGAGGGGCTGTAAGAACCACAATTTGGTTTCAGGCCAGGGCGGTCTTGCAGAGATGCCATATTCTCTATCCAGCTGATACAGCAGAGGTGTAGGGAATTCCAAGAGAACCTGCATCTCTGCTTTATTGACCTGATCAAGGCCTACGATACCATTGGTAGACCAGGGCTGTGAGTCGTTCTTTCAGGGAGGGTCCCTGACTCTCTGCTCACTTTGATTCAGGACCTTCATGAAGGTGGGCAAACCCAGATAAAGCTGCGTGTCGAGAGTCAGATCCATTCTTTATTCACCTTGGGGTGTGACAGGGATGCCCTATGTCTCTTGTATTATTAAAAAAAAAGACCACGTAGATCGAGAGGCTTTCCATGGATGTACCAGTGGCATTTCCATGTGGTACAGGTAATTGGGAGGCTAATTGATGCCCGGGAGCGGTCAATTAATGGCTTCCTATTGGCCAATATGTAACATATGCTGACGATTTTGTAA
Source organism: Mordacia mordax (assembly GCA_036362905.1). Classification (NCBI taxonomy): domain Eukaryota; kingdom Metazoa; phylum Chordata; class Hyperoartia; order Petromyzontiformes; family Petromyzontidae; genus Mordacia; species Mordacia mordax. Next base: position 6,908,258 of record JAZEWT010000001.1, read on the forward strand.
TTTCCGCTCACTCTGCGCTGGAGTTGGAGGCTCTTCTATGGAACCTGGAGTATGCCACAATAAGGTCGTGTCTTAACATCAGCCCGCACCAAAACCAAGCACCTGTCTGGGTATTTTGTATTGTCAAGTACTTTACACCCTCATCGCTCCATGAGTCATGCGGCAGTTGTGGAGACAGTAGCCATTTCCGAATTAACAGCAGCGCTCTCGCTCTTAATCAATCGGGTGGCATGAGTTTCAATTGGCTACGTAATGCTGTGTGGAAACTGCCTGGCATATTGCGCCTCACGAAGCTTCAGGTCTTCTCAGCTGCGGTCATGCCCTGTCTTCTCTATACTTGTGTGAAGTAGACCCTTTTGATGCAACATCTACGTCGTTTCAAAACCTTCCAACTGGCCTATGATCCATCCTGGGTTTATCCAAGTTCGATTTTGTGAGGAGCTCACAAATTTTCGAAAGATCTGGACAAAGCCCCATTGGTAAGTTCTCCGGCAGGCGAGGCTGTGGTCGCTGGGTTATGTAGCCCCCTTATGCCCCAGCCACCGCATGCCCAAGCAGCTTTTGTGTAGCCGGATATAGGGGGCTAAACGGACATAGCACGGGCTAAAGACGAGATTGACTAATGTGGCACAGCAGGACCTGGAGATGAGTGGACTTGTTGAAGACTGGTACCAGTGGTGTCAAGATCGGCCTCTATGGAGAGGATTGCGAAGGACGCTGCGAGGCAGTTGGAGGCAGGTGGAGGCAGGATGACTGTCTCGCAGCGTCCTTCACAATCCTCTCCATAGAGGCCGAACTTGACACCACTGGTACCAGTCTTCAACCAGTCGGAGGCAGTCACACTGCCTCCAACTGCCCCGCTCACAACAGCTAGTGGAAGTGAAACACAGGAAGTTGGCAGAGTAATGAGCACAGGTGGTGCATCTGCCAGTCATCGCAGTCAGGAAACCCATAAGCACATAGGTCTGTCCCGTGCCTTCCTCTTGGCGAGCCTTTGACACCTCACATGACCTCAAAGTGCATATTGCCTAACACAGGCGCCTTAGTGATGTCACTGCCACTTCGTGGCGAATGCTTATGGTTGTGATGTATGTTTTCATGGCTCGATGAATGACGATTGCTTCGAAAAGCTGCTCACATGTTAGAGGATGCCTCCAACGTGTGAGACGAAACGTCGCGATGGAGAGAGAGAGAGCGATCGACGCGGCTGTCCCGAGAGAGCAGCTTTTCGAAGCAATCACAATGCCTGTGGTTGTTGTTATACACTTGGATAACCTTGGCTGCTGTGCAGTTATTTTAATGGCTCACTGAGTTTGAGTGATTTCTAACATTGGAGGCATGTCACAAAGCAGCATTGAAATTTTGTTTCACGGTGCCAATACCTTCGTCAAGTAGTGTGTGTGTGTGTGAACATGTATGTATGATGCATGTGTTCTATATGATGATTATCCGCTATGACATTATCTATTGGAGCGACTACACGTGTGCAAAGGACACATAAAACAGCAACAATGCAGAAACACTTCTTCTTCCTTTAATTTGTTTAAGCAATTATTTTATTTTTATTTGATGCCCGCTGATGTATAGTCATTACTCTACTGAACTTATTTATTCTGATGTTGCTGCTGACATGCCGTTTTGTTCATAGCTCTGTGCAGCTCTTTGTGACCCTCGGGTGAAAGGCGCTTCAGAAAATGCAGACATTGTTATACTGGTTCAGTACGGCAAACCGTGACAAATTACTGGGCGGCTCGCCTGCCCGTGAATATTTGTAGAGTGCTGAGGCATGTACAGGCGGTCAGTGTTTACGACGCAGAATAAATTGCCCTTCTGTGTACGCGATGCTGGTGATATACTAATAATAAAAAAAACCCTCCGCGACCGGCACGATGGTGCAATGTCGTAATCCACGTGATACATGCTCGCGAGGTGACTTCATCCCTCCGCTAGCACAGCTAACTTCCTCTTGGACGCTGTCGAACCATGAACATTCGCAATATTCCTTGAATATTCGCAATCATCATCATCATCATCCAGTGACATATTCTGCCAAAGCCCACTTACTTTTAAGACTTTGAAGTATGCCATTAACGTTAATCTCACTCATCTCATTGTCAGAAACTGCTTGGTCCTGTACAGGGTCGTGGTGAGCCGGAGCCTATCCCGGCAGACACAGGGCGCAAGGCAGGGATACACCCACGATGTGACGCCAGTCCATCACCGGGCACTGCGGGCAATTTAGTCTGCAAGCCAATAAACCTACGCAGCAGCATTTTTTTTTGGACTGTGGGAGAAAACCGGAGTGCCCGGCGAAAACCCACGCGGACACGGAGAGAGCATGCAAACTCCACACAGAAAGGCACCCGAGCCGAGATTCGAACCCGGGACCTTCATGCTGTGAGGCAATAGCGCTACCCACTGGACCACCGTGCCGCCCGCCATTAACGTTCATACTCCCTGCAATCCATGTCTTCATTTGAGTCATTTAAAGTGATTAATGAAATGGTGCATGATGGGCTTCCTTTACACTTAACGCTGAGAACAGATGTCACTTTATCTTTCCAATTGTTTTGATATCCGTTCGTAACGGAGTGTTGTGCAATTACGTGCAAGAGTGGCCACTTACACACCGATGAAGACCGTTACGCAACAGTAGTCAGAAGTAATTACGCGAATGATTTTCAAATGACTCAGAGACGTTAATACAATTCAGTCGCTCAGGCATTTTGATTGCCAGTGATGTTAGTTTTGTGGCCGGAAAACTTTTCTTCTGTCTTCATCCTGTGGGGTAATGTTTGGAGTGATGTCCTGTTAACATTCTACGCGGAGAAATTCCCATTTCCGGCAATCAAAGCGGTGGCATGAGCCGATCTCATTGCAACGGCCAAATGTCCAATGTTCCACGGCCTCTTCATCTCCACGTTGTCTTTCATCTTCTGAGTGCTTGCTCTAGATGCGGCAATAATGAGATGCTTCCGCAAGCCGATTTGGAGATCCACCGGCTCTAAGTGTCCAGTAAGTCGTGTTGGCTTGTAATTCTTTCAGCACAATGACCGTGTTTCCTACTTTGATGTCTTCTCCCTACAGCTTCCTCCCCGATGGCTGAGATGAAAGCATGAATGAACGCAACAAGCTATCATTACCAATGACTAATCTCACAGGTGCCGGCACACCTCGCACCGGTAATGACCATGTGCTATCGTCTCTCATTGTCAGAAACCGCTTTGTCTTGTACAGGGTGGCGGAGAGCCGGAGCCTATCCCGACAGACACAGGGCGCAAGGCAGGAATATATCCACGATGGGACGCCAGTCCATCACCGGGCACTGAGGGCAATTTAATCTGCAAGCCAATTAACCTAAGTGCAATATCCCATCTCATTGTCTGAAACCGCTTCGTCCTATACAGGGTCACGGTGAAGCCGGAGCCTATACCGACAGACACAGGGCGCAATACAGGAATATACCCACGATGGGACGCCAGTCCATCACCGGGCACTGCGGGCAATTTAATCTGCAAGACAATTAACCTAAGTGCAATAGTCGACAGTTATTGTGAAGTTGACATCCAAACTCTTTGCGTCCTCTACAATGCTTGCATCTGTCCATCTGCTGCATAACACACACATACTGCATAGCAGCATCCTTATTGCAGCCATTGTCTCCACAGCTCTGTGCAGCGCTTTGTGACCCTCGGGTGAAAAGCGCTCCAGAAGTGCAATTGTAATTATTATGCGAAAACACGCATGTATTCGAACACAAGATACGTTTACGTGACTTGTTTTGTTAAAGTCCGAATTTACCGATGTTTTGTAGTCATATAACGCTGTCTAAACACTGAATATTACAATGTATTTAGTTCAAAACAGTCGGTACTGTGCAGAACAAATGCACGGGAACACCGTTCCCAGAGTTATAATCCCAGACAAAACTTAATAAGCTCACATCGTCTTAAATTCGGAGGGTGGTTTTAATAATAATACGAGTACAGTTAATAACACACGCAGATCGCAGGTCTAGTCATGGACGAGGCAGATTTGGAGGCGCGAGGATTCCGCATAGAAGGGGGTGGGGAAGTCGCCCACGCGGTCAGCCGACGCCAGCCCGCCGGACACTGATTCCTATGCATTGTGGTGATATCGACCCGATTGATTAAAGAGTGGGCGGCGCGGTGGCCCAGTGGTTAGCGCTGACGCCTCACAGCAAGAAGGTCCCGGGTTCGAATCTCTCGGCTCGGGTGCCTTTCTGTGTGGAGTTTGCATGCTCTCTCCGTGTCCGCGTGGGTTTTCGCCGGGTACTCCGTTTTCCTCCCACAGTCCAAAAGCATGCTCCTGGATAGGTTGATTGGCTCGCAGACTAAAATTGTCCCGCAATGCCCGGCGATGGACTGGCGTCCCGTCGTCGGGTGTATTCCTGCCTTACGCCCTGTGTTTCCGGGATAGGCTCCGGCTCACCGTGACCCTATATAGGATTAAGCGGTTTCAGATAATGAGATGAGATGAGACGTTCGTGTTGAAGCCACGTGTCCTCAAATGAGGATGCAGACCCGGGAGAACTCCCATAGTCAACATAACGCCGTCAAAAATATATGTGCACTGATATCACGAAGCATATAATACATCTGTTAATATTAATGACGAAAATACTTTAAAATGCACATTATCTAGCACTGCCATCTGCTGTTGTTAAAATATCAAGTGCGCACTAATGAAACGCGCTTTAGAAATGCAAAATATTAATATCAACATTATTATTAATGAATAACGGTGACTTCATAACATTTCAGGCATATGTTGTACTCGACTGTCACTATAGCCTTGCATTAATAAATGTTTAAGACTTTACCTGGCCAATGTTTGATATTTTACCTTATTTTAGCTCGCAGAGCCTTTGGTTATCACAATATTTTATTCTAAATTACATACCCGGTACTGTATTTTATAACCGACCAAATGCAGGCAGCAAATCATACGTCTCCTTCAAAATAGGCATCGGAAACAATAAATAGGCAACGTAAATGTCTCATCTCATCTCATTATCTGAAACCGCTTAATCCTATATAGGGTCACGGTGAGCCGGAGCCTATCCCGGAAACACAGGGCGTAAGGCAGGAATACACCCGACGACGGGACGCCGGTCCATCGCCGGGCATTGCGGGACAATTTTAGTCTGCGAGCCAATCAACCTATCCAGGAGCATGCTTTTGGACTGTGGGAGGAAACCGGAGTGCCCGGCGAAAACCCACGCGGACACGGGGAGAGCATGCAAACTCCACACAGAAAGGCACCTATTATTATTATATTTAAATAAATCATTCACGTCGTTCAGAAAAGCGGGTTTGGATAAGACACTTCGTTCTTTAATAAATCGTTTGTACCACTGGAGTTATGGGCCCTCTCCCCGCGTTTTTGTTCACTCTCATGTTCTTAACTTTAATTCGAAGGCTTTCGCAACCAATGTTACAGATAAAACCCATTTTTTGGGTTCGGTCACGTAAAAAAATTGCGTCGTAAAACCCTCCACCTTAGCATTGTAAATGCTGTGGGTTTACTCTCCAACGCGCTGGTGTGCTGAGATAGTGAAACATTAGTTGACGTGACAAACCTTGGCTGTGTCGGGTG
>JAZEWT010000001.1:6915904-6937786 GCA_036362905.1 Mordacia mordax
CGGTTTCAGATAATGAGATGAGATGAGAATTTTACTGCATGCAAATCTGCGTGTTACTGTTTACTTTATGACTATGGTTAGGCTTTTATTTTTGCACAACATTTTGCTGTGAATGTGTGTTTGTTTACCTTTTTAACTGTATACGTTATTGCGTCGGTCAGTGTGAACCGATGTTGTGTCGCAGGAATCCCGCATCCAGAGTTTGCGAGCTCACTGGGTACCTTCTGCTGTACTAATTAACATCCATCGACCAATACAGCGTGGAAAGCAGAGGGGTCTCCAATTGGCCCGGATATTTTGAAAGAACACCTTTGGAAACGAAGTCTTATACATCGAGCCGTAAGAACGTACATCAGAACATTGTAACGTGTATAATAAACAATAGTTTGTAAGACTATTGCAATGTTGTCAGCACTAGTTATTTTAGCGAAAAATACTTAATGCAGCAATGGCCATCGCGTGTTCATGAACATTTTTGAATGAAATGTTTGAATGAAATGAAATGAAATGATGATTGCTTCGAAAAGCTGCTCTCTCGGGACTTCGCCTGAGGATGCCTCCAACGTGTGAGGCGAAACGTCGCGAGGAGAGGAGAGAGAGCCATCGACGCGGCTGTCCCGAGAGAGCAGCTTTTCGAAGCAATCATCATGCATCGAGCCGTGAAAACCTACATCATTACATTGAAATGAAATGTTTGAATGATAATGTTTCCAGTGGATCACATGCACACTGTTACTGGTTACAGGTTCTTAAGTAATAATAATTTTAGTTTTAAATGTATATTAAAATACAGTGTAATACACATGATGTGTACTTTAACACAAAGCTGACGGTCACTGTCACTAAACACCATTGTCATATTTATAATAACGTTCGACTTTTTAACCAACCAATAACAGTTATCTTACAATGTTAAAAACCTAGAAAAGTAGTATCTAAATAGTCGCTTTTCACGTTATCACGTTTTACACACTTGCAGTTGACCTCTCAATGCACAATACCAGTTATAATCTGTTGGTTGCATTATTCATGTGTAAACGTTTGCAAAGCGATCTGTCTTTCGTATTGTACTGCAATGCTAGAGGTGGCCAGACTGATCGTTTCATAAGCGAACATTGTTTTTAGAGGAATACTATGGGTGTGCGTTATGGGCAGTCTAGTGTTCAAGATGTAACTTGTTGCGGCCAATGGACATAAGTTTGAGGCGGTATCGTGGCGAGATAGTTAGCAGAGTGGACTTGGAAAGCATAGGTTGCCAGGTCGAAATTAATAACATTATTATCAACAAAATAAATAGGTTCACCAGAGCTGATTGGCAGGTGGGGTAAAGTGCACATATTCCCATCTCTTCAAAGATATCTGACCGGCGAAGTGTGGAGAAATAGGCCAAAAATGTAGCCAATGAACACCTCATGAGATGTTTTTAATTTCACAAAGTGAGTTTCTAGCAATGTGCTTTCGTACTGTCCGGTTGATGGTTTGGCGTTGTGTTTATATTGACTGCAAGGCAGTGCTTGCAGGTGACACTGTGATTGACACTTCCAGTCATCTGAGTCAGTCAGCCCATGGCACCCGCGTCTCTGCTGTGACCTCCTGTCAGCGAGCGCTTGTTGCTGATACTTTGTGAGATCCTGCGGTGTCACTGCCGCTCTCACGAAGCTGATGCCAAGTCACAGCAGGAAGCAAATTGTTCCGTTTTGCCAACACAAGAGAGAGAAGAGCCACACGTGTTCCTCTTAGTCAACGTGTGCAATTATACTGTCAGTAACTAGTATGGGTGTCCCATGGGTGTGGAATTTGCCCAATTTGTGACCTAAATGTCGGCTAGTTTCTACAATTCAACGGCGATGAACGTCGCCACATGGGCTTAAAATGCATATCGGGTTACGCCGAATTTGCCAGATCGTATTAAGACCAATCATTTACGAAATCAAGTAAATGTAAAGGAGGGCAATTAAACGGTAATAATTACATCTTACATAACACTTGTTGAATAAACACTAATGCCTAGAAAACGGACTTAAAACAAATGTGAAATTACATAATTAGCGTCTGCTAAATGAAGAGTGAACATTGAACTCTACCGCGATGAATCTAATTACTGGAGATGCAAGTCCACAATTTGCATGCAAAATGCATTAATCCCTATAAGAGCCTGAGCCGAGTGCTTTAGTGACAGCCACGTAAACGTAGCAATGTAGACCCGCGAACCTTTGCAGGCTTTTGTGACCGTGTGAATGTTCGGGTCAATTAATCAATTTCTATGCTCACGAATATTGAATACAAATCTATTTACAATCTATTACGTGTGTATACCAACGGTCGGCAATGTGTGCTTCGTGTACCTTAAGTGGCTGGCACAATGAAAGTCAACGTCATAACTAAGTTGAGTTGGGTGCTTGTGGATTTCCCAGAGATTTTTAGAGCTCCCAACCCATTGGGATGCGACCAGAATGCAGCACGGCAAGTGGGATTTGTTCTTTAATTGTATTCTTGTGGAAGTTTGAGTGCGATTACCCGTATGTTTGGGTTTTCTCCAGGTCTTCCAGTTTCCTACCGCATATAACAAATGCATCGCATTCTTCATTTATATACAAGTCATGTGATACATTATGAAAGCATTGTTATTAAATAGCAATTGCAATATGATCCCCAGTCACTCAGAATCATATAAAAAAAGCAGATGCGATGAATTTATGCATATATGGATTGGATCGGATCATAACCATATTTATTTTACATGACGCAAGCTTCCTTATCGTATGAAAATGACCCACTTTACTCACTGCAAAGATTTGGATCGACTTTAGTATACCGTTTAAATAATTCATAATTCCCATAGTTTGTTCTAATCACTTATAAAAACAAAATTGCCATCCTTTTCTAAGTCCATCTTTTTCAATATACTTAATGAGCAACAAAGCTGGGCAATTAAGGTCATTAGCCCCGGCCAACGAGTGTGACCCGAGTGCTTTAGCGATATCCAAGCACAAGTAACAATGTACACTTGCGAGCCCTCGCAGGCTTTTGTGAACTTTGTGAATGTTAGGGTCAACTAATCAATCATCACTTTAACAAAGCGTCTCTGACACCGCTTTGAATGTACTATTGTGCTTCCTAAGGCACATTTTGTAGCGATAAAAGAGTAGTGTGGTTTTATTTTTAGGTCATGAGAAACTGCACCGATTCCCGACGATGTGTTTTTTTTATTTCCGTCGCCCATTCCCAAATGCTTCGTGCGCAAGGTCGGAGCTGATGTGAAAAGAGAAAAAAAATGTCACGGTCATCATTCATTGGAGAGAAAGGATTCACCCACTGCTGGCGTTTTAAAGAGGGAAAAGAAAAGACGCAATGGTGTGAAAGGCTTGCCTCCTAACCTTAGGCGTCACAAAGATTCCAGTGTGTTGGAAGTAACTTGTGAATGACAATTAAAATCGGCAATTTTGAGTATTTTGGACAAAAGCAGTAAAGCCATGTCAGTAGATGTGTCACTTAGCACGTTCCAGAGCCTGCCTCCTCAGCAATCCATATCGAAGAACCCAGAGGCAAGCTCCTTAGACATTTTTGTCGAAGAAAAGAATCAGCATACTTTTGCGAACAAACAATCTTGCAATTTTGCGGTTGAAGAAACAGAGGAGGAGGAATCTCATTTTGAGAGAATTAATATTCCGGTTTGCGATGTTACTGACACAAAGGAAATGGATTGTCAAGAAATACGTAATGTGGAGAGCGACACGTTTATTGACAGTAATGAGTTTAAAGTTTATAAACAGACAACTGTCATTGCCTTGGGCAGTCAACTGCAGGAGAGTGTTCGTGGTCTTAAACCGGTCTGTCAAAGTTTGCAAAAACAAAGTGTTTTTCCTCCACAAGGTGAATCAAGCAAATCCGTTATTGAGAATTCAAAGCCATCACTCGGCTCCATACTAGACCTTGACAATAGTGTGGATTCAGACGCCCGCAGCATAGACGGTCAGAGGCAAGAGACGAGTTTGCTCCTTTTGGCTTGTGTGATGACAGCCCAAGACCGCCCTGCGTTAGGAGATGTGCCAGAAACGCACAGTGCCACCGTTGCAATCGAGGCCGAGCCAGTGGTGGAGATTTCCGAGACGGTTAATGACATTTCAAGCAGAGTCATGATGACAACCTGTGCCAGCGGTGGTTACAAAGCCAATGCGCGCAACGTTGGCCCAGACGCGTTGAACGCTGAACACGAGCACGTTGTCTGCGGTAAAAAGACTCAACCGGAATTGGACGCAAGCCCTGGATTCTGCGCAGAGACTACCGCCACCCGAGATACCGTGGATAGCAGGCTAATGGTGCCAAACGCAAAATTAAAGTCTTGTTCGCCGACCTGTCGGCGAACGCAAATAAGACACAAACTAGCACCGAAGGCCTTGATAAAGAATGGATTTTTTAAGCCATTTGGTCCAATTGTAAGACAAACGAGTGACGGACAATTACGGTGTGCCTCTACGGCAACGAGAATGGACAGATTACGCAAGGTGACCGTACGGAGAGCTCAGAGAACAAAGTCACCCAATAATTGTGAAATGTCATTGACATCTGCAGATAGTAAAGTTACTCAAAGTAAAAAGTGCCCATTGTCAGTAACTTCATCTGCCGGTTCAAGCAAGTGTGTATCAACAATTGCCGAACGGCCAAAGCATTATCAACACTCAAATGTCACTCCGTTGCATAATGATGCGAGTGAAGCGTCTGCTTTAGCAGTGGATATACACGGAGACACGTTCCACACTTCTGTTGACGTGAACCGTGTGTCTCTTGACAATAGAAAAAGGTGTTCCCGAACAACGGAAGAAAATGCCACGAGCAATGATAAACGCATCGTCACTGGCTCGCGAAAAGACGTTCTTATTTCGTCGATGAACAGGAAAGCGAAATCAAATCGTCTCCTTTCACAAGACACCCAATCTGCGAACGTGTGTAAAAGTTGTTCATTTACTGGAAGGAAAAGAAGCAAGCCAAATAAAAGGAACCAAACAATTGCACAAAACACAGTGCCGTCTCCTGCATGTGCCGTTCATCATGGCAACGACACGCCTCGGCAATCCAGCTCATCTCTCACAGATCACGGAGGCTTCCAGCTACAAATGTCAAAATGTGACAGCGAAGGGTGTTTCGAAGAATGCAGTTTGGATTTGGAAACAACTGTCGATCTTGAAAATAATGGATCTGTAGATTTGGGAAAACAGCCAGCCCTATGTTTGAGACCGTTTTTTGATGGAAAATCAATTAGAAACATCAACAAAATGAAGTCCATGAAAAGAAAACGTGAGCTGAGCCAGAGTTTGAGCAATAATAACAATGATGCTTATCCAGGAGAAATTGAAACACACTTACTTCGTTCAACGTCATCTAATATTACTGACTCAAAAAATAATTTCCAGTTAAATGTGAGCAAAAAAGGAACACTTTACATTGGCAAGAAGCGAGGACGTAAACCAAGAGACTGCATGCCTACATGTGTGGACAATTCTCGCAAAACTAAAGCAAAAGCAGTTGCAGGGAGGGAACTCGGTGGTAGCAGCCAGGCGTGTTTGTCAACAGCATACATCGGCGGTGAGCAGATTCAAGGTGACTTTTCGAGCACTCCAAATGATTTGTCACTGGACAGCAGTGGCATGCAGGACTTGTCCAAACCTGCGATGGAGAAGCAGCGAAGTGAGACATTTCCAAAACACTTCGAGACGCCCCTCCGCGCGCGTCGCGGCGTGCCCGGCGTGCCCGGCGTGCCCGCCGTGCCGGGGCCTCGTGTTGCCGTGGAGAAGGAGGAAGCGCTCGACTCACTCGGGGGCAGGAGCGTGGCCTCCAGTGACAGTGGGATCGGCGCCGACTGCACGAGTTTGTCGAAGAGCGTCGAGCCGAGGAGCGACGCGGAAAGGAGGCGCGCGTGCTCTGCCGCTGTCGTGTGTCCAGCCGTGAAGCGAGATCGCGGGCGCAAAGTGAAACGGGCGACGCGCTCACAGCCAAAGACGAGGGCGCAGAAAACGAGAAGAGATCAGCCTCGTCGCTTTGCACCAAGAATCCCCGATTTTCGAACCGACCTCAAAGACTTGTTGGTGAGGTTCTCCCGGCTCGGGATATCCCAGAGAGTGCGCTCGCGCGGTTGTGCACACTCGCTGCCGAGCATGTTTCGGCTGAATTTTACGGACCTCTCACCTGCGCCTTCGGATTGTGCAACGAGGACAGCGGGCTGGGAGAACAGCATTAGGCTTAAGCAGCTTAGAGATTCGAAGCACAGTGTTTCAAGTTTATTAACCATCGAGTTCCCGAACGCTGATCATTACAGCAACGGACACTTTCATCCGCAGTCATCAAGGCACATGTCCAGTGCACTCGGCCATGCATGTTACGGACAGAACTTTACGCCCCATCATTCGCCAGCAACGTTTTCAAATCTCTTTCCTAACGATGTCGGAAAGGGCCTTGATCATCAGGAGACCGCTGTGAAATCATCGTTGCAAAATGTTCATTTTCAGCCGTGCCATCAAGCGACCTCGAGCAGCCATCACGCGAGTTGTCAGAGTCACAAGAGTGTGGGCGCAAAGGTCAAGCTGCCCAAAGCGCTTTCAACAGACGAGCTCAACCAAAGGCAAGACCTGGTAGAGTTCAGCAAAGCTCGAGATGCGGAATGTCTAATAGGCCAGTCCTTTCCAGAAGCGAGTTCTTCTAGAGTTGCATTTCCTCATGAACCTCACTTGCGCCGCAGAGCAATGTGGCAACACAAGTGCAAGCGCATTGGGAAAAATGTTGACGAAGACCTCACGACGTTGCCCAAAGTCGACTCGAACGCACAGCACAAGCGCGCGCATCCTGCGACAACGTCTGGGCGCTTTGGACATCGACCACATGTTAGAGCCTCACGAACATTAAGGTGGAGTCAGAATGGCCCTTGTCACGACCCAGTGCTGGAAGCCATCGATGCCTGCATTCACAAATATTCGTTGAGTTCGCATGTAGCCAGATCATGCCAAGGCGATGCATCCGTTTACGGCAGAAAACAAGCCAGGGAGACGAATTCGCCGGACAATGTTTCCAAGCAGTGGCGTTCCAGACATTGCTCCAGTTCCACAGCTCGATTTCCAGATGGAAGAAAGCACAAACAAGTGGGGGGAATGATGCAAACATGCAGTGAATTTCTGTCAGGTATGTGTTGTTGCTTTTGTATTTGGCAGTGTATGTTAATGCCCAGCATTTGTCGTAGTTCATGTGCCTGACTGTAAAGAAGAAACCCCATATTTACGGATGCAGGTTTTCACGGCTCGATGCATGATGATTGCTTCCAAAAGCTGCTCTTTCAGGATAATCGGGCATCTCTCCTGGGTCGGAGGCATCTGAGGATGTTTCCAACGTGGCAGGCGAAACGTCGCGAAGGAGAGAGGAAGAGGAGCGATCGCCGCAGTTATCCCGAATGAACAACTTTTGGAAGCAATCGACCCATATTTACTTTCAGCAAACTTGCGTTAGTGACTAAATTTGAGGTTCTATTATAATTAGCATTCACCTTTTGGTAGGGCTGTTAACCTGTAGCCATCTGCTGAAAGTAATGGTTACTTTAATGCTGCAATTCTCAGTCTGTAGGTCAGGACACATCAGTGTGCTCTGAGCGCCACCTCGAAACGATACGCAAAGTGATCCAAATGGGTTTGGAGGTGCAAAAGGCTGAGAGCCCCTGCTTTAAAGTGGAGTGGAGAGCAGACAGACGTGGACAAACGGCCGCGCACGTGTAATCACGTGGCTGATGGCATAGCCCGTAGCAAGGAGACATCACAGTGACACCAGCGTCATTATTGAGAAAATATATTTTTTCGCATACGTAACCATACGGAGCATTAATCCCTACATTGTTCAACAACGTAGAAGCATATATAAGATTATGCAGGTGTTAAGATCTGAACACCTGCATAATCGCCAGATACGGTAAAACCTGTTGTAATCTTATATATGTATACTGGCAAAAAGTACCCATAGCGTTAACGTAAAAGCAATACTTTAGTGACTGAACGTGAGAACTCGACGCATAATTTAAATTGAATCTTACCAGTATTTGACTTCAATTGATCTATTCTGATGTCGCTGACATGCCATTCTCGCCACAGCTCTGTGCAGCGCTTTGTGACCCTCGGGTGAAAAGCAATTAGAAATGCAATTATGATGATGGTGATTGCTTGCCAAAGCCATTCTTTCGGGATAGCCGTGCCGAGCGCTCCCCTACGCTCCATCGCGAGTTGTGCTCGACACGGCTATGTTGAAATAACAGCTTTGCAAAAGCAATCATTATACATCGAGCCGTGAAAACTTACATTAGAAACCCGCTATGTACCGCAGAGAATGTGTGAGAGGGGTAGTCCCTTACACTACACTGTGCACTGCGCATCTGAAGTCCCGAGTCGGCTAACTCACATCCCCAGTGACCCTAGCATGAAATCACATTCGCAGGGAAGTGGGAGCGATGACATCAGCCAGTGTACACGTGGTTTTTTGTGAATTGTTGTATTGTGGGATGGCAATGTGAGATTGCAATGACTCGCATAGGTCTTCATCCAGTAGTGGATTTGACCATGGCTGATGATGATAATGATGGTGTTTATTTAATTGTTGTCGGTCTTGATGCAGGTTGATATTTTCTTCATTGAAACTCTGGCGATGTTCAAAATGCCACAGATTTGTTGGAAGATCTCATTTTGTAACGAGCATTTCTGTCAATCATACAGGTGTTAAGATCTCAAAAAACCAAATAGACACCTTTTTCTGGTGAAAGCCAATCAGGTTGAAGGACAATGCATACGTTATCAAAGCTTCCTGTTTGCATATTTTGCCACAAGTATGTGTGGCTTTTGCAAAGTGGACACTTTGTAAAATGTGTCTATTTGGTGTTTTAAGATCTTTACACCTGTATTATTGCCATAAATGGTAAAAACCTTTTCTACTCGTTACAAATTTGCACTGGCAAAAGTACTCATAGGTCTTATTTTATTTTAAGGAGTGATTTGTAGCCCCTTGCAAGACACTTCTGATGCTGTAACGAGGATGTGTTTGTATAAAAGCATTCATTTAACATGCGATTATTTTCTCCTTACAGATACATCTGGAGTTGACAGGAAGCCAATCAATTGGCAGTGTAAAGGAAAGTCCTTACAGAAACTGGCAAGCAGTGGTGGCCATCGTTCCGACACCAGAAGGGGTCACCGAAGTATTAACACAGTTGTGGGGAACAGTAACAAGGAGCAATCGCCATGCAATTATGTGGAGTCGGCAAGCAACGGAGCATCGCGAGGCAATCCTCATAACGCGGCTCCTGCTGAACATCCCGCTTTCCGTCAGACTGTGGAAAAGGACAACCGTCCGGCCACAGAAGCCTCGGCGGTGGCACCTGATCCCGACACAGTAACTGATGCAATTGAGTCGGTGTTGAGGCGTTTGCGTCAGCACCGGAATGGCACCAAGAGGGGGAAGCGCTAGCAGAGTCAAATGGAAGATAAAATTAACGTGGCTTATGCTATTTCAGGAGCCGCATAATTTTAATTTTTTTTAGCGACGCATGATTTGCAGTGGGGTGGCACGAGTGTGGAGTGAGTAACGCTGCCGCCTCACAATAGGAAAGATCACCGGTTCGATGCTCACCTCGAGTGCCTTTCTGTGTGTAGTTTGTATGTTCTCTCCGTGTCCTCGCGGGTGTTTTGCTGGGTACTCCAGTATCCTCCCACAGTCCAAAAACAAGAAGCCTTGGTTAATTAACGCGCCGACTAAATTGCCTTTGGCGCTCTGCGATGGATTGGAGTCTCATCTTGGGTTAAAACCCTGCATTATGCCCTGTGCCCGCCAGGATGGGCTCCTGATCCCTCCGACCCTCTAGAGTATTACGGGAATGAACGAATGTAAGTGCAGTTGTAGACACATTGTTCGCATTGCCAATAGGCTGCAACGTGGATTCATGCCAACCTCGAAATGCATCCGGCTGATCTACAAATCCGTTGGTGCAGCCACACTGGACCATGTGAAATGCTGAGGTGGCATAGCAGCATCTCTCTATGGGATAACCATAGCGTGTTTAACCTCCAGTATGGATGCAATAAATGAAAATATTTAGTGACTGGTAGTACAGCTGCCGCTACCGCTACTTTTCCCAGTAAAATGAATTATCTTACCCAAACTTATCATAAATTGATGTGGATCAATGTGGGTAAAAGTGTTTACAAGCAGAAACAACTTGTATTTTAATATGTAAATAAAAATATGTTTAGTCAAACTGAGCTATTGATGATTGATTCGAAAAGCTGCTCTCGGGACAGCCGCGTCGATCGCTCCCTCTCTCCCCATCGCGACGTTTCGCCCTCACACGTTAGAGGCATCCTCAGGCGCCTCCAACGTGTGAGGCGAAACGTCGCGATGGAGAGAGAGGGAGCGATCGACGCGGCTGTCCCGAGAGAGCAGCTTTTCGAAGCAATCATCATGCATCGAGCCGTGAAAACCTACATGATTAAATTGAGCTATTGGCTTTCCAGACGAAGATAATCCATTTGTTAAGTCTGAGTCAACTTATGAGATCTAGAAAGTTTAAATTAGTCTGGGGTTTGTTTAGACAATTGCTGGTGGGTCATATTGGTCTGAAAAGTCAATAGGATTTGGATTAAATAATAACTGGCTTGTTTAATACGATCGAATACATGCGAAAATTAATCCATCACTGATTAATTTTGCTGACTTATTAAGGATACAATGGAATTTCCAAAAAAAATATTTTTTTTTCCAACAAACATTTCATGTGCGCAGAGGGAAACGGTAACTCACTGTACAGTCGTATTTACCAATGAAAAGGCGTCACATAATGCCGGGAATTACGATGGATCGACCTGCCCCTGCCATTGAAATTTTGATTTTTTTTACTATCCATGGAGAGCTGCCAACAGACACTGCGCACACACTCGTCTAAGTCCACAATGGTTGTGTATGCATTATGACACTGAGACTACAATATGTTGAAAGAATGGATATGTATTGAAAGTTGTACTGTTGTATAGCACTTACATATTTCTATATTTATAATCCGATGTTGATGATGAATGCTGTCTGCAGTTTCCTGTTTCCAAAATAAAACAAGAGACATTGTTCGTCAATCAAAAATAATTGACGCAAAACATGTTTCAATTGCACCGCTCTAAAGAGAGACAGATGTGCAGTGGGTGGTATCATGGAAATGGATCTCTGTCGTGTGCTTTTCTAAACACATCACAAAGTATACATTTTTAAAAATCATTTTGCAGTTTTATTGAAAAATGTGTCAAGCTCCTGTTTTTAAAGCAAAACTTTAACCATTTAATTCAAAGCACTGTCATGCTGATGTGGATTGGAATACAATGGTGAGTTGGTACGATACACAGACCGACACCTTTTAAAAACTGAAACATGTGTCACATTTCACCGTGGTATTGCCTTTTTACCAACTATGATGCTTTTGGGCCACCAATCAAAGGCACGCTCTACATTACATAATCGTAAAACGCGTGACATTTTGGGCAAGGTCCTTCTGAAATATATTGCAGGAGTCTTTAATAATGTAAATACATACAATGCTTATGAACAAATTCGCTGATTTCCAAGAGCTTCCGCAGAAAAATAATATTTTATCAAACCCATTGTACACGACTTCACTTTTGCTCGTGCTGATATTTAACTAGATCTCGTAACCTTGTATGTAAAGTCAGGGCTGATGGAGATCACTTTCTGTAGTTCATCTCATTCGGCAGTTTCGGGAAGTACAAATTCTCTTATAAACATATCTTTAATCTATGGGTACTTTTTGCCAGTGTACATATGTATTGAGTAGAAAAGGTTTAGTGACACCTGTATAATTGCCAGAAATAGTAAAACCCTTTTGTACTCGTTACATATGTACACTGGCAAAAAGTACCCATAGCTTAAACAGCTCGACCTGAGCTACTAAGCATTGATATTGTATTGTCCTGAGCTGCTTTTGGCAACATCTGGCTTACACTGACAATCAGGCTCAAACGAAAGCCATGTCTGGTGTAGGCCAATGAGTTTGAAGGACAATGCATATGTTATCAAAGCTTCCTGTGTGCATATTTCACCACAAGTATGTGTGGCTTTTGCAAACTAGACACTTTGTGAACGGTGTCTATTTTGGTGTTTTAAGATATTAACACCTGTATAATTGCCAGAAATGGTTAAAACCTTTTCTACTCGTTACATATATCTTTAATCTGTCATCCATTTTTTTATTTTTGTGATGCGAGTATCTCTCTGCTGGACTTCTGATTTTAACTTTATCTGCTCATGTAATTTCAGTAAAGTTGCTTTCTAATAAATTGTTTTTATTCAAATATACATTAAGGCATTCAACGGCATGTGATGAGAGGTCGAATAACTCCACCAACGCATTGTCGTGGTCTTGAAAATCTTGATAATGTTATTTGATATTCCAGTGCATGACGCATTGTGGCATTGAGCGATACGAGACGGTGACTTTTGGAGGCCATAATCTAACAGTAGATAATGAGTATCACCAACTAAAATGTAAATTTTATTAGTTTGCAATAAAATGTCTATGTACGGTCCTTTATTATTTTTCCTTTAATGTACTCTATATATTCCAAGTGATGAGCATTCATGTAAATTCAATTTTAGGAAAAGCTCTTTGAGGCTCCTTAATCGTGGTGAAATGTATCGTTAAATTATTAACACAAAATACTTATTAGAGTTGTTGTGAAGAACATAAGCAACGTAGATAGGCAAAGAATAATTCCTGCATGCGTCTCTACCGTTTGGCCACGTAAAAAAAAGTTTTTATTTACACAAGCATCAACCCGACGGTCTTTCGGGCTGATGCTTAAGCAGCGTTGATTCGAAACAAGCACACATTTGGTGGGTTTCCACACACGTGGCACATTCATTCAATTTCGAAGGTATCCATTCATAATGTGCCACATATAAGTTCAGCATCAACACCCATTTCATCCTGTACAGGGTCGCGGAGAATCGGATCCTATCCTAGCAGACACGGGGTGCAAGGTAAAAACAAACTAAATGTGTAGACAGACGGCTTGATCCAGGTTCGAAATATGGTAATTTATCTTATATTATGTACAGAATTCAGAAGTGATCTGTGAACAATTGTATTTTTTTTAAAGCCACGAGGGGGCACTATCCACTCACTTCAGCATCTCTGCCAGAGCTCTGCTGCTGCTGCTTCTCACGGTGAATGTGGCGGGAATGTGGTGGTGGTGGTGGAGCTGCAACCCGTACAATTCAATCTTCACAACACAATTGTCATCGTTTTATGGAAATTAATTTTAGCCGCTGCTACTGCTAACAGCACTTGCCCCAAAACCTGTTAGAAACTACGCAGGGGAGAGCTCAGTGACCCTCGGGTGAAAAACGCTTTATATATGCAATTATTAGTTATCTTTAGAGATTCATTAGGGCAGTGGTAAGGCAACGGTTAGCGCACTGCCTTCGAACCCCAAGAACAATAATTTGATTCCTGAGGACGGTCAACAAATGACAACTGTCTGAACTGATTCTGGGCTTCTGGTCTCATCTCATCTCATTGTCTGAAACCGCTTAGTCCTATACAGGGTCGCGGTGAGCCGGAGCCTATCCCGGCAGACACAGGGCGCAAGGCAAGGATATACCGACGATGGGACGCCAGTCCATCGCCGGGCACTGCGGGGCAATTTAGCCTGCGAGCCAATTAACCTATGCAGCAGCATACTTTAGGACTGTGGGAGGAAACCGGAGTGCCCAGCGAAAACCCACGCGGACACGGGGAGAGCATGCAAACTCCACACAGAAAGGCACCCGAGCCGCGAGATTCGAACCTGGGACCTTCTTGCTGTGAGGTGATAGCGCTAACCATTGGGCCACCGTACCGCCCCGGGCTTCTAGTAGTCGACTTAAAATTAAATACCTGCTGCGATATGTGAACAATGCCACGAGGGAGATAAAGGCGCCGTGTCACATTGGCCACCACCCAAAACCGCCGTGTGTTGACGTGCCAGCCTTTTCAGCTGCTCCCTGACATTTGCCACAAAAATGTAAGGCTGTAAGGGAATCTTTGCCTTCATTTTATTGACCTAGCTCAAGATGTCGATGTCGGGTTTCACGACTAATTTCATGTAGAATTGCTCGTAAGAGATACTATGTCGGGACAGCCGTGTCGAACGTTCCTCCTCCTTCGCGACATTTCCCCTCCCACATTGGAGACACCGTCGCAGTATGGCCCAGCTGAAATGTGTTACTCTTCATGTAATTCCTTGCATCGTTGTGATGGCGAATATCAAACATCCCAAAGTGGCGACGGGCTTTGGTTCCGCTGAGTCGTGGCTTTCCTTGTATTCCATCCTGGATTTAACCAGGTTGGATTGTGATTCCTCAGATCATTGAAAGATCCCCACAGTCCCGTTGGTGAGCTTCGTTGACAGGTCTGGCTAAGCTGGTTGGGCCATGTAGCCCGTATGTTCAGCCCCACCATTCCCGAGCAGCTTTCTGTTTATCCGGGGTAAATAGGGGTTAAGCGGGCGTAGCAAGGGCTAGGAAGAGTGAACTTTCCAATGACTGGTACCATCGGTATCAAGATCGGCCTCTGTGCAGAGAGCTTGCGAAGAAAAATTCACGAGCAACAAAGGGCAGAGGAGCAAGTCTCACGAGCAACATGGCAGGCGGCAAAGGTGCAGCACGACGGCAGAGTACGGAGCACAACTGCTATATCTGTCAGTCGTCTCAATTAACCAATAACACATGGGGCTGTCCCGTGACCTCACCCGTCAACTCGCCTTCAACATACATTCACTCATCCTGTAGTGACGTCATAGCTACCCAGTGGCAAAAGGCAGCTATTGCTGGAGAGGAATATGAGAGGAACAGCAAGATTGAAGAGTGGTCTGAGGAATAAACAGAAACAAGGCCAGAAGTCGAGATAAAATAGGACATACAGCGCAGACGGCAACAGAGAGGTGGAGAGAGAGGGTTCTATATAAGATTACACGTTTTGCTGGCTGCCAAGAAAAGACGCTCAGACAAAAGGTTGCCCGTCTGCTTAGCAAAGGTTTTCTGCATTCTAAAGCGCAATTATAGTACATTTCGGGGTTTTGGGGCGTTTTTCTCTGTAGGAACGCACCTTCAGTTACTTGGAGAAATTAAATGGGAACATTATCTGCTCGGTAAGTTGAGGGATGCCCATGTTTCAAGGTGAGGCGCCCTCTCTGTCCAATAACCGCATCCGAGGACTGGTGTAAAAAAGTGTGCCCTGCGATGTACTGGTGTCACATCCTGGGTATTCCGCCGCATTGCGTCCTGTCGGCCGGGATACGCAGTGTCTGGCAAATGTTGGTGCCGGCTGAATGCATGGCTGCCTTCCGTTCACCTCGCTCTGGTTTCCTCGTAACGCCTCTAATGATGTATATCGTCCTGGATAAGGGCGTCTGCTAAATCATAATACATGGCATTGGCAAGTCCATAGCCACCAGTTGATTCTCAAGGAACGGTCTTACGGTGCTTTGGTTGTGCCTTCTTTGACATATCCTTCTTGGAGTTCCATCAAATTTAGGCTAGTGATCAAGTATGGGTTCGTATTATTCCAGCAACATTTTGCAAGTATGGACTCACTTTACTCCGAAGCGTGTGAAGAATACCAAGCCAACATCGTTTTTGAAAGCACGGAATATAGACCTTGCTTTGTAATGCGAACCTATTTGACATAAAAAAAACGATCTTTTAGCCTGGTTGAGGTGATATTGGGAGACTACCCTCGGCTGTTAAGTCGCTGGTTGGAATTTAAAAATATATTTTACACCAGTGAGCTTGCAAGCTCTGGATGCGGGATTCCTGCGAAAAAGCAAAAGGTCCGACTAACCAACACAGGTAAGCCTCGACAACCCCTGTCGTGGTTAAGATGGGTTCATTCTCTTATACAATCCTTCAATGCAATCAGGATGGTGCCTCTACTCTTGTGCTGCAGCATCTCCAACACCGAGTTTTGTTTAAAAGCCTTCCATCACCGAGTCCTTACACCATGCATGGTAGAAAATTGCTGGTCTACGGGCGATCTTGGTCCAAGCGTGTAACAGGTTCTTCTGACGTGATAAAGGTTCAATGGAGCTGCAAAGTAGGAATATAATACTAAAAGTATTAAAGTTTAAGAAAATACATTGTGAAACTGATATAAGACAGAGCCTTGGGTCGTGTAGATTATTCGAGCACTCATGAAGGATTGGAAGCAGGCCCCCTCAGTGCGAACATAGGTAAATCAGAGTCCCGATTGAACCCCCACCGAGTGAATGTGGTCGGAGGCGACCAAACAGGATCAGCAATATGGATATAAACATACAAACACTCGCTCCATTAGATATAGAACTCAAAGAGTTACGTAGTCGTTGCTCGTCCAGATGCAAATTCTGGAATCCATTTCTCAACCAAGGCATTGGGGCGATTGAGAAATACTAGACCTCGATATTTTACTGCGATATTTTCAAGGTTGAGCATTATAGTTCAACGTCGAAGGTTTAGCAATTTAGCACCGTTCATCTAAGCATTGTAATGGGATACATCTGGATACATGCCTTTACCGTCCACCTGACCCGATTCTTCGTGCAGTGTTATAAAAGCCGCGGGTGATCTGTACACCATGTGGCTAACTAAAGCAATGTCAACCTTGGCTCGGCTTGCGGACGCTGCCACAGGCTATCTATTCAGGTGCAGGCATTTATCATGGGGTTCATTAGGTAGCATGTAGAAATACATTGACCAACACTGAACCCCATGCTGAGCCGCATAAGTGACGTCTTAATCTTAGGGAATTACTTCATTTGTAAGTAGCACGTCACAATCATGGCTTTAATCAGAAAAAACTATATATATACAGAACATTTCACATTTTTTTTTTACAATCTATTGTGATGTGACTCAAACTGCTTCAACTTTAAATGGATGAATTTGACACGTACCAAAAAAATTAACCCGAGATTTCCTTGTCAACACCATACCAAATATTCACATTTTTTTTTATAAATACACAATTATACAGTAAAAAAAGAGTTCTGAATGGTAATATGGATAACCCTATTGAAACAGTATACGCCTTTGCATCACGATCTCAGAGCACTGATAATCAGCCTGCATTTCCAGCCAAAACATTTTTCATAACACATATGAAAGGTAAACTATGGTGAAAAGAACTAAACCGTAAGCTGCAAGCACGGAATTGAGTTGTTCGGTGGCGTTAATATCACATTATACCTTCCGGTCA
Source organism: Mordacia mordax (assembly GCA_036362905.1). Taxonomy (NCBI): domain Eukaryota; kingdom Metazoa; phylum Chordata; class Hyperoartia; order Petromyzontiformes; family Petromyzontidae; genus Mordacia; species Mordacia mordax. The sequence continues at coordinate 6,933,195 of JAZEWT010000001.1, forward strand.
CGATGTGTTAAGGACTGTATGTTTCCGGTTTAAAAGATCGCTATCCACGTTGGCCCAGATTTGCCGGTTGGGGTATTGGAGCATTTTACAGCTAGATGCTCTCTTTAAAGCGAACCTTCTTGAGTTGGAGTGTCTTCCAATCGTTATTTGTCTGGCATATCCCCCAAGACCTATTTGTCTAAGGGAGACCCTACCAGAAGCGCTGGACACCATGTGACGTAGCTTTGACGTTCACTGAAACACACAAATCCCTCCACCAAGAAAAAGTTATGATCCATAAACAGGAACATGGATTAACATATGAACACGGGTGATATCTGTCCACAGGTGGCAAAAGCTGACCAGAATGCAAAACATTAGCCTTCAAGTATAAAAGCTACTGTATAGTGTGCAGCAGATTAACGTGCTGTTAACCAGCAATACATTTTAAATGGAATGCACTTCATGGAATGTAGTGTAGATGTGGTAGAATCTCAGTTCTATGTTTTTTTTTACAAACACTACCTACTTCTCTTCCACTTGTACTTTAAGAAACCGCATGACCGTGCATCCTGCAATGTCCAATGGGAAGTGCTGGGAGAATGGTATGCTTTTGCTGCTTCGGCGAGCCCTCTATACCTAGAGCTGTGTCCACATCCACGGAATTAAATTGAAGCCGTTCAATATGAGTGTTGAACTCTGCCAAGGGTGTCTTCTTTCTACTCCTGTCTTTCGGTTTGCCTGCAAACTCCCTATGAGGAGCTGGAGTGCACTAAGAAAAGAGATGTCCAAGCTACTGGCGATGGACCGGCGTCCCGTCGTCGGGTGTATTCCTGCCTTACGCCCTGTGTTTCCAGGATAGGCTCCGGCTCACCGTGACCCTATATAGGATTAAGCGGTTTCAGATAATGAGATGAGATGAGATGTCCAAGCTACTCTTCTCAGTATATGGTTGCCAGGACCCTCACTAGGAAAATGGACAGATTGATGAATAGTTATATACATTTTTATTTAAAAATTCACATTGCTCAATAACACTGCCCATGAAAGACACTATAAATGCATAATACAATCAAAGACAAAGACCCCGCACATAGCCCTAAGAGACTGTAGGGTCAAGTGCTGTTAGCGAGTAGCTATGAAGGATGACATGGCACACGAGGATGCTGACCAAAACCCCAGCCGGCTGACTTTGCCTCCATAGTAGCAATCTTTACACATTGCACTTCGCGACTCATTTGAGGTTGAGTGTACCTAGGGGAAGCCCAGGACCAGTTCAGAAAATCGTCAGTGGTGTTGGCCACGAGTGGTATTCACACTCAGGCGACCAGGTTTGTAGTCCAGTGAGGAAACCACTGATCCACCACTCTCCACATAAAAAAATCACACACACTGTTATGGAAATTGACTAAACTTTCAACATATATAATTCTGCTATCAAGCAGCGTTAATGACAAATGTAGTGAGCTTTTAATTATTGTTTGCACACTGCTGCCAATGTGACCATATAATTGTGTTAAAGTGTGCTGAGAAAGACATTTGTTAACATCACACTGTGTGCTGTCTGCTAAGGAACATTCCCTGCTGAAGGCAGCATTCTTGCAGCCTCTTTGCGAAGCTGCTGTCGAATAATTTTTTTTTTAAACATCTTGCAATGTAGCGGCCACTAATGCTGGGAGTTTACACCACACACTGCCTGCTTAAGAGTCGGTGGCGACTGTCAGAGTAATCTTCTTCTGGAGCTTCTCAAAAGTTATTAGTTAATCTCATCATCTGTGGCCACAGAGTCTTTGTCAGAAAGTGGCTCCAAGCTGTTGCTCGTGCTGTCCTCTTCCTCCTCCTCATCCGAGTGCTGGCATGGAGAGACAGCAGCTGCTGCCGTGTGAAATAATCTGACGAGCTCACGAAACCGACGGGATACCTGTGAAGATAAATATTACACAAAAGTCAGCTGAAGCCACTCATAATATTTATACACGCCACGGTAACAGTTACAAAAGTAAAATTACAATGTATACATTATGATTGCTTCGAAAAGCAGCTCTCTCGGGACAGCCGCGTCGATGGCTCTCTCCCGAGAGAGCAGATTTTTCGAAGCAATCATCACGCATCGAGCCGTGAAAACCTACATCATTACAATGTATACATTCCCACTTTTTACCAAAACACGCAAAGCACAATGCTAATAGTAATATATCCACATGCACAAAGTTTACTTGATCAATCCACTTGAATACACATGTTTTCACTCATCTCATTATCGGTAGCCGCTTAATTCTGTACAAGGTTGTGAGGTGGCAGAGCTCATGCTGGCAGACAGAGGCCAAAATGTAAGGCTTAGAATGGATGCCAGTCTATCACTGGGCATTGGAGACAATTTACTCAGCAGGCTAATACATCTTCGCAGCAACACGTCTTTAGACTCATCTCATTATCTGAAACCGCTTAATCCTATATAGGGTCACGGTGAGCCGGAGCCTATCCCGGAAACACAGGGCGTAAGGCAGGAATACACCCGACGCAAACTCCACACAGAAAGGCACCCGAGCCGAGAGATTCGAACCCGGAACCTTCTTGCTGTGAGGCGTCAGCGCTAACCACTGGGCCACCGCGCCGCCCACGTCTTTGGACTGTGGGAGAAAACTGGAGTGCCCGGTGATAAAACATACGCAGGCACAGGAAGAATATGCAAACTCCACACAGAAGGGTACCCGAGCCAGTAATCGAACCTAGCCTTCTTGTTGTGAGGAGGCAGTGCTACTCATTGCACCGCCCCACCTGTGTTTTATTTAAAAAAAAATCAGTGGTAAAGATAGATGGATTGATTTAAACATGAAAAAATGTTAAACAACCATTAACTATTAATATTTTTGTCAAGTAATGTCGGTACATGTGGATCTCTGCCTATTAAGACAGGTAATTTGTGATACAAAAATAAAAACCTCCCTTAGGTCCATATTTAATTAATGTCCAATGATTTCAAGGTAGAGCTACTGGTATAACCACAACGAATTGTCGAAATTACTTTAATTATCGCCAATTGCACTATTTTCCTTTATAAGGCCAGTGCAAATTGGCGAATGTTACGTTTTTTTTCGTTAACAATAAATATTGACATGGTCAAGCGCTTGACGATTAAAGTATATGGCAAAATATCCCTTACAAACAGAATGAAATGGAGCAACGTGATGCTTACTCATAACCTGGCTGTCACCATGGGAATGTGGAATTCTCACCCCTGACTACAATGACAGTTTTTATAAATTGGTGTCATGACGGCAGAAGACCGTGGACTGTGCTGGGCATTCAATGCAGTTTCACGACGATGACGTGTCTACTGTAAATTTTGTAAGTCTCACATTAGGTTAATACTTAATACAGTTATTGTAATACATGCTGTTGTTTGCAAAACCGTAACAATGCGATTTCATTGATCTGTAAACATTCCTTGAGAAAGGTGATAATCCAGATGCATCTAACAAAACGTGTTTCAGATAGCAGGCATACAAATCTGCTGTGCGTCAAGCGCGTCAAAGGTCTCTTGGTAATAAGAAAGTGTACTTTCTATTTGTATCGTTTTCCATGGCAATGAGTCAAACATATTGGCGGGACCAAATATTCCAATAAGATTGCTCATTAACGCAGCCTTCTTGTATCTAACCTCGAACCGTAAATAAATGCACTTCGCACAGTCTGCTGCACCTTTGTAGGTTCAATTAGTGGGTCAATTTCTTGACAGTGGGCTGCACGCTCGATAAGAATGTTCTTAGCAGGTTGCTATATTGATTGCGTACCAGGAAAACATAAATTGCATGTTGCTTGCAATACCTCTTGCAAAACGCCAACAGACATACCTAATCAGTCTGGAGAATAAGTAGTCACATACAATATATTGATTGGTCAAACGTGTAATAGGCACCAGCAGGCATCCAAAGACGTCGGTAGCTGTATGTTGAAATAATGAATCACAAATATAAAATCACACTGCAATTTGCTGAGGACTTTGTGCTTATGTTTGTTAATCTACATAGCAACATCACATTTACCAAAAGTAAAACGACCTATGATTTATTATTCGGAAGGACTACAAATCCGTGAACTGTGCAGTAGCAGGATAGAATTATTTTTTTTTGACTAATCATAATTGCCAATTTTGCTATGCAATTTAATTACGTAATGATGTAAGTTTTCATGGCTTTCATGTATCTCATGAAAGTTCGTATCTCGTGAAAGCATGCACAGCCCTTCAAATGCTAGGTGAGTCAGAGACTGAATTGGATTGGGTTAATGTGATTCCGTGTGTGAGCAAGACAATGGAACCCTTTCAAATGGACCCGGGAATAAATCAATTCTATAGAAGAGACTTAACACATACATAGTACCTCCATATAAATAGGAGTCACATACGACACACACACACACACAAAGCGCCTGAGGACGCCTCGAACATGTGAGGCGAAACGTCGCGCTGGAGGGAGAGGAAGCGATCGACTGAGCTGTCCCGAGACAGCAGCTTTTCGAAGCAATCATCAATTTAATTATGCATACAAACATCTCATCTCATCTCATTGTCTGAAACCGCTTAGTCCTATACAGGGTCACGGTGAAGCCGG
>JAZEWT010000001.1:6946598-6968225 GCA_036362905.1 Mordacia mordax
GATGGATGGATAGTTAATCAATTTCTCTCCAGAGCTGCTCTTTCAAGATAGGCTGGTGATGCCTTCAAAGTGGGTGCTGAAAAGTCGTGAAAGACAGGAGGAACACTGAACACCGCTATCCTGAAAGAGCAGGTCTTGACGAAAAGTCACAAAATCTTTTTTCCCACCAGGTAAGCCCAAGGCTAGAACCTCTCACCAATGACTCAGGAGATCCAATATCACAATATCCTAATTTTCCCCAAACCAACCAGTCCCCCAATACCACTATCCAACTCATCTTGTATGACGTAAATACTACAGGCAAAACTAGGCCATTTCACTATCGGCTGGTTTCCAGTCTTTACTGGTACACCAGTACATATAGTGAACAATGTGCCAATAATGTCTCCATTTTCTTGTCTTATCCAAAAGGTTTAGCATATATACAACATTCTGCTTTGTCTCCACGTATAGATGACAATATTATCTAATAGCCTTTGTTTAAACATGCAAACCCTGGACTGCTTTTGTATTTTTGAGTCTCAACAGCCAGTTGGCTTGTCAACCATATTCTGCCGGTTTACAAGAGATTTGTAAATCTCATCTCATTATCTGAAACCGCTTAATCCTATATAGGGTCACGGTGAAGCCGGAGCCTATCCCGGAAACATAGGGCGTAAGGCAGGAATACACCCGACGACGGGACGCCGGTCCATCGCCAGGCATTGCGGGACAATTTTTTTTTAGTCTGCGAGCCAATCAACCTATCCAGGAGCATGCTTTTGGACTGTGGGAGGAAACCGGAGTACCCGGCGAAAACCCACGCGATTTGTAAATGGTTTTAGAAAATGTGTGCATGGCTAGCATTTGAATTGTTGACATTGACTACCAGCTGTTAGAAGAACTTTCTGGGAACGTTGTACCTTTCTCCACTTGGCAGGTCAATGGACACCAGATTTGTTTATAAAAATGTCAACAGATCCAAAAAACATCTGAAGCACCTTAATGGTGGTTACAGCAGCCTATCCAACACTAATCAACAATTCCATGATAGGAACATTGCCAGGAGGTGTTTTACTCGCAATGAAAATGTATTTTGTTTGACATAAAATCTCATCTCATTGTCAGAAAACGCTTAATCTTGTACAGGGTCGCGGTGAGCCGGAGCCTATCCCGGCAGACACAGGGTGCAAGGCAGGAATATACCCACGATAGGACGCCAGTCTATCACCGGGCACTGCGGGCAATTAAGTCTGCAAGCCAATTTACCTATGCAGCAGCATGTTTTTGGACTGTGAAAGGAAACCGGAGTGCCCGGCGAAAACCCACGCGGACACGGGGAGAGAACACGCAAACTCCACAGAGAAATGCACCTGAGCCGAGATTCGAACCCGGGACCTTCTTGCTGTGAGGCGACAGTGCTACCCACTGGGCCACCGTGTGGCCCTGTTTGACATAAAATCTTAAATAAAATATACAAAAGTAAGAGAAAATAACGTATAAATTGTGGAAGCTACAAAGTTATTGTTATAAAACATGCATTTTTTTGTCAATCACACATTGAGAACGTATGATTTTGTTTGAAATAAAACAAGTGCATGTTAATGTACGTTAAAATGTACTGGCTGCATTTCATTAAAATATAAATCTAGAAGAGAAAATACATCTGGTTGAAAAATCAAGGCTGAGGATATTGATAATGTCAATAAGCTTAACAGTATGGAAGAATAGGAACACACTATTACAGTAATGAGAATTCACAATGGAGTGGCAAAATCCGTTTCATTTGGAAATTACACCTCCCACACAAACCAAACCCACGATGCTCATGCGTTGCTTTACCACGCAAGATTCAGGATAGTGATTTTGGTATATTTTTCTTGATAATTTGTGAACATGCACTTGTAAATGAGTCCATTTATTTACTTTATTTCACGAAATATTAACCCTTTCAGTGTACACTGTAATGTGGTAGAAGCACGAATGGACTCAGTGTTTCATATCCATTCACAGCGGGTTTTTTTTGCTGACACGCAGAATTAAAATACACTGCCATTTATCGCAGCCTCTCGACAATTCGGCCAGATTTTTTTCTTCTCACAAACACCACTAGATTCGAGCCAAGAGAACAGCCTACAGCCGACTGGTGAGATCGTCTGCAGAGTTGCCACGTGACACAAGCCTAGAGGAACGCTGAAAGAATTTGGAATGACACCGACTGCTGCACTATATATACATTTCTTACCTGGTCCACAGCACCACAAGCTCCCCTGTAGAGCTCACTGTGCTGTTCTTGGCACACACCACATGCAGACGCTCCGAAGGCTCAGCCTGATGCTTGCTGTTACCACTTAGCATGGTGCCGCTGCCATGTTCCCTGGCCTTGACTGTCCTGACAAGCGACAAAACATTCTCTGGGGCACAGTCTGTGGTGGTTTCTCCATGACAACTGCTTTGCTTCTGTTGATTGCATGACTCAGACTGGTTTTTGATAGTCTTTTCATCAGCAGAATTAGCTTCGAGTGAAACTCTTGCTGATTTTTCATCACACGGAGTCCTCTCAGGTGCAGATGCAGAGGCGGATTTAGGATCTTTAGTGGGACTCTCAACAGTTGGTCCACTCTGTGCAATACTCTGACACTCTGAAACAGGATTGTTTAAATTGGCCTCATTAGTCGGTGCAGCGTCTGTGTCCTTGTGAGTCTGTGAAATTACATAATCTTTTCCATCTCCATCAATGTTGGTATGAAGCTTCTCCGTTTTTTTCAAGTGAGAATGACTTTCTGTAACTTGAGCAGCAAGGTCTTGTTCAGACAGCTGAGACAGAGGCTCAACTTCTTTACGCTTGCCAATTTTTACCTCTCCAGAAATCTAAAACAAATGAAAACATATTTAATTTCAAAACGGTTTATCATTAACGTTCTACAACAAAAAAAATTGCAATTCCTTTAGAGATGTTCAGCCCACTTAGATTTAGTTAATAATAAAAGAAAGTTGCGTCGATTCATTTGCCAAATGTGTATGTGGGAAACCAACACACACTGGTTAACAACATAGGCTCTTTCGATCTCTTTATTGAAGATGATGCAAAGCTCTATAGTTGTTGAATAAAGTCACTCTACTACATTTATTTGGAAATAACTGCCTGGTTTGATAATAATAAAATTGTACTTCTCTCATCTCATCTAATTGTCTGAAACAGCTTAGTCCTAAACAGGTCACGGTGAAGCCGGAGCCTATCCCGGCAGACACAGGGCGCAAGGCAAGGATATACCGACGATGGGACGCCAGTCCATCGCCGGGCGCTTTGATGTTGCAGTCATTTAAAATTCTAGTTAACAGTAATATATTCATATAAAATTCTGACAATGCGTTTGTCGCACCCGAACCTTAAATCCAAATGTAAAACTGCAACCAAATAATACCAAACAATGACTGTGAGCAAGCGTTGCATATATGTAAATGTCATAAACCATTATGAATTATATAAATGTACCTTGTTAACACAAAGCAGACATCTTTTCTTGCATTTCATAGGTCTCAGCTCAGTGTTCGTTACTTCATGACATGTACAAGTGCAGGGCTTAGCTTCCGCAGTGGAAATTTCATCCTGTTTAAAAATGACATGAAATAAATCATTGACAAGTTCATCTTAAGCATGTACGGTAATGCATGTACAAGGAGACGCCAACGTGTAAAAGTGCCTTATTGATTAAACAACAAACCGTTTCACGGCTTGATGAATCACCCTTGTTCTTGTTTCTCCTTTTATTATATTTCTTCATCTTTGGCAAAACAACTTCTTCAAATCCATCAAACTGAAAAAAAAAATCACCAGGACAAGTTCAGAACTAGCTATTTTAAAAGAATCACAGTTCTTTAAAAAGTGACACTAAAACTTGTTAAAGACCACATTTTTAAAACAAATATTACCAAGGTATATTCATCCTGAAAGGCAAAACATTATACATTTTGAGTTCAATTATATAATGTGCTTGTTATGTTAAAAGCACACGTGTGTAAAATACAAACTTAAATTTTCCAACTCCAGCAATACAGACTAATCATTTAAAAGGATATGTATTAGTGTAGGTTGATATAATGATGCAGTCCAAAGGATATGTAAACACTATGGATATTTTAATGTTAGGGAGTCATTTATTGAGAGGGAAAATCAGTGACATACAATTACCAAAAGCGAATCATTAAACAAGTAGCTGCCATCAAAATCCAAAAGAGATAACAAATAGTTTCACATTGTTACCAATTACAACACAATAAGAACCTTTTCCTCATTTTGCTCTTGGGTAACAACGCTAAGCACCACTCCAGCCTGGATGTGTGGGATTGCAAATGTGCAGGGTTCATAATATGACTCATTATTGTAATTGTGGTCTCATGTGGGCAGGCTGCAGACATTTTCACAAGGCCACTTAATATGAACTCACTCAAGTCCAACCACCTGAGCATGACATACTGGTGAAAAGTAACAGTCACGTACACTTCAACACAGTCTCACTTGATGATATTCACCTTAATTCTGAAAATTCACACTAAGGTGGGGAGGAGCAGTGAACTTTCCAGGGCTATGCACTTCCTCTAGTGTGCACTGTCTCGGGGAAGAAGTCCTGCATCATATATTACAGGATTCACCCATTTAGAGTCTGCAACATAAAGCTTATATATACACACACTGATATCTTCAGACGTTCTGTGCAATGCTTGATTCTGCTGAAAACAATCATGTGTGCAATTTCTCGCGCTTTAAAATTAAATTGCATTTATTGTGTGTTGTAAGTAAACAATGCTGTCTGCAGGACAACATTTCAACGACCTAGCGTAAAGTGTTCATCAGGCAAAGTAACACCTTTAATGCATTGTGAAGCATGTGGGATAATGGCAACTGTATGCACCACAGCACAAGTTATTATTTGAAAGATAATTCAGACCAGATGAGGTTTTCTCATTCATGTCATATCTGTGGGACTATAAAGATAATTTAAGGTGAGGCCTGTTGCCACTACAGCGCAAACCGTGAACAAAATGGCGACAATGTTTCCTATCGTGCGTCATCAACATCATGCACCGTGACACTTTGGAGACTCCTTTTATCCATGAGGGACACGTAATTACTGGTAAAAGAATTGGCTTATTTGAAAATTATAATTACTGCCGGTTTATTTTCAAATAGGAGTAGGCTGACAGTGCTGAGTGGTTCGGCCAACGAAATGCCAATGAATTTGGTAGGAATGGAACAAATAATCGATTTAAATAGATTTTTTTCAACACAAGAGCTGGGTGACTTCTGCAGGGAATGTAATTTGGTTTTTGTAATTCCACTCTTAAAAAAAAAACTTTTTATTTACTAGAATTCGATTCTAACAAGGAATCTTAGACATAGTGAAATTATTTGACTATTCCATTGCAATTTAGGCATGTACATCTTCAGCTATGTCAGCTTACATAAATGTCACTGCTCATAGGCAGCCAAGAGATTTTAGTTGCTTCGACATTGTTATTAACATGTATTTTAAGTGGCGCTTGTGTGGGATTGTCATTGTAGTCCTGTGTAAAGTAAGTGAAGCTTCTATTTCCTCGATAAACAACCCGAGCTCGCATTTTTACCGGACAAGTTGAAACGAACGAGTCACCCGCTTTGCAGTCGGGTAAATTTGACCTTTCAAAGTTGCCGATGATTATGAGACATTTCGTAGGCTCTCTGGTGAGTTTTCACCTAGCATTGTTGTCCGGCATATCCGACGTGTGTCACTCGACGTTCCGGAATAAGCTCCCAGCACGTGGTGCAAAACGTCGGACATCATAACCACAACAAAAACCCCTCTGTGCAGCGCTTTGTGACCCTCGGGTGAAAAGCGGTTTAGAAATGCAATTATTATTATTTTTTTCCATGGACTGCCTAGTTATGGCCAGCTTAGAGATGCTCTTTACTCGAGCCAGTGTGTGACTAAGAGGGGCAGAGCAGTTAAGTGCAAAGATAAGAATATATATACAGTACACACAACTGCGTGATGTAAATACTATGCCATAAACCAGCCAGTTGGTTTAAACCAGACTTGATATTTAAATGTGTTACCTAGGAAATGCCCATACGTTTCACTGAGAATTCTGAAAGGCCAGCGAAGGCACAAGGAGCTTATATTCCTACCTGAATGCCACACAAGGCTCTGCATAGCCTCACCCATAGGATTCCTTGACCAATCCCACAATGATGAGTATATATTAGGTAAATTATAAACTAGGAATTGTGAGAATTGCCCGGCTCTGTTCAAGATACATATATCGAATGGTTTACAAACTAGATGAAACAGATTTTTAATACTAACATGAATACGACATCACATAACAAAAAAATCAGAAAATACGTTAAAAGCAACGATATTGGAACACAAAATCAGCAACAATAACATTTTTTGGGTTGTTTTTTTTTTCAAATATATATATATATCTGACTTTCAAATCTAATTTTAAAATGCAAAATTATCATTGTTACTAATACATATATTGGAAAATGGTTTAATGTAACATTTATTGTATAATAATAATTGCATCTCTAGAGCGCCAATCACCCGAGGATCACAAAGCGCTGCACAGAACTGCGGAGAGAATGGCACATCAATAAGACAAGAACGGCAAACTCGCAATAACGATTTTTTTGGAGTTTTTTTTTTTTACAAATCCGTGCTGCGGAGAGAACTGCATGTCACCAACATCAAAACAGTTCAACTGAAAGTCAAATAGTAGCAACAAATTAAAGGACATAAAAGAAGCAATAAAAAAAATCTGCAACAAACAAAGAAGGAATAAGTGTTCCCAAGCAGGTGCAGGTTGGAAGAGAGCCATCATCCTGGCATGACAACACTGAGCCGCATCAACAGTCCTAGCCAGAGGAAGGAATAAATGTTCCCGAGCAGGCACAGGTTGGAAGAGAGCCATATGTGAATTAAATTCAATTAATTAATGATACGTTCATGATCAACACAGAACATTGCAAGAAAACATTTTATTTTGATAATGCAATCTAATATTTACGAAATATTCACATTCTGCCACGACCAATTCATCTATAAGGTAAAGTACTGTGAAATATTGGCAATACCTTATATTTTTTTTCATCTGTCCAATTTACTTCTTCAAAGTCATCCATTCGACTTGCTGGAGGCCTCAAATGATCAAAAAACATGGAGAACACATCCTGCAGGTAATTATGCCCTTTCATTAGGTGCCACATCTGTGTTTTCATCTGAAACGACATGCAATTATAAACATGTGAGAACATGACCCATGTAGCACACAAGACATGCAATAACCTTTTTGAGAAGAATTAAAAAAATAATTACAGCCTTTTGTCAAGCCAATTACATGCATGCCATGGCCAGGCCTCTGTGTGACAAAGATGTCTGTTTTAGACCATTAACCACCATTTGCCTGGACACCCAGAGCCTGGTTATGGAAAAGAATGAATGATGGTGGATACTGTGAAAAGAAGGTGGGTTTTGATTCTAATATTGACCATTGTGCCTAACCTCTGCAGACAATGAAGAATCATTTGGTAAAAATATTTGCAGTCATCTAAGCACTTCAAAAACGAAGCTTAAATAAAACATATTTAAAAAACCAACAAAAAACATGGACAAACAAGGAAATGCCACACCACGATAACATAAAGAAAATACCCGGTAATATTTTAAAATGGGGGTCAGGACACGTTGACATTTTAAGATATTTTTTGAAAATCGAACTTAAAAAAGAAATGCACAAAAATTAATGGAAAATACATTAACCATAAGATTAGCTTGCCACAGTCATTATAACGTTCGATGGAAATCAACTGCATGAATTGTTCAAAGAACTTGAGAAAGAAAGCTGCAAAGCCTGAGTCTGGATAAATGAGCAAAATACATGTACGTAACACTTATTTGCTACAATGTTAAGTGTGGAAATGAGTGACCGCAAATAAAGCATAATAGTTGTATTTGGGACATATAATTAAGGGGAGCAGATAGAAAACGGTTAAATGAAAAGATAAACAGACAGTAAAGCTTAAATGAATGATTAAAATCGAAAATGTTAATGTTTTCAACCCGTGCATATTACCAGTTATGGCATGGGATCAGACACATGGCCACTGAAAAATTAAACTGAAAATAAGTTGAAAAGTAGACCAAAGAAACATGGACAGATGGACGTTTGAAATAACATTAGTCATTTTAAGAATATCAATCAGTCAATCACTATCAGTACCTGCCAAATCCTCTAAATGTTAGCATTAAGATAGGACACCAGTCCATTGCAGGGCACCGGTGTTATTTAATCAGGCATAGGTAGCGTGTCTTTCAGGAACACAGACAAAACATACAAACTCTGCACAGAGGAGGCACCCGAGCCGGGTTCTAACCCAGGTATTCCTTGCAGTGAGATGGCACTGCTACTAAATGTTCTACCGGGCTGCCCATATCAGAAAACAGGTTGAGCTTAATAACACTGAAAGCACTGAGCTACATCAAGTGTGCTGGGTAGGACATGGGGCTGGCAAGGTTGATGACCAACAAAAAATAAAAATAAAGTCGAAGCCAAGGATTGGAAAGCATATAAGAATGTTGAAGATATGGTTTACTGAAAAAAATGGAGCGATGAAATATGCTCATGTGCAGCTAGATTATTATGCAGCAGAATCACGAGAAATAGTGGTGGCTTGGGGAGGCATTCCACCAGCAGTGGTTTGACCATGACTGATGCTGATGATAAAGCAAGATGTGAAGACAATAATACCGTTGTTGCTGTTTGAAAAAAAAATACTGACGATTGACTGACACGCAAGAATTCATATTCTGCGGCAATCGACCAACGCTTACATTCAAAGCACATACCGCACCAGACATAGTTACCATGGCTGAGTTACCATGGAGAAACACTCAAATCAGGCACCACAAGTCATTGGGTCCATAGAGCAGTGCCTGAACCACTCTGCTACTGCTGCCCACATATACATACGGTGCGAATGCAGTGAATTTACTACGGGCTGCAAATCAAATCAAATTAAAATATCTAAGATATTTTGCATTTTCACACCGAAGAATGCAAAGTTGAACAAATTACGTCACAGCTGACTTTCTATAGTATATATAAACCATGTGATCATGTGTCGCACTCTACTTGCCAGAAGAATATTTACCCTGGGGAGGTTAACTAGGAGAGGATTATACTGAAAAGGCTGCCAATATAAATAAATGAACTATTTTTCAATCAGCCAAAAATAATTCGCTTGAGCACTTTTGGCAAAAAAGCCCTACGCTGCTCCGTGTAGCACTTTCCAGATGCACTTATGAACAATAGGAAGGATCTCTAATGAAAACTATATATCTTGAGATTTTCATTTCTAGTGCATCCTCAAACTTCCGCATTGGCTTCACAGTGATGGTAAGCAACTTGAACCAAACATTAGATTTCCTGATATTTATAGATTTCAAGTGTTATTGAGTTGTAAAAATATAATTGCAAACGTGTAGTTATTTGCTACGAAGTGATTACATGATAATAATAATAATTGCTTTTCGAGAGCATTTTTCACCCGAGGATCACAAAGCGCTGCACAGAGCTGCGGAGAGAATGACACATCAACAATGAGATAAAAACATAAAATCAACAACAATAACGTTTTTTTGTATATATTTTTTACAATACAATGCATGTGGTGTTAATAACATGTAATGGTAGCTACAATGTATCAATTATGCATTATTTAAATATCGCAGTTATGCTGGATATCCCACATAACTAAAAAGTCTTTCCCCAAATAAATACCACTAACAGTGTTTTCATTGTTAACGTTTAAAAATAAAACTATTCTGTTGCAAGCTTTGTGTATATTTTCTTAACACTGTAATGTCATCATCATTATCATTATCTGAAACCGCTTAATCCTATATAGGGTCACAGTGAGCCGGAGCCTATCCCAGAAACACAGGGCGTAAGGCAGGAATACACCAGACGACGGGACGCCAGTCCATCGCTGAACACTGTAATGTAACATATATAAAAGAGAACAAGTGCAGCGTTTACATATTGGTACTGAAAATTAATTGCTGGTGAACAAAACTGCAAAGCAGCAGTTCAGTGGATAAAAAAAAGGTTGTCGCAGCTCTATCTACAAGTCATGACCAACATTTTCCTCCCTATGCAGTTAGAATAGTTTGATATTTATCACTAAAGTAAGTTTGAGTTTTTCTAACTAAAATTACGACACTCAAATGAACATAAGTTGTTTTACATTGAATGAAACCACTTTAGATGACAAGTGAAGATTTAAAAGCCCAGGATAGTCTCAACCGCGACAGTTGACCTAGATCACCAAAATGTTAAAAGCAAAAAAAGTACAATAAATAAAATAGGAATTTAAAAAACGGCGTTACATAAAAATAAAAATCTAAAATAGTACACAAACATAAATTACTGCTGAGTAATTATTTCCCTGAAGTGCAAGTCATTTTTGGCAGAATGTAGACTGATATAAGTGGAATTAAATTACAAAAACATTAAAAAGATATATGGTGACTACAGTACTAATACACAAAGAAAAAAATGTCAAATTCAACTGCAGTTATTAGGAATCTACACTTCCGCATTACATTGTAATTCATATGGGTGAGTAACAAATTATATTTTTAAGCTTATTGGATTACAGGTGTTTCGGAGATTAATAGTGTGAAATTTTTGTCCTCAATACAGTGCACTTTAATAATTTCATCTCATTGTCTGAAACCGCTTAGTCCTATACAGGGTCACGGTGAAGCCGGAGCCTATCCCGGCAGACATAGGGCGCAAGGCAAGGATATACCTACGATGGGACGCCAGTCCATCGCCGGGCACTGCGGGGCAATTTAGCCTGCGAGCCAATCAACCTATGTAGCAGCATGTTTTTTGGACTGTGGGAGGAAACCGGAGTGCCCGGCGAAAACCCACACGGACACGGGGAGAGCATGCAAACTCCACACAGAAAGGCACCCGAGCCGAGAGATTCGAACCCGGGACCTTCTTGCTGTGAGGCGACAGCGCTAACCACTGGGCCACCACGCCGCCCCCATTTTAATAATAATTTATCGTATTTATATAGCACCTTTCAGCCAGAGGCCTCAAAGCATTACAGGAAACAGAGGTGTGGGGGGGGGTTGCAGCCACGCAGCCACGCTGATAGCCGACCTCAACCCGCCAGACACTGCGACCCTGTGTATGATGATATCGGTCAATTAATGGGTGTGTTTTTTTTGTTGTGGGAGGAAATTGGAGATCCTCGAGGAAACCAATGCAGAACAGGGGGGAACACACAAACTCTACACAGAAAGACGCCCGACATGGGAATCGAACCACCACGGGCTTCTTTCCATAAGCCACAGATATTACCACTGCGTCACCCTGGATAGGTAAGGCTGAGATATGCGTATGCTTTAAAGATGCACTGCGAACAATGAACCCCCCTCCAAGTTGAAATAGAATAATGACCAAGTTTGGAGTAAGAATCATATTAATGAGTTTTTCGTCCTCAATAGCGTGGAATCGTTTGTAAGATAAAGCATAAGCGAGAGGGAAATATAGGATTTAGCCAAACGAATCCATTTAGCTGGTTTCTGCGCAC
Source organism: Mordacia mordax (assembly GCA_036362905.1). NCBI lineage: Eukaryota > Metazoa > Chordata > Hyperoartia > Petromyzontiformes > Petromyzontidae > Mordacia > Mordacia mordax. The sequence goes on from JAZEWT010000001.1 coordinate 6,958,228, forward strand.
GCACTAAAAGGGTGGTGAGCATGTGTGTGTACCTGCAAGTCCACCTATACACAACGTGTAAAGTGCACACACACCCTTGTACATGTCATGCAATGAGAACATGTGCTCAGCAAACATGCATAGAGTACAAAAAAACGTTATTGTTGCTGATTTGCCATTCTTGTGTCGTTGACATGCCATGCTCGCCGCAGCTCTGTGCTGTGCTTTGTGACCCTCGGGTGAAAAGCGCTCCAGAAATACAATTATTATTGTTAAATGTTATTATTACTTTTGCATGGTCAAATAATTGACCCTTTTTCTTTTTACACCGTGCCAATGCATCTATGTATGACGCAGCACATTGTCAAGTGGGTCTAGTCCAGCCAATTCAATGGCTTGGTGGAAGTCAACTCCTAAATGGACACCTGACATAGAAATTGATTTTGATTCAGATTGTTGAAAAAACAACGAAGGCTTACCATGACATTGTACAGAATAAACTGGCTACTGATAATGATGATGGTTTACCAAGTTGGAACAGAATCATGGAACTGGAATTGCCTTGACTATTTTATAAAGTAGAATCGCCTCCTATATGCTATGGCATGGAATTGGGCTTAAATTCTTCCTTGACAGCCTTCATAGTCCTTAACACGAGTGGTCAGCTATTATTTAACCCACTTATTATTACCCTGAAATGTATAATAGAGTATTTACCACGGGCCCAAAGGGGAAAGTTAGTGAAAGTAGTATACCATGTGAAAAGAGGCAAAAAAGTACAAGCTGCTCTTCCAACAACATTCGCATTCTCATCGTATCTTCATTCAAGGGTAGTAGTAAATTTAAGTGGCTTACGTGAAAACTCAATTTTCAGGCTTTATGGACTGTAGACTAAGTTATAGGCTAATAAGGAAAGTTATCCTGTAAGCCTGGAAACTAACCCACAATTTAGGCGTTTTATATATTTTTTGTGATTTTCATTTATACACAGTGCAATTGAGGGCCGACTTTATATGATGTCAGCATAATCTACAATATGTACAAAGGTAGTAACTATGAAACGTTTGCATGCAGAATATGAAAAATGGATGTGCTATACAAACTGCCCATCTTCATTCTTATGAAAAGTGCTCTATAAATGCAATAATCTCATCTCATTATCTGAAACCGCTTAATCCTATATAGGGTCACAGTGAAGCCGGAGCCTATCCCGGAAACACAGGGCGCAAGGCAGGAATACACCCGACGACGGGACGCCGGTCCATCTAAATGCAATAATAATTATTATAATTTTTTCATGGAAATGTTTAATGACAACGAAAGATGAAATGAGAGCCAGATGCTAAAATATCTGTGAGATGAAACATTCAGTTACTGTGCTGGAGAGAATTTTTGTTATAGAAAATGCAATGGCTTCAAATTGCATAAAGATATGAGGGCTTATGATAGAGACATTTCATCTGCTATGCATACAGGTGGAGTTTCAAGGATAATAAGTTAATTTAGATGTCGTAAAGTCACATTATCAGCATACAGTAACATTTTAGATGGTAAATGTTAATACTAATTAACTTGTAGAGGTTGAGAATATAATAAGAACATGCAGTATCCCCTATGCCACATTTTTGCTGAGTGGAGAGAAATGCGAGGAAGGACGTCCTAATTGAAGCATTGTGTAAACGGTTTACCAATCTCATCTCATCTCATTATCGAAAACCGCTTAATCCTATATAGGGTCACGGTGAGCCGGAGCCTATCCCGGAAACAGAGGGCGTAAGGCAGGAATACACTCGACGACGGGACGCCAGTCCATCGCCGGGCATTGCGGGACAATTTTAGTCTGCGAGCCAATCAACCTATCCAGGAGCATGCTTTTGGACTGTGGGAGGAAACCGGAGTACCCGGCGAAAACCCACGCGGACACGGGGAGAGCATGCAAACTCCACACAGAAAGGCACCGGAGCCGAGAGACTCGAACCCGGGACCTTCTTGCTTTGAGGCGTCAGCGCTAACCACTGGGCCACCGCGCCGCCCGGTTTACCAATCAATCTGTTGTTTTTCACTAGCATCACAATGAAGTAACCTGAACCAGAGCATGTGATGATCAAAGAGTATCAAATTCCTGAGCAAAGTCTATGAAGACTGCTTAGCAGGTTCTACAATTGTAAAGGTCTTTGCATTTGTCCAACACTAATCGTGCGATACTTAGGTCCAAAGCCAGATTGATGTTATGTCAATCTCAAACAACACTAGACAACTGATCAACTACATCTGAACAAAAATTTCCAACGTTTTAGACGTTGGTACAAATATAGGAGATGGAGCATACAATTAGATTACTTATTTTCCACAATTCACGTAATGGAGAGACATATACCAATTTCCAATCAGTCGGAATTGAGAAAGGTAGAAAGGTATCCCTTCCCCATAGAGATTAGTAACTTTAGAGTTCGTATATTAAGGTAATTTGACATTCTTGGCCTTCTGTCTAAATCTGACTGCTAGTTTGAAACACCTGAATAAATCTGATTAAACCAACTTGTAACACCTGCGTAGTATATTGCCCCTCCCCTACTTGGGGAGAGTGAGCACGTGACTGATGACATCACAACCTTTTTATATATAAGAGGAGCACGCTCCTGAAGATTCTCGTCCCATATTGGTGCGAGTTTCCTGATGATGCGGACTGTAATTCTGAGCGAAACGTCATATTTCATTGTAAAAGCTGTGGGTTTACTCCAACGATAGTGAAGAATTGGCACGCTCGGTTCACGTGACAAACCTAACTGGCTATGTCGGGTGGTTTGAGGGTTTACGACACCAATTTTTGTGTAACTTAGCCCAAAATATGGATTTTATGGAGTAGGTATTGAGCTAGAATATACTGCCAAACGGGATAACGGCACATTGGGGATTCATGAGGATTGATACCTGTTGTATTCTGTCTTCACTCATGTGAATGTCTCAAATGGCAGAGGATGATCTTAAATGCAAGCTTGTATGTCTACCGTGTTAAGAAGCATATTAATACAATGGCTAGAACCATATACAGCGCTGACAATGCTGCTTGCAATTTTGGTAATCACAATGTACATAAAATATTAAACAGTTATTTTTAAACTGCTGTCACATGAAACAAGATGCTCTGCATGTTATTACTGTGATGCTAAAATTCAGGCATATCGGTCCTGAATTGTAATTTAAAAAACATTTTGAAGGTTTCAATTGGCGCTGCATTCAAAACAAGCACGATTATAAAATAAGGACTTAATAAGTATTCCTACAGCAAAACTGTATTTTAAACATCGTTAATAAATGCATCTGAACAATATAGGCCAATACATCACAGCAGGAGATTGTAGGCGGTGCACGCTTGAAAATTAAATTGCATTAAAAGATTAAAGCACACTTCCAAACTGGACTGACAAACCGTAGCACATTCTATCTACACATGCATCAGTAGTGTGTTAGAAATGAAGTGCCTTCGTAGTTCATGGTAAATATAAAAACTCAAGAGTATACTGGTTGAACAAAGGAACGGAAGGCTTCACGTTGAAAAAAAAGATTGGTTGTGAAAGCCTTATTAATTCTGTACGAAAAGGCAAATTATTTCACCATCACAAGCTGCACATTGCGCATTCAACATAACGTCCCGCAATAACGGCTTTAAAAATCTACTGCTATACATCTTTAAATACACTCATGAAAGTAGCTTTACACATGATGGGTGTCTGTATGGTTCATGAATGAATCACTGCATGGCACTTATATTTACCTGCTGAGATTTGTATGCAGAGATGATGTGTGGAAATACAATTACCTGTTAAAAGCTTATTGCGTACGTATGATACCATTAAACGTACATAAAGAAACAGCACCCGAGTGTTCTTATCTACCATTATAGAGTGCATGTGTTTTGAGTATCAGTGACTACATGTAGTATTTTATTCATGCTTGTTTGGAAAGACAATACCATTCATTGGAAGCTGAACACCATGTTTGATACCGACAACAACATGTTTGATACCGACAAGTTTCCAAATTAAGGAAAATGATCAAGTCTTTACTATGGGGAGAATATGCAAACTCCACACAGAAGGGTACCTGAGCAAGGAATCCAACCAAGGGCCTTTTTGCTGTGAGGCAGCAGCACTACTCACTGTGCTACCGCGCCATCTTAATGTGACCTGAATACCAAGATATTCTCTTAAGATGCAAACGTGTAAAAAATAATAATCCATGACTAAGTTGTTGGATCGTCAGCTAGATGTTCCACTATTTTTGCACTTGCGACAAATGTTATTGTTGCTGATTTGCTGTTATATTGTTGCTGGCATGGCGCTTTCTCCGCAGCTCTGTGCAGCGCTTTGTGACCCTCGGGTGAAATGCGTTCTAGAAATGCAATTAATTATTATTATACAACTGAGCAATAAACTTAAGCACACTGACAACTGTGTTGTTAAGAGTTGTATCTATTCCTACACGAAGACAAACATAGAACTAGTGCCAGTATATTAATTAAAACTATTTTGAAAGTCATGATTACTGTAGGGCGGCACGGTGGCCCAGTGGGTAGCGCTGTCGCCTCACAGCAAGAAGGTCCCGGGTTCGAATCTCGGCTCAGGTGCTTTTATGTATGGAGCTTGCATGTTCTCTCCCCGTGTCCACGTGGGTTTTCGCCGGGCACTCCGGTTTCCTCCCACAGTCCAAAAAAAATGCTGCTGCATAGGTTAATTGGCTTGCAGACTAAATTGCCCACAGTGCCCGGTAATAGACTGGCGTCCCATCGTGGGTATATCCCTGCCTTGCGCCATGTGTCTGCCGGGATAGGCTCCGGCTCACCACGACGCTGTACAGGACTAAGCGGTTTCTGACAATGGGATGAGATGAGATGGTTACTGTAAAAATATATATTTCCCCCCACTCTGAAATACCTGGCATTCTAATTCAACAGGGGGTATAACCTACTACACTGAAGGTACAATAGACGACGGAGGTTAATTTCTACATACGTTCATCATAACAAAAAATATACTATTAAATGCTTTTTAATCTATTGGCTGCTCAGGTAAAGTCAGAACAACCAATCAGAATGTGATACCAAATAGGATAATTTCTCATTCTAGTAATGTAAATATTGGCTATTCAGATCATAACCAACACAATCATAAGGAACAATAATCGTAAATGAACTTATCACACACTGCTGACATGATTGTTTATATTTCATTAATTGCCTCGTGTAAAACTATTTATTTACATTTCAGAGGCTTTAGATACATTTTGTAACAACCCCTCCATACAGATAGTAGGGCGTCAACAACTGCATTCATTGCACCAAATACGCCAATATATCAATTACGTGCTATCTCATCTTACATCGATGAATCAAATGTTATTCACTAAGCGTCAGTGATAAATATGTACCTCATTTATCTCTTCTTGGGTAAACTTGACACAACTTTGTAGAGCCTTGACAACCTTCTGATAATAATACGGATTTTCACCAAAGCATATCTCCAACTGACGCAGAAACTTTCTGCCTTTCTCAAAGTCTTGCTGCTCCTCAAACTGAAGAAAAAAAAACACAAATAGCTGTAATATTGCAAACAAATGTTACATTAGAAGGTTTATCTCATCTCATCTCATTGTCTGAAACCGCTTAGTCCTATACAGGGTCACGGTGAAGCCGGAGCCTATCCCGGCAGACACAGGGCGCAAGGCAAGGATATACCGACGATGGGACGCCAGTCCATCGCCGGAGGTTTGTTATATATCCAAACCAAAGGCTGACAACACATCATTGCCATGGACATTACTTTAAAATAAACAGTAGGCTAGATGTATAATATTTACATGAGTGCTTTCTAAAACTGCTCTTTCAGGATAGCCATGTCGAACACGCCTCTCCTTTGCGAGGTTTCTTGCCTCTCATTTTGGAGGCATCCTCAGTCTCAGTACGCCCAAGGATGTCTCTAACTTCGGAGGCGAAACGCAGCGAAGCATAGAAGGGGAGCGCTCGACATGGTCATCTCGAAAGAACAGCTTCGGAAAGCAATCGTCAGTAGGCTAATAGTTTGGGCGATGGCCTGTCTTCAGAGGACACAGAGGGAAGAATGTGTCTCATGAGAGTCCAAATACTGCACACTCAAGCTAGGTTATTGTGGCGCGGTGGCCCAGTGGTTAGCGCTGACGCCTCACAGCAAGAAGGTCCCGGGTTCGAATCTCTCGGCTCGGGTGCCTTTCTGTGTGGAGTTTGCATGCTCTCCCCGTGCCCGCGTGGGTTTTCGCCGGGTACTCCGGTTTCCTCCCACAGTCCAAAAGCATGCTCCTGGATAGGTTGATTGGCTCGCAGACTAAAAATTGTCCCGCAATGCCTGGCGATGGACTGGCGTCCCGTCGTCGGGTGTATTCCTGCCTTACGCCCTGTGTTTCCGGGATAGGCTCCGGCTCACCGTGACCCTATATAGATAGGATTAAGCGGTTTCAGATAATGAGATGAGATGCTAGGTTAGGCCCACACTGAGCTAGCCTGGCATGGCTCAGAAAGCACTGTGTTTTTATCTTCAAAACATTACTTAAACAGCACCATTTCAATGAAGCACACATACTGTGCTCGGCTCTGCACTTCTCAATCTGCTGCTACTCTTGAAAACCAGCTGCAGAACTCCTGTGCCCATTAGAAGTTGTATTTATTGTTTTTCAACCGCAGTTCATGTCAGATGCATCGTGTCCTGACTCCGTGTTAACATGCCATGCTGTCACATATTTAAGTTTTCTTTTGCACAGAACACGAAAGGGTGGTGACGCATAAAACATGATATCAAATATTGTATCTGCATCTATTCAATAACATCAGATATGCGTAATGATTGTGAAGTGATCTTGTGCTCATCAGCAAACATAATTGAACAGCTTACCAGTCCACACTCCAGTGCTTGATCAGGCAACAGAAACACAGCAAACTCTTTTAAGAGCTCCGGCCAATCTTTCAGTGCGTGGTGTAGTTCTTCATACATGTCCACAACTGACCGATGAGTCAGGTTCATCTCAAAGTTGTGCAAGATCTTCAAAAACTCTTCATATTTTCCAGGGGTGGCCTTCAGGGTCTCTTTCACTCGATTTAAGTACGCCTGAGCATAAATCATATCCTTTTTATCGCGCTGTGGGTCTGTTTCCAAAATATCATCACCCAGCAAAAGCAACATTTTTGCCGTATCCATGCTCGCTCTGTATCTGGTTCGTTTGGGCTTCACTTTGACCACAACCTTCTCCTTTGGAGCGACCGCTTGCTGCCCGTCAATTTCAATAGTGCTCGTGACATTCTCTTCCACAGCAGCTGGTGGACTGCTGGAAAATCTGGGAATGCCGTGGCTCCAGTTGTTTTCCTGCTCGCTGTTAGCAGGTTCCGTTGTCTCTTCCTCGTCTTCTTCCTCGTCTTGCTCAGACGTCTCCTCTTGAGATATAATGTCATCTTCAGAATCACCACCTGGATTATTTGCCCTCGTGTCTGAAGCCAGCCAAGACAACTTATCAATGGTCTCCTAAGACAGAAAAGAAGCAACGCAACACTCTGTATTAACTCTGAGCAAGCAATTGAATGTTGTATGGAAGTGTATAAGCATCAAATAAGAAACAGTATTACAGATGGCAAAACACGACATAATTTCTAAACAGACTACATTCACACGTGTTTTTATATAATTGGATTGATAACAGTTGGACAATCTGTGGGATTTACCTGTAGTTCTGGGACAGAGAGTGCAGAATCTCCCGACTCTGATGAAGAATCATCTTCATCTTCCTCCTCCTCTTGGGTGAGCTCTTCTTCTTCCTGATCATCAACATGTGCTTCTCCATCGCAATCGAGTCTCTTTTTGTCGGCTGCATTATCTTTTGCGTCCATTTCGTTGCCCACAATGTTGACACAACCCAGTCGGTCGGTTTCCATAACGGCATCAGTTTGCACGCAACTCTGTAACATTTCATCCGGTGAACTTTTGCCGTCCTCAGCATGCGTATTTTCTTTTGTCGACTGCAGGTCTTCTTCGGTGACTGCGACCTTGGCAGGTGACGGAGGCATCGCTCTTTCATTTTCGTTCAGTTGCAGATTTACATCAGGAAGGACGATGGGAGGCGACTGCGGCGTGACGATCTCATTCCTTTTCAGCTGCGCTTTGACAGCCACAATACATTTCTAAATAAAATATAATATGCATCATTCGTGATTGCGTTTATTATGAGATGTACCAAGAGTATTTATTAGTCTCATTATATGCACTGTGATGACAGTAAACACGTATCTAACAACCTCACTGAGTTATGGCACTATCACCTCTCTATGTATTCACCCAGGATGAATGAAACACTTTTGCCAGTGTGTGATGCTAATTTTATATTTCCAATATTCGATTTTGGTACATCACAACCCAGAACCTTATTGGCAGAAATAAAAGCCTTGAAATTTCTCTACTCCGGTTAAAGCGTTACGACTATTGAGAATCCATGCTTTGCAATCTTTTGTCGTAAATCCTCCACCACCCGACAACAGATAATCAGTAAAGTTTATCAACGTTGACAAAACGTGCCAATTCTTCACTATCCTAGCACACCCGGTGTGTTGAACAGCAAACTCACAGCATTTATAAATGAAATACGATGTTTCGCTGATAACTGCAATCAGCGCCATCAGGCAACCCATACCTACTTGAAGCAGATTTGCTTCTGAAGCAGGGTTTGCTGGTGGAGGGTTTCAGACAAACATTTTTATATGACCTAACCCAAAAAATGGAATTTATTGCTGACAATAAACTAGTCGCCCATTATGGTGCTAAGTAAAATAAAGCATTACTATTTTCTCCACCGTGATATATGCAGATGGATCAGCATTTTATGTGCTTTTGTGTTAACACCTTAAGGTATTCGACGTCAGAAATATCCTGCACGACATGACTCGCTGTCTGAAATGCACTTTGTCTCCAGTGTGGACTCATCCTTCACCCTAAAAAATTTCATCCGCTCTATGCAATTCATTGGGCTGCTGGCATTTTAAGTCAGCCACTCAGCCACTCATAGGTTTAGTAGGAAATATTTAGAGTCTTCATAAACCCATAAACCAACTTCATGACAATGATGTTATACAGCATGCAGGTACCCCCATATATATGGCAAACATATCTAATAGAGACATTTTCTAAGCAATTAACCTAGAGCTTTCTGACAAACTACACATACACTTTAACTTAGTCATCTTACATTCAACCACCACTTCATGTTGCTATGGGTGACACTACAAGCCACTGCAGTAAGACTACCGATCAACTAAGGTTATTTTAAACGCCTTCAATATGTACTTGTTCAGATGCAAAAAATAAGCATAATTTTAAAGTCAGGTTCATGTGATTATTTATTAAACATATTAATAGCGGTCAAAAAAACATGAATCTTATAAGCGCTTTCTGACCCTCGGGTGAAAAGTGCTCTATATATGCAATTATTAATTATTAATCTTTAACATATGAAGACTGGTAATATAGAAAACATATTTGCTTCAGGATATAAATTCATGAATTGAGAAACAAATAAATGTAGAAATTGCTGATACTTAATTACTCTAAAAGCATTGTTATTTCTACTTCACATGTCCCATTGTGATGGTCTGGAGTCACGTATGAATGTATATCACTGGTGCATATTCCGTGGGTTTTTATTTTCCTTACCCTGAACCACTGAGGAAGTTCTCGAGGATCTCTGTCAATCGGTGCAATTGCTTCCTCAGGAAGTACGTCAACACATGGCTTAGGCATCGGCGGTACTATCCCAGTCTTTTTGTACATCTGCAATTTACCAAAAACATACATTGCATGGGTAACCTGCTAATGTTTTATGTCCTCTAAGCTGCAGTGAGAATGAAAAGCGTTCAATGAAGCATATTAATAAAAAAAAAATGCTATTCCATCAATCCATTCCATCCATTATGATTGCACCTCGCGACGTTTCGCCTCCTCACACGTTAGAGG
>JAZEWT010000001.1:6989500-7001792 GCA_036362905.1 Mordacia mordax
AATTACACCAGGGGGTGCCCCGTGATTTGTTGGTGTCACATCCTGGGTGTGGCCATTCCTTGCGCCCCTTGTCCCCAGAGTTGGGCTCCAGCCCCTGTTCGATATGATCACCTACACATGCGCGGTTCTAAAGAGCTTGATTTTTACATCAGTTCCTTGTAACCCTAACCTTCTGGCCATTCGCCGTGAGCTCATGATACTTCGACGCCCTCATTACATCCATCAGGGTGCTAGCAACAAAAAGCCCATTAACCTGCCTACAATTGATATCCCGACCTCATACCCATATCAAGCCCTACATATCTGCTACTGAGGAAACAACAAGTTAGACCATTTGCAGCTCGATGTTGATTGATAAAAATGCCGCTGATTAGTCCCCTCTTCCTGTACGCGCATTGTCCGCAACTGAAACCCACCAACCCGGGCTTGCTGCATGTGCCCAGATCGCACCTCCATTCGATGGGTGACAGCGCCTTCCCGCGCACTGCTCCCAGACTCTGGAATGCCCTTCCATTGGAGATTCAATCAGCAGAGTCCCTGGGCATCTTCAAATCTCCTCTCAAGACTCACTTGTTCTGTAAGGTTTTCAAGCCCTCTGGCGATGGTGAGGACTGTTGATACGTCTCAATGTTATCATGCCGGGATGATGGTTTTCTGCCAACCTGCACCTGCTCAGGAACATTTATTCCTTCCTTGTTTGTTGAAGAATTATTTTTCTCTGCCTACTTTATGTCCTATAATTTATTGCTACCATTTGACTTTCTGTTGAACTGTCCTGACGTTGTTGCTTACAGCTGCTGTTTTTTCCACAGCTCGGATTTGTAAAAAAAAAAACCCAAAAAACGTTATTGGTGCTGATTTTCTGTTATGTCATTGTTAACATGCCGTTCCCTCCGCCGGTCTGTGCGGCGCTTTTTGACCCTCGGGTGAAAAGCGCTGTATAAATGTAATTATCTCATCTCATCTCATTATCTGAAACCGCTTAATCCTATATAGGGTCACGGTGAAGCCGGAGCCTATCCCGGAAACACAGGGCGCAAGGCAGGAATACACCCGACGACGGGACGCCGGTCCATCGCCGGACATTGCGGGACAATTTTTAGTCTGCGAGCCAATCAACCTATCCAGGAGCATGCTTTTGGACTGTGGGAGGAAACCGGAGTACCCGGCGAAAACCCACGCGGACACGGGGAGAGCATGCAAACTCCACACAGAAAGGCACCGGAGCCGAGAGACTCGAACCCGGGACCTTCTTGCTGTGAGGCGTCAGCGCTAACCACTGCGCCACCGCGCCGCCCCAAAATGTAATTATTATTATATTCAACAGAGACGAAGGACTCCTGTTAAAGTGGTGCGATATCCTGTGAACTGCACGGCAGTGTGTCTGCACAAATCAGCTAGTTCCTTCCTCACCTGTCTTTCTCTTCCCTAATGACAAGAGAAGTATAAACGTAATGGGATTCATATGAGGGTCAAGTGAACGCAATTAAAAGGCCAATGTCATGAAATACTTACGGCTACACCAAACCTAAAGCAAAAAGATGAAAGAAAATTAATCGTTGTATATTACTGTGCCCTGACAAACGTTCAGATCTAAAAATGGTCATTCACTGGACATGTGTTTCCTGCAAGTAAAAGGCTGAAATCTAATGCTGGCACGGAGATGTCATTACATTATCATGGTGTCATCCCTTTGTCAACCACACCACCTATAGTAATGCACAGCACATTCCGTTTATTACACGGTCATTTTTTTCCTGGGACAGTTCCCAGGAGACGGGGGGCGGCGCGGTGGCCCAGTGGTTAGCGCTGACGCCTCACAGCAAGAAGGTTCCGGGTTCGAATCTCTCGGCTCGGGTGCCTTTCTGTGTGGAGTTTGCATGCTCTCCCCGTGTCCGCGTGGGTTTTCGCCGGGTACTCCGGTTTCCTCCCACAGTCCAAAAGCATGCTCCTGGATAGGTTGATTGGCTCGCAGACTAAAATTGTCCCGCAATGCCCGGCGATGGACCGGCGTCCCGTCGTCGGGTGTATTCCTGCCTTACGCCCTATGTTTCCGGGATAGGCTCCGGCTTCACCGTGACCCTATATAGGATTAAGCGGTTTCAGATAATGAGATGAGATGAGAGACTATAATTATGCTGCTACTGTAAAACTAATCCACTAATACCATTCATCATCAGCCATGATATATATACCCTTTGGAACAATCTTACCAAGTCATCACAATCTGTCATAACCTTGCAACGAAACAATAATTAAAGTTACTGCACAGGGGTCACTTGCTCTAGCTCCACAATCGATATTTTTTCATGCATGTTCCTTCCTTTAGCTGCTTCTTCATTCAGTTTCAACCACTGGTTGCCATCCATTCTTGTGGCATGTCCTGCCCAAGCCCACTTTTCCTAAGTCAAAATTATGTCTCGACGTATGCATCTGATAACTTAATGGATCTGCTATTTTTCAAATTGCTCTTATCACCCTCACTGCATATAGGACTTTTAAATAACAAATCTGCACTTGAGGTATACCATGATATAAATACTGTAAATATGGACTTTGAACAGAAAATAAGAATATGTGCAATGTTAGGATTAAGTATGCAGGTGTGTGCTTGTATTAACAATGAGACAGGAGGAAGAACAGGTGAATCGAATAATGCGTGCAAGATAGAGACATGAGTAAAGTGACTTAGGCAGGACATGTTACTAGAAGGGATGACGGCAGGTGATAAATACTAATGATGGAGTCATTGCCTGCTTATAGAGCACGTTTGAGAGGACGACCAATGTGGAAATGGAGCAATGAGATCAGGTCGGATGGCACAGCGATAACACCTGCACCTTACGAAGACCTGCCTGAGGCGGTTCGATTCTGGCCTCGGGTACCTTTCTGTGAAGAGTTTGTCTACTCCCCCTGGTCTGCATGGGTTTCCTCTGGGTTCTCCGGTTTCCTCCCACAACTAAAAGCCACCCATTCAGTAATTGGCCGATAACATCATAATATATAGGAGCAGAATCTGGCAAACGTTGGCGCCATTGTTTAGGGCCGTTGACTGTTGAAATCAATACTAAAATTAACAGTAAACAACCCTAAACAGTGTACTACAGATTACTTCCAAAAGAGCTCAGTAAAAAACACCAACCACGGACGAAAAAACAACTTGGCAGGCATTCATAAAACATTATTCAAAGTAGTTGGTAACCGAGGGGTGGGGACGAATTACGTGAATATGGATTTAAATATAGGAGAAAGACAATGCAATCCTTTCCATTGCCCCCTGAAGAGAGTGCCGCAGAATGAGAGAAGAGCTTGACATATAAACAACGTAGCCACGCAAACAACTCACTCACTGGACACCTAAGAATCCCTCCAAAGTGAGGTGAAACGTTGCGAAGGAGAGAGGAGAAGCGATTGACGCGGCTATCCCGAAAGAGCAGCTTCTGGAAGCAATCATAATGTTACGGTGTTATGGTATTTTACGCACGACAACACGATGTCAACATTGGCCGTGACCAGCATATCAATCAGGCTCTAATTCATGACTCACACATTCGACGAAAGTACAAGTACACACACATCCACACGTGTATAAATATACATACGTAACCTGCAGTGGATTCCACATAGTATTTACCAGCTTTAGTATCACACTCCATGTGAGAAAATTACTTGATGCACTGATGATGGAGTTCATATATTTGAATTGTTGGAAGATACATAATCCACAGTAGAACTTTGGGGCAACCCTGTGCTATGGGGAAAATGATACATCAGTTGTGATGTACAATTTTACAGCCCGATATGTGAGAATTGCTTTCAGGATCTACTCTCACGGGATAGCAGTGTCGAGCGTTCCTGTCTTATTTGCGACGTTTGCCTCCAATATTGGAGGCATCAGACTCCAACATGGAAGGTCGCAAAGGAGAGAATAAGAATGTTCGATGTGGCTATCCCAAGAGAGCAGCTCTTGACAGCACTTCTCGATTTAACATCTGGCCCGTAATATTTGGGAGTCTACATTAAAAGATTAGGATATGCATATTCAGAAAAACAGACAAAACTATATATACTCCAGGTTTGTTTTGTAGTAGTAATCGAAGATCATTAAAATTCACAAGATTAAACTGCAAATCGTTTTCATGTACACTATAGTACTAGACAATTATTCATTGTTACAAAGCTTGTGGGAGAAAGGTTGCACCTGATAAAGCTGCCTTTTTCAGGTGTTTTATGTACTTAGTGGGCAATGCAACACATATTTTTAATGCCTAAAAACTCAGCAAGTGTAGTACTGCTACTTGTCTTATGGAGTGATATTCTCCAGCTATTTTATAAGTCATCCAGACTGCAAGAAGAATTCAATAATTTTATTTATCAGCAAATAGGAATTTAGTAGAACTGTACTCTCATCTCATCTCATTGTCTGAAACCGCTTAGGCCTATACAGGGTCACGGTGAAGCCGGAGCCTATCCCGGCAGACACAGGGCGTAAGGCAAGGATATACCGACGATGGAACGCCAGTCCATCGCCGGGCACTGCGGGGCAATTTAGCCTGCGAGCCAATTAACCTATGTAGCAGCGTGCTTTTTTTTTTTCGGACTGTGGGAGGAAAACGGAGTGCCCGGCGAAAACCCACGCGGACACGGGGAGAGCATGCAAACTCCACACAGAAAGGCACCCGAGCCGAGAGATTCGAACCCGGGACCTTCTTGCTGTGAGGCGACAGCGCTAACCCCTGGGCCACCGCGCCGCCCCAGAACTGTACTATGGGCTGAAAACCGTCACACGTACCCTCAACTAGGCATGCAGCGAAGAATTCTAAAGCGCTAGGCTTGAGCAATACTAATTTATATGTTGCATTTGACTACACCTGATCGTGAAGTCCACTAAATAAGCTCCAAATCTATAGCACATCTGCCAGAATGAATTAAAAATAAGGAAGAATTCTGATAGAAAATTTAAAAAAAATGAATTTAAATTATAGACACTAACACACTGTCATGTATTTAATTACATATTCAAGTAGGGTTTAATAATTCCTTGGATGCAATTAGGCTTCAGAAAAGTATGCACACGGTGTTTCAAATTTATATGGAGCTACTATAAAATCGTATCAGTCTTTGTCCTTGGATATCGAACGCATTCATCCATAACCAAGCATAGCAGCCAATACAGTACCATCGCCAGTTGAGCCATGATTAAAATCTGCAGCACAATAACTGTGGACCCAACAACCACCTTTTAAAAAACGGATTATATACAAAATTTCCTAATTTTGCTTATTAGAAGTCTGATAATTCTAATAACACTCCTTCAAGAGATCCTTTTGTGGTAGTGTTGATTCACATGGTTATTTTTACATGGAAAAAGAATAACCATAGTTGCGGTAGTGACATTCTCACAAAGGCATAATTTATCCAATAACTAAATTGTCCATGTGTCCTCGGCCTATTTGACTTATGCAAGGGTCACAGAAGTAAGACTACTCAGTGACTGCCCTTTATGTAGTATCAAGAGCAGATGTAACCAATGTATTAAAGATTAATATGAAGTGTGTGATTTGAGTCTTTGACCATATGTATAGTGTTTCTTTATGCATCTGGGCGTCTGTGTTTATGTATTTGCGTGCATGCGTTTGTGTCTAATGCGACTCAGCGAGGGTTTCCTCGGTAAACAAAGAAACGATAAAAAATTAGATAGTGTGGAATATCATTGCAACTGGTAATATGCCATAACAATATTACTTATTGTTAACCTCCACATACACTGCTACTATGAATTAAATATAATAATAATTGTACTTCTAGAGCACCTTTCACCTGAGGGTCACAAAGTGCTGCACAGAGCTGCGGAGAGAGCATCATGTCAACAACAACAACGACATATGAACGGCACATCAACAACAATAAACTTTTTTTTCTGGGTTTTTTGTTACATAACAACCTAATGTTCCTTCGTGCCAGTAGCACAATGGTGAATGTAAAATAACCTACGTCAGAAATGTTTAAAATAAACCTACAATGTTATTACGAACTAAATTACTTCGTGACATGAACAGCAAAATTTGCATACATAAGTATTGTGAATAAAATTTAACAGCAAAATTTGACAGTAAAACACACTCGTGCAATACTAACCCGATATTGATACCCAACGAGGCTGCTGTGAGCCAACTCTTCATCAACGGCATTGAGTTTTTCAATAAAAGTGCTGTCTTTTGCTGGCAGGGGAGGTGGAGGCCCCATTGGCACAACCATGGCACTAATGTGTCTGATCTTCGGAACTATGGGTTGTGGTTCTTCAACTGGGATTGACTGGAGAGAAAAAAAACACACTCAACAGGTTCAAGACACGAACATATCTATCTAATTAAAGTTATATAATAACCTGTTATGAAATGCAATAATCACGGTGACATTTTCATGATGTCATTAGAGTTTCAAAAAACCTTCTTAAACAGACTTAAAGAGCTGTTAATCTTAATCGTGCAAAAATGTTTACGTAGCTTTAAAAATGCATTTGACAGGAATGCATCACTATTAACATACGATTTCTAATCATGTACCATTGTCTGTGCAATCCACTGCATGCTGACACCAAAATATTGCTATTTAACAACTAGTCACACTGTAAATACTACTCCTAAATCATTAACTACATTCAACGATTATACCAACACAGTAATAAAGTAATAATTATAACAGCAATTAACAAGTCCCGAAAAAATGATTCTCTTATCACAGCATTAATACAATAATCATAGCTAGCGTAGCAATTATCTACAACAATTCCGCATTCACATTTCACAACCAGTAATAACTCTCACAAATGCAACTGCCTCAGCAATAATTATAATTACTTTGGAAACACTACAATTAGATGACTACTTTCATTTTTCTTTTACTGGTGAACATTTTAATTATTTTTTTACAAACGTATTCTATTATACAATATAATGGTGTATTATTTTACAGTAGCCGGTGTGTGTTTGCATCTCTGGCATACAGTTGTGGTGAGTCACCGTTGGGAGGCAATAGATGTTTGTAACATATCTCTCTCTAACTTTTAAGTGTATATATGAGTTTGTATTATGCAATTTGGATTCATGAGCCCCTTTTCCAATGCATCTACCACATACAGCGAGGAAAACCCAACAATATATAATAGGGATAGGCATGCGTCAGGTCACCAACAGTTTCGTGGCGTCTCATTGGTGGACAGGCTTTGTATCATCACAACCAGCACACTAGATGGGGGACATCACCAGAGTGGTGAGGCCCAGACCTGGCCTAGGTGACCGCCTGCCACATTATAAGCCAATGAGAAGTGCGGATTGAGCTGTGCGAGTGGAAACTTCACCTGCGCATCGGTAGCGCTTTCATCCTCGACATCGGAAACACCCGAGCTGCGCCGCAAGCGGTGGTGCCCGGGGCTGATTGGAGAAACACAATCAACCACCAGAGAATTCTCCAAATCGCTCTCCAGAAGGCTCTGTTGAGGATATCGTGAAATAACGAAAATATCAGTGATGAAAACTTGCATTCACTGGTTAACTTAGTAAAACTCCGAGCAGTGTATTATATACTATCGCTCACCACTGAAATCAAACTAAGGTTGTTGAGTCTACAGCACGTAAATCGCAGTGCTCCCACTTCACAAATGCATTACAGCAATTAAAATACGACTCTTTGCTCCACGATTAAATAAGGGATGAAGTTGTGGGTATGAGGCAATGTAATAGAATCCTCAAAATAATTCGAGTTGTGAATCTCTCGACTGCTGTCAGAAAAATAACCGGCAAAAAGATCTCGTACAAGAGGCCCAAAATTGAGTATTCATAAATGTTCTGTTCACTTACCTAATCCCCCATTAATAGCAATACTGTATAATCATACCGATTTTAGTACAGACCTCCTCAGCTGTATCATCTTCCTCATCTTCTGGTTGATATTCTTCATCAGACGAATCTTCTTCCTCAAGTGGAATCTCCAGAAACTGTGGTTGCTGAAAATACAGCCATTCCACAAAAGTTAAATAAGATACAGAAACAATGGCATAGGAATGCAAACAATTGACAGTAGCAAAGCCAAAAATGACAGCAATTTTTTTAATCATTTAAATACTATAACATAACTACATTTTCAAATATTAACAGATCATAGCAAATTAATTTTACCTATACGCAACAACTTAATATGATAATATCTAGGTGTATAAGTAGTCAATATCACCCATTGCACAAATTTATTTTAAAGAATCCAAAAATGAGTGCAAATTAAAAATGATACATATTTCCAAAAACACATGAAGAATGTAAAATATGCAAAACACAAATATATGCTGTACATTGTTTTTAGTGAAACCATAAAATGGCAATACTGAAATACTTAATGGAACTCCACATGCTAATTACTGTAGTGTATTGTTTAAGAAATTATATTTTTATGTAAATGTGTTTGTCAACAACTAGTTAAATTAACGATGTCACGGGCATACGCCTACAATTTTAGTCCTAAAACCATTGGTGGAAACCGCATATGTTCATGACCACTATAAGCTTCTGAAAATGTGGCACTTATTTCATTTACTCAGGATGAAGCGATGAGTTATCCTTGCGAACATTTGCTGTATCGCAGGAATCCTGTATCCAGAGCTTGCAAGCTCACTGGGTGTTTTCTCCTGTAATACGAAACAGCTATCTATTCCTTTAACGAGCATTTGATGCAATCACAGCACCGCACTTGGCTGGATAATAAAGCGTTTTAAAACATCGCTTGTCATTTCGGAAATTTCTGGTAGTTGAATTCACACCGATGTGTAAAAAGGCTTACCTTTGTTACAAATGCATCCTTTTTATTTGGTGGTGACCATAATACAGGGACCTACAGTAGCATTGCACAAGGCTAAATACATATTCACTTTAAAATGGCTCAACAATTTACAAATGTGAAATTAAAGCAATTAAAGAATTCACACCATACCACGCTTTAGTATATGCAAAAACTATAATGTATTACAAAACAAAAAAACTTAAATACTTACAGAGCCCTTTTCAGAAACTTCTTTTGCTTTTGAGCGTGTCATCTTTGGTTCCTGAAATAAATAAAAAAATAAGAAGCCCTCTTAACTAAATATGCTACGCATTAAACTTGTGTGGAATGTTTTTCATTCCTCTGTAATTTTTTTTTATCACCAAAAAAACCCGTTAACTATTCCCTGTTCTTGGAGTAGATACAAGTTGAGCATATACTATTCTAACACAAATCTCTCTTTTCCCATCTCAACCGAACCAATGGTTTATAGTCGCTGGTGTTCCATTGCAAAGAACAGCGACATTAAATAAAAAAATCCGAGTTCCGTTAAACCTTCCTTAAAACCTAGCATTACTTGGATTCCATTCAGCCTGTTAAAACTTCAGTAATTGAAATGATGGGCGATATAAGAAATAAAGCCACATTATTACTTTCCACCCAATGCCTCCTGACCTCACTTGACATGAATGGTCACACACGAAACTCTGATTGCTCACGACACATAAAGCAAATGGAAAAATGATAAGCGTGACAAATGTTGATGGGCGCACTTTCATAGGGCCCACTGTGCAATTTAACAGGTCAGAATATAATTTTAAAATTCTAAACATTTAAATGTAAGCAACAAATCAATAATACGCTAGTCACTACTTACAAAAACTGGGGCTTCGGCACCGTCATTCAAGGCTGCTCTCATCATAGCAATCACATGCTCATTGGTGATGACTTCCTAGAAAGGAAATCAGACACCATTTATATTATACATGGGCAATAATGCCAGCAGCAGGTGTGCTGTAAAAACGACGTTCAAACACAAATTGTACTTGTATATATCAGGATCCTATACTTACATGCAAAATATTTTTTACATTTGTCGCAGTCAAATTGTGCTGTTGTGCATCAACCTCCAGCTTCTTTTCTAGATTAGTATCTTCAACAATCACAATTTGCAGCTCATCTTCTTCTTTCTGCACCTCTGTTGATGTTAGCTCAGGCTCAGATTGGGCTGGGTCTGTCAAGGAAAAAGAATTATCTTCATCCGGCGATGGACTGGCGTCCCGTCGTCGGGTGTATTCCTGCCTTACGCCCTGTGTTTCCGGGATAGGCTCCGGCTCACCGTGACCCTGTATAGGATTAAGCGGTTTCAGATAATGAGATGAATGAGAATTATCTTCATTCGTCAACATTTCTCCTGGAACTTCAACCTTGACCAAGGTAGAAGCATCATCTTCATTTTCCAATATTTCACCTGGAACTTCAACCTTGACCAAGTATTCAGGGTCGCACACTGCTGAAGATGTACAAGCACTACCCTTTGGACTCATCTCATCCTCTGCTGTCTGTTTGGTGGGCAAAGGTGTTCTATCCTGCACTGTTTGTAATGACAAGGTGGGTACACGCTTAATACCTTCATTATTTACAAAACTCACTGAACTCATCATAGCTGTAGAGTCCACCGCCACTTGTAAACAAACAGTCTTGTCAGCGGTAAAACTAGACATTTTGTCATCACTGCCACTTTCTATTCGAATTTGTTGCGGAAGGGCTGGTTCTGCAATTATATCTGCAAAGGGTTGCTTTTGGCACTCTACTGACACCGTACTAGGATTTGATGCACAATCAAAATCCTTAGCATCTTTACTGACAAAAACTGATGGACTCATTTGGTTTTCGCATTTGACATTTCCACAAGACGGTTCAAGAGGCAACGTAGGTTTAAAAAGTCTATACGATGTGTTTTGGTAATTATCATCACTATCCGTATCAGAAGACTCAGAGGCAGAGGAGGATGTTGAATCAATGTTCATCCTTGGGAATTTCTTCTTAGGTAGAACGCTGCCAAGTGATAGGGCTCTGCGCTTGGGCATTTTGAATGTATATTTCAATCTGAAAAAAATATAAAAGCATTATATGTTTACCGCACATCATCTTAATTTTATGCAGCAATAGCGGGAGCAAGAAATTATAATGCCGTATTATCATGCCATTATAGCTGTGCAAGGACCCTATTTATCGCTCTGCAATCTGGTTAAACGGAATCATCCGTGCAACAAATGAAATAAATTCAAACACGAGGAATAGATTTTTTTTTTACCATTTTTGGCAATTATACGAGTGTTAAGATGTTAGAACACCAACGTAGACACTTTTCAGAAAAGTGTCTCTACTTTGCAAAAGCCACACATACTTGTGGCAAAAACTCTCATCTCATTATCTGAAACCGCTTAATCCTATATAGGGTCACGGTGAGCCGGAGCCTATCCCGGAAACACAGGGCGTAAGGCAGGAATACACCCGACGACGGGACGCCAGTCCACCGCCGGGCATTGCGGGACAATTTTAGTCTGCGAGCCAATCAACCTATCCAGGAGACTGTGGGAGGAAACCGGAGTACCCGGCGAAAACCCACGCGGACACGGGGAGAGCATGCAAACTCCACACAGAAAGGCACCCGAGCCGAGAGATTCGAACCCGGGACCTTCTTGCTGTGAGGCGTCAGCGCTAACCACTGGGCCACCGCGCCGCCCTGTGGCAAAATAATCAAACAAAAAGCTTTTATAATTTATGCATTTCCCTTTAAACTTAAACTTGGCCTACACCAGACATGGCTTTCTCTTGAGCCTGACGGTCAGTGTTAGCCAGATGTTTGCAAAAGGCAGTCCGTTCAGGATAATGCACTATAAATGCTTAGTAGCTCAGGTCGAGCTGTTTAAGCTATTGGTACTTTTGCCAGTGTAAGTAAGGAATAGAAAAGGTTCTTTTTACCATTTCTGGCAATTATACGGGTGTTAAGATGTTAAGATGTAATGCGTTAACCACATTACATTTAATTCAGAAAGTGCTTTTTTTTTACGTTCGTTCGCACCCAGGATGCCAGTTTTGCATCATCCACAAGCAAATACTTAACCTGCACAATCACCAAAGCTTTTATGGCAATGCTTCAGAAACTTTTGTAAGGCCAGGAATACTCCCACATACGATATGTTGGCAGAAAAGGTTAATCAAAAATAAATGCGAGATGAACGTGTTAGACGCTTGGAACGAGATCGCCCGTGAAGCATCCCTATCGGCTAAGATAACCACGATTTCTATGGCAAATAACATTCGCTAAACATGTTAACGACGATGGTAAAAATATATATATCTCATCTCATCTCAGAATCTCTCGGCGAAGCCAGGGGCCGGAGGGAGTCCGGTTTGGGAACCACAGGATTGCATCTCTGCTTTTTGCAGATGATGTTGTCCTGTTGGCTTCATC